>OV651814.1:33922956-34332956 GCA_927349885.1 Psylliodes chrysocephalus
GCGCTTAATATTTTTTTTTCGATGGAAGGATCTTTCTTATGTAGCGCATCTTGTAAAAAGTGCATTTTTAAACAAATTTTGTTCTATGAAAAAATTCGATAAATCTAGCCATTTTTGATATACAGAGTGGGTCATTCAAAACAGTTTCATCCTGTTTTTCGGCATTAATCATTGGATTTTTAAAAAATGCTAAAACAGGTCGAGTTTTATTCCAAATTAAACACATTTTTACAATACAGACATCTGTCATGTGTCAAATCCCTCCCTTCCACTTCTCCAACCCCTTAATTTTAAATAAGGATGTACCATGTACGGCCCATCATTAAAAAGGTAATTTTATGAGAAAGTCAGAAATATGACAGTTTATTGCGATACTTTTAATTTTAGCGCCCTCTATCGGGATAAAAAATCTGTAACGTATTATAAAGTGTGACACTTCATTTGAAAGCTAATTTAATTACTGATTCAATGCAAAAATTCTGATTTTTAAAAAAAATTGTTGAACTAAAAGATGTTTGCGATATCGATCTCTATAATTGTAGTTAAATTTACTTTTGTTTTGTATAACAAGAATAGTAGTTGTTTACCGGAGAAAAACGTTCCTATATTTATTTTTGATTTTCTTCTTTTCATTAATATCTGGTATTTTCTTTTTTAAATTTTGTTTGTAGTTACATATTTCTCTCTTTTGTAAGTCTTAAATTTAAAAAATTTTATTAAGATTTTTTAATGCCAACAAACGTTTCCGTTTTTCAAAATGTAAAAACTCTGATTTTTAAAAAAATTGTTGAACTAAAAGATGTTTGCGATATCGATCTCTATAATTGTAGTTAAATTTACTTTTGTTTTGTATAACAAGAAAAGTAGTTGTTTACCGGAGAAAAACGTTCCTATATTTATTTTTGATTTTCTTCTTTTCATTAATATCTGGTATTTTCTTTTTTAAATTTTGTTTGTAGTTACATATTTCTCTCTTTTGTAAGTCTTAAATTTAAAAATTTTTAGTAAGATTTTTTAATGCCAACAAACGTTTCATGGGCTTTCAGAAAGTTTTTTTCGTAGACTATAATTATCTCTTAGCATTCCCATTTACTCACAGCAGAACTGGCTTCAACAGTGCATTAGTTAGTCTTAACCTTCAGAATCTTCATATTACAGATGAATTAATAATACTCTTACCTTCGTTGATAAAAAATGTTCGTAATTCACAGTACGAAAAGCAAAACCATTATAATTCATAGAGACTGTAACCAAATGAACAACAATATCGTGGTAAAGTAAAAAAAGCCAGGTGTTCAATAGAAATTGTCAATAATATATTTATTGCCATTAAAATAAAACCACAAAATAGGTATTGTCACGATATCACTTGTTATAAAATACCTTTTATCAATGCTGTCACAATCAATTAAAATATAATTTAAAACAGGAATACGAAAATGGTTGATTATAATACGGAAACCTTGGATATTGGATATCAACTTATAGTTCAGGAATTTCCATGCAGGTACTAAAAAAAAGTATATATAGGTTATACCAGATCATTTAAAAATGATTAATAATGCTGCTTATACAAGGTGTTTCATAAAGAATTATCAATATTTTTGTAGTAAGTTTCATTCTGAAATAGTGTAATGTTATGCAAGCAAGAAACAATACACAATTATTTTTAGTATGTCTTAAATATGAGCCGAAGGCCCTGATCTGTAACATTTACTGGTAGTCCTATAACTAACCTCCACTTGCCATTGCAAATTTAGGTGTTATTTGCTGAATTCAGTATTTACTTACCTATATGAGTAACAGGACTAGTCTGCCATCTAGATAGTGGCAAGATAAGATTCCTTTGAAATAACAATCAATATTTGAGGAGCAAGTTTTTTTAAGATTTATTCTAGGAGACTATCTTTGAATATTTAATTGAGTAGATAACTGTTTACTGAATGGTATCAAGAATAAAGTTATTTGTACAGTCCCTTCTCAGTTGTGTAAATAGTATTCAAAATGACGTATTGTTTTATTTTCTATCATCGAAAAGTTAAATGAAGTGAAATATATTAGTTTAGTAATTTGTGGCTGAGGAATTGCATGCAGAGTGTGGTCAGAACGCAAACATATTTACCTTTTTTTAATGTCTATTTAGTGCTGTACATCAAATCCGTATTCTTTTATGATCCGGATCTAATTCGAATTATTCTACGTGAACAATCCGGATCTGGTTCTATCCGGATACCAAAGCCAGATCTCGAGATTTGTATCAAAGATTCTAGATCAAATTTAATATCAAAGATAGAAAGTGTAATAACTAATTGGACTCTTACAAGAAACATATATGCTGTAGTTCATTATAATGTTAGTAATATAAATTTGTCATTACAAGAAATAGAGATATTGTTCGTGAAACTATCCCTTGTTTTGCGCATGTTTTTTTTACACCCTTTAGACCTCCCGTGCCACACTCTAATCCGTCTAGAGCCTGGCAGCACTGCAGCCTACAGCTTATTTTACCACCATTTGAAGGTCCTAATACTTTCCCATTCACACCCACATTCATTCTCATTCATTCCACGTGGTCAATGGTTAAACGCTAGTCGGATGAATCCCATGGTCACACGGCCCATAGTGGAACCTCTCAGCGGTCACTCATCCACGACGTGACCGGAGAGATCACTGCTTAACTGTTGCGAGTAAGTGGATGTACACTAAGCTCGCATCTAGCCCCTCCGGCCGCGCATATGTTACAATTATGTGTTAATCAAGGATTGAGCCTTCTACTACAAATGAAAAAAATAATAAAATAGGGAGCACTATATACGGAAAAAAAATTGTAGAACAAATTTCTACAATTATAGACTTTTTCTCTACAATAAATAGTACATATAGGGACAGGGACAATTTGTAGTAAACATTTCCAAATATTTGTGGAGAATGTATTGTAGAGTTATTATCTACAATATTTAGTAAAAATATCCAAATGCATCATAAGAATTGTTCTACAAATTGTTATAATTTTTGCTATTCATTGTATGAGTTTAAATTAAAAATGTATTGCGTTTTATGAAAATAAATACGAAAATTTTAAACAATAAATACTAAAAATTCATACAAATTGTAGTAATTTTTAAAAAAATTTGTAGTAGTATTCCATAATTATTATAATTATAACCTAGAAAAAAATAAAATATTCAATTTATTGTTTTAATATAAAACATACAGTCTTAATTACATTATGTAATAAATAACAGTAATAATAGCGCCTTCAGTCTCAGTTGGCTTTTCTGCACCTGAAAAATATGAAATAAAAATTAATACCAATTGAACTGTTTATACCCTTAAAACGGGGATATTTATCACCTTTACACTGATTTGGATATTAAATGACTTAAGTCCGATAACTACCAAAAATGAGAAAGTAGGTATGTCACAATTAAGACAAAAAAACATCATTGAACTTGGCACAAAATTCGATCGTTGGGCACAACATTTGATCGTTGGCCAGAACTATTTTTTTTTAATAATCTACTAAGGTTATTTAAATTAGTTATTTGTAGGTAAATTATTCAGAAACAATAATAAATGTACTTACCACCCATAGAATTTATTATTAAAATTTTTTCAAACGCATCGGTGCTTATAATATAATAATGTGTTATAGGTACTCGTATATGTACCATGCTTTGTTATGTGAACATGGCGAATGGCTACTGCTGTCTGGCCATTTATGATCAACGTCAGAAAACGTTGGCCAATAGGAGAATTCTGTTTTGTTCACATGACTTAGAATTTCTACAATATTATAGAATATTTTTGAACAAAATTGAATTTTTTTCATAAGAAGGGATGTAAAGTATTACTATTTTTTGTAGAGAAAATTACTATTTTTTGTAGAGAAAATTACTATTTTTTGTAGAGAAAATTACTATTTTTTGTAGAGAAAATTACTATTTTTTGTAGAGAAAATTACTATTTTTTGTAGAGATAATTATTAATATTTGTACAAATTTTTACAGAAGTTAGTAGTAGTAATTACGATAATTGTAATAAATTTCTACTTCTACAAACAATAGTAAAATATACTAAACATTGTGGACTTCTTTCCTATTGTTGTAGCATTTTATTCCACAATTCAATTGCTACAATAATTAATAGTTTTTAACTATAAATTGTAGTAAAATTTTCTACAAATTGTTAAGTATTTTTCTACAAGTCTACTACTACAACATTGTAGTAAAATTTTCTAGTCACATTTTTTTCCGTGAGTCGCTTATTTTCACCATTTAAATGTCGAAACCAAAGCTTTGAAGAAACAACATAATTTAATCCAACATAAACTCATATAGAGAAATAATACACGATGGAATTTCACGTTCTATATTTCTAGGCGTTTGGTAAAACAGAGCCAGGCTATCAATGCCGTTTCAACAGACACATCAGTTACTTTGCCTAGATCTGCCGCGAATTTAAGCCTAAATTAAGAAGATTGGGTTACTATGGAAAAATTTGTTAAAATACTTAAACCGTTTGAAAAAACTACAACATTAATATCAGTCTTTTGTGACAAATTTCTTAGTTATTAGCGAAGGTGATTAACTATGTGAACCTGTATATCTTTTTAAAACTACTGTTGAAGAAATAAATACAAGATTTTTGTTTAATTTAGACGAAGCAAATTTAACAATATCGACACGGCTTTAATTTTTGGCCCTTGATTTAAAAGCACTTTGCCTGAAAAGATAAAAAATTGCAATTATATATTTGGAACAGACACTAAGCAGGATTAACCAATCAAAGCGAAGAAGATGAAACTGTGGAAAGCTCAAGTTTATTGGATTGACTTTTCTCAAAACCATCAGAAAATACATTAAAGAGCAAGATCTCGACAAAAATAGATGCCCATTAAAATAGTGACAAGCAACTAAAAAATTCAAAATCTAGCGAGAAAACGAAATAATTGAAATTCACACAAATCATTCACAATTACTTTACACTTCATCTTTTTATTTTTCTTTTCTATTTTATTTTTTACTTTTTTCTTAATTTCTTTGACGATTAATTTTCTTTAATTTTTTCTTCTTATTTACTCTTTATTACATTCGGAATCTGTATTTCTTCATTGTTTTTTTTTTCTTCAATTTTAATTATTGTGTCTTCTACCATTGCATTTACCTCTTCAATTTCTATGTTTATTTTAACTTTTTTTTAATTTTATATTTAATTATTTTTTATTTAATTCTAAAATTTCTTCTAATTTCTTATTATCCTTATATTTTTCTCATTTACATCTTTCTTCTTTCACATTTTTCATGTCTTCCCTGTTTATTTATACCATCTCGTCCAACTTCCTAATTATATATTTTTATCTTTATCTATTTTCCTGTAATACGTTCTTGTTTTCATTCATTTTCTTCATCAATTGTTCCCTATCCCTTTTCTATTTTCTTCTTTATTTTGTTAACCATTCTTCACACTTTTTCCGTTAATATTTGTAACACATCATTCGATGGTATTTTGTGTCCCAATTTTTCTTTATCTTGATTTTATCCTATGACTACATTTACCAAAGTTTGCTTAGCCATGTCTCATTGTTCTACTTGTGATGAGTTCTCTTCATCATCTCTTTCATTGTCTTCCATCTATCCAACTTTCTTTCCTCCTCGCATGCCCATCTAATCACTTTTTAAACTTTCACACAATTATATCAAAAATATTTCTGTTACGCTTATAACGAACGTTCGTTTGTCTATACGATTATTTCTTAATGTACCCTTCTATTCCAAATTTTGATTGCCTCTATTTAAATAACATTCCAAATTTCAACATTCACATATATACCTGCGTGCATAGAAATCGGCCTACTGTAAACTTTCGACTATTTTTTAAATTATTAACCAACATTACTGTTATTAATTAATTATTAGAAAACATTAAAGCATATTAAATTGTCTTTCAAACAGCATTTATTTTTTTTTGATCTGATGAATAATTAAAAAAAAATATAGTTAAAGTCAAAAGTTTACAGTGGGTCGGTTTCTATGCACATTTATTCCTATACCAAATAAATCAACAATCTAAATATGAAAAAGAAGTCTTACCAAATCTGTTTATTTCAAACTTATCTTGCCTTTTTGTACTCCAAATTTTATATGGTCTTTTTGTTTTCTACAATTCCCCAAGTTGGATATTTATATTAAATCACCCTGTAGTTGGAATTCCAAACAATATGAAATACCCCAAAACTGGACGAATTCCAAACTATAAAATAAATTGAAATTACAATACTACAAAAAGAAATGCTTTAATATGAACAAAATTTTGATTTAAAAAAAAAGCCCCTTCTTCGCTCCGGCTGCCCTCCTCCTATATCTGTACCCTCCTTCTATCTTTCAAACTTTGGTTCTGCTATGCTTTTCTCTTTCAAACGCTCCTTCGTGTTACTCCTTACTATTTTCCTGATGCCTCTGCTACCCTAACTCTGTTTACCTCAATAAAACAATTACTTTTTTTCTTCCGGAATTAATTGCAATCAAATTTAAATTAATTTTTTTTAATATTCTCAAAACTCTCCAACTAACAATTATTTTTCACAAATAACAATCAATGACAGGCTCCTTTCCAGTTGACTTTCACTGTCTATCAACTTCAAGAAGACAGAAATGGTCCTTTTCACAAGGAAAATGATGAACATAAAATTAAAGCCTCCAGAACTCATGTACACAAAACTAATCTTTGCAACAGAGGTGAAGTATCTAGGTCTCTTCTTTGACAGCAAGTTGACATGGAACCCACATCTAGAAAGCAGAGGCAAGAGAGCATACATTGCTTATAAACAATGCCGCCGAACCGTGGGGCGCAACTGGGGTTTTTCCCCTAGTCACATGGATTTACACATGCATCCTAAGACCTATGTCAACATACGGTGCAGTTGTTTGGTTACCAAAAACCCAAAAATTGACGGCTATCCGCAAACTGGAACACACTCAAAGAAAAGTATGTCTCAACATAACAGGATCTATGAAAACCACACCGACCAGAGCCATGGAAGTCATTCTTAGTGTTCACTTCCCTTGATATTTACAACAAGGAGATTTCTTTGATTACAATTACACCTATCAGCACGGTTGGAATAGAACCTGATGCAGGATATGGTAAGGCGCGACATCTCTTTTGGCAATACACTCCCACGCGAACATGGCCTCCATCTCACCAACATATATCTTACATAAACCATAAAAAGTTATAACAGAACAAATGGAAGAGACGAAAGTATCTGCCATACGATTCATATCTACACCGACGCGTTCTAAAACAAAACCAGGCTCAAGATGTGGAATATACTCCAGATCCTTAAATGTTAACATAAAATGGGAATTCTCATAGCAGCTACAGAAATCACCAGAAACAATATCACTAGAAGGAATATGCTCATCTATACAGATAGCAGACAAGAACTAGTCACCCTGAACAGACCAAGAATTTACTCAGGGTTACTAGAATGTCACAAAGCTTTGGCCGGAGTATCCATCAACAATGTGATCACCTTAAGATGGATCACGCTACATCGAAAGGCAACCGTCTTGATTCTTGATTCTTGATGAACTGGCTGATTCACTGGCCAAGGAAGCAGCCAACCAAATACTTTTTAGACCTGGTCCTTATTATAGACCTGCAAAAACCGGTAGAGTGACAGACTTAATTAAAGAACATTCTCTTGTAAAATTCAAGGAAAGATGGGACGAAACAAGAAACTGCCGAGTTCCCAGGAAGTTTATAAGTTATGCTGACAACACACTACATTGAAGAAATACTTAAATATAACTAGACAGAATCTGCGCACACAGGCATTCTGACTGGTCATTACCAACTATGGAAGCATCTCCAAATCATGCGGTTGTCAGAATCCCTACTATGGAGATGGTGCAACCAGAAAGATGAGACCATCGAGCATATTCTCTACGATTACCCGGCGCTTTTATTTATTAAAATATTTGTATTCTGCGAGTATCGGCTAACACTGGCTGATATAAGAAAAGCACCCCTTGGCGACATTGTCAACTACATTACGATCTAAGAAGTGCCTATCATCTTAGGAGGATGCACAATGGGTAACCCACCCTGCACACGTTACAGATACAGATACAACCTGGCCATTGTCCACATTAATATATTTATTTGCACCGCTAGAACAATACTACCTACTATAAGTCTATCTATAAAAGTCAAGAGAGGCCTGGTCCGGAAAACTAGATGGGGTAAATTATATTTTTATCTTTGTTAATAAGTTTGGCATGTTACAGCTATATTATGATCAACCCTCGTATATCTGATATATGGAACGTCTCTTTTTTTATATTTATTGCTAACTAGTTGATTTTTGTAGTCCTTAAGAAAATAGAAAAGAAATAGAAATAGAAAAGTCGCAAAAAAAACATTTCTTCCATTTTCAACTTGATAAACAACTTCAAACTCCTCACTTGATGATAAACAACTACTAAAGTAATTCTAACTACATAATTTATTCAAACGACGCAAAAAATCTGAAGTTTAGAATTACACAGATGTGGAAAATTGGATTGGCCCTTTAGACCCAATTTCCCGAAAATAAAGCCGACAACAAATCCAGGCGAGGAGACAGTCGAAGCGCTTGGGCGCATTCGGGAAACCGTTGAGATCTCCATTCTCTATAAATCCCCACCCGATACCTCTAAAGATTGAATTTTAATGCGAGTAACCCATCGATGAAGACACTTCATCTTGCTTAATGCGATTAGAATCCATTATAGCAATCGAAAGTACGCAATAGATTACAATTATGGACCTAAAAAGAGAGACCTTCAAGCTGCCGGGTTGCCAAGTCATTTAGGCCTTTATTGAAACATTCAAAGTGGCCGCATGAAAACAATAATTTGGAAATTCATTTAATTAAAGTATTCTCGAAATCCTGTATTAGCTAAAATTCGTATAGCTTTTTTTGTAACTTAAAAGTAGATTGGAATGAAGCAGAGTCGCATTAAAGTTTAATATTCAAAGTGACTTATTTTATGTTTTAAGTGCCTGAGTACAAACAGTTAACTGAACAGTTTAGTTATTTTATGTAAGTAGTCTGTTTTTATTGATAGTAAATTATTTAATTTTAAATCGGTCATGCTACCATGGATAATGGTAATATGTTGCAAATATAAACTTGTTTTTTTTTAATTAATAATTTCTAATAAAAACACAAACGTAAAACGACACCAATAAAAAAAACACAATCCCAAATCTCAAACCTCGACATAAACAGCTCGAAATATATGAACGAAATTAAATAAATCAATAATTGGTTGTCAGTTGTCATTTCATAGCTTTTTTCAATATACGCATGCTCGTACTAAAAATTATAAAATAATTTCTAGAATACTCACAAGTACAGTTCATCAAATTTCTAGAGGCTTTCGACGGCTAGACAGAGAAAGCACTACTGAGAGGCATCGGTTGGCGGGGCCGACGGATTTACGCAATGAAAGTACACTCTGCGCATCAAGTATTTCACTATTTTATTCAGACGTAAATGTCAGATGTAAATTTCGCTAAAACATTTCTTTTATTTTCGTTTGTGTTTTTTGCTCATTACAGTTTAATAGAACCTAAGTATGGAGTTTAATAGCAAATTAAGAGGCCGCGTGATTAACAGTCAATCTCGCGAAATAATAGCCAATGTTATAGAGTTTATGAGAAGAGAAGGAAACTTTAATTCACCTTCAATACCATTTAAAAATGTAAATGATCGTGTTGCTGCAGCCACAGGAGTATCTAAAAACACTGTCGTCCGCATTTCTGGAGAGAAAAAAAGAATCGATAACCGTGAGGTATCGGAATTTTCATCACCAAGAAAAACCATTAAAAAACCAAAAACAGTTAATGATATAGATGAAGCTGATAAAGGTATTTTAAAAAGAATTATTCTGTTCATGTTAATATCGGAAAATATTGTTCCAACATTAAAAACAATTCTGACTAAATTTAGAGAATCTACAGGGTGCAAAGGAAGCTATGAAAGTTTAAGAAAAATAATAAAGTCGCTAGGATTTCGTTGGCGGAAAACAAAAACAAACAGAAAAATATTAATGGAAAGGTTTGATATTCAAAAGCTACGTTTAGACTATCTGATTCGTTTAAAAAGTTATCGAGCAGAGGGCCGTCCAATTGTCTACTTAGATGAAACATACATTCATGCCTCCCACACACACCAGAAAGCTTGGAGTGATAATTCAAATGAGGGATTAAAGAAACCAATTAATAAAGGTGATAGACTAATTATTGTCCATGCAGGAGGTGAAATGGGCTTTATTCCGAATGCCCGGTTAATTTTCAAATCTGAAACCAAAAGTGGAGACTACCACGATGAAATGAATTTTAATAATTTTTCTAAATGGTTGAAAGAAAAGCTGTTTCCGAACCTCCCTCCAAGAAGCGTCATTATTGTTGATAATGCTCCTTACCATAATGTCCAGGTAAATAAAGCACCAACGTCAACTTCTAAAAAAGCTGACATGCAGGATTGGTTAAGGAATCATAATATTGCTTACGAAGAGGATATGCTCAAAACGCAATTATGCAGTTTAGTGCTATTGCATAAGTCATGATTTAAGAGGTATGCAATTGAAGAAATGATAAATGAACATGGTTTTAGTTGTTTGCGTTTGCCACCGTATCATCCCAATCTTAATCCGATCGAATTAGTGTGGGCATCATTGAAACAATATGTAGCTAGTAACAACACTACATTTAAGAGGCAAGACGTACAACTGTTGTGTGAAGACTTTTTTGATACGTTTTCTAAAGAGGAGTGGCAATCTCGTTGAAATAATGCTAAAATGTGGGAATCTAAATTTTATGACAGAGAAGTTACTTTGGATGAGGCAACTGATAGATTTATAATTAACCTAAACAGTGACAGTGAGACTGATTTTGAATCTGATATGGAAACTGAAGAAAGTTTTTCGGAAGACCATTAAAATTATATCTGTACCTAAGATCAAAAAAGTATTATCTATTTTTACAACGAAGATGCACAAGAATCAAATTATATTTTTTTATTATTAGATAGCTATTTTTGTTTCTGAGTTGTGTCCATTTACAGGCTCAATTTTTTTCCGTTTCTCCTTTTTGATTTTATATGGGGTTTCAAGTTGTTTTTGACTTATTTCGACGTAAATCACAACAACACACTTTTTTAATAAAGCAAACAAGTGTTAAGAGGTATATGTACGTGTAAACTACAATTACAAAAAATTGATATGAAACCCATGAAACCACCAACAAAAATGTAAAGCTAGCTTCCGTACTAGAACATGGTGTCATTCGTCGAGATAATTTATCGTTTTGTTTAATAGATCAAGAAATGTAAATATTCCCCTGTTATTTTTTATAAAATTATAAGAGAAATAAATTTTTTTCTAAATAGTATAGTTTATTATTTTGTAGAAAAACAAAATTTCGAAAATTTTAGTAATGTTTCAGAAACAACCGTTATTAATAATAGGTACCATTTTCCTTAATAAGGTAGAAATAAAATATAAACTATTTCCACGATTTACAAAGGCCTACAAAAAAATTATAGGTATTTTCCGCTATCCTATAAAATTTATATTTTCTGACTCAATTTCAAAAGGTTGAAGGAATTCCAAAACACCTTTTATGGCATAATAATTATTTTCAATTCTACATACTATCTTTAGCTGCTTTTAAAAACGTTCTAAGAAAGTCCAATCAGACCAATTTAATCCCTAAACTATTCCACACTTTTAAAATTTAATTACCTAAAAATATTAAAAACTATTTAAAATAACTTGTTTAGCAGACTGTACAATAGCTATCTTAGTCACACGTAGCGCGTTCTCTGTCTGGGCGTCGAACACCTCTAGAAATTTGATGTAAGAACTGTTTAAACCTTAGAATATATATAGTCAGGAAGGAGGAATCCTAAACGACCTTGGAATCGTGATGGTATCTAATTTTGACAGTGAATTAGACGAATATGGCGAAAACTGATTCCGGTCTACCAGTGACGTACTGTCATAAAGGGGCGAAGAAAAGAAAATAATAAATTCTCATTTGCATATTATCTAAATTTATCGATTTCTCTCATTTTAACGAATTGCTATTTTCTTGCGAGAAGTTTGCATTTTTTTTAACCTTCATTTTGTTAACAAATTTTACTTTAAAATTGCATGTTGGGTGGTATAAATATAGGAAAATATTTTTGGGATAATTTATAGAGGGATTTCATTTGAAAAATCAAAGCAATAATGTATTTAAAAAAAATATTGATTTTATTACGTCTTTATTGTGACAACGTCTTTATTAGTCTACATTTTACAAATTATTAAGGCTTGAAAAATAAATGTTTTGTAGATATGCATAGCCTATACTTATATTTAGGGCAAACAATGCTGTGCTATTTCTTTCTTAGATATTTTTGTTGCAGTACATATAAAACTTCCTAATATTGAAGATAATTTCTGATCATTTTATTACATAATATTATTAGTAATATTTTTTGCAGAACAATTTTGCCTAAGCAGGTAAAACACCTTTCCAAGAAAAGATGCTGTAACGTAATAATGATTCTATAAGTGCAAAATAGATTATTTTTAAATGTACATTCAACGCATTATTTGTATGCTTAGTCCAGTTATGATGAGAGTCAATTTGTACTTTAAGATATTTGATATCATTTGTAATACTTATATGAAACTACTGAACCTTAACTTTTATAGTTTCTATAGGAAGGGGCCATCTTTTTTTAACTGTATAATGGAACAACATAAATTTTATCAACTGTATCGTCTGAAAAACCTACTATATTTCCATCTGTATTTAAACGACAAATTATTTAAAATTAAACAAGATAGGACCTAAGACAGTATCTTGAGGTATGCGATATGCTACTTATTTCCTTACTTGCGATATTATTAATTCTATTTGTGTTCATGCAATAAACTTCTATTATACGAAAAAAACGGCATATGATATAGTTAGTAAAGAATTTATTTACTTATATACTTCAACCGGACCACTTTTATTGTTGGTAGAAGTCTTATTCTTGGTTTTGAGGTTCGATCAAAACAATCTGCTTTAAAATGGCGTGAACACAAAAAATTAAGATATTTTGGCTCACAATTTGTTTGTTGCATGAACTCAAGCCATAACTTTGTTTTTGAGAATATTTAGGAAATCTGAAAATTGTCTACCTGGGATTAATTTATATAATTTGTAAATCTAGAATCTTTAAGAAATCTGAAAATTGTTTACTTGTAATCAATTTATAAATCTAAATTGAACAATAATTTATTCATTTTAACAATCACATAAATATCTTAAAATTGCATAAAAGAATTATTTAAATAAAAGTATGTATACTCTATTAATCATGAGACTACGCCTATGAGCCCAGTTGATCGCAGACGCACTTAACATGTTTGTTTACAAATTTAAAACATTAAAAATTTAAAAATCTTTAATGTGGTTGAAAATTGAGAGAACAAAATACTTGCTTATGAAATGTAGTTTTTTTTCTTTCTACTTTTAGCTGTGCTGCTATATCCACAAAACGAACAACTGACCATATTGTCTTGTTTGTCTTTTAACGCGCAACATTTAAAATTAACAGTAATACTAAACAAATACTAAAACACTAAACACTTTTTAAAAATGTCTACAAAACATACGCTTGATAAAAGTTTAAATTAACACATAAAACATCCAAATTATTAACAAATTTTAATCACTAAAATTATAAACCAATTTTAGAAACCATTTATCATATGATGATGAGTCATCCATAGTACAACATGGCTACCACTTCCGTCAGATCGATTAGATTAGCGCGGACATGGCATGCTCCTTCCTGACTACATATGTTCTAAGGTTTAAAAAGTTCTAGAATAGTTCTAAAATATTTCCATGAGTGAACAAAAAATTAACGAAAACACTTTTAAGTCAATGCGCATGCCAGGAAGTTTCTTAAAATAAAACCAAAACACACCTCTCAGGTTATAATATGTAAGTTTATCCAGCAGAGTATCGTAGGATATACAATCAAAGATCTTGAACAAATCACAGGTTATATCTACATATTATCCTTATTGAATACTCAAATTTTGTAGCTGCTTGTCTTGTGTAGTCGTACATAATTTGGTCCAAAAACAAAATTAAAATTTATTTTGTTTACTTCTAAAATAAGTACAGTGTTTTTTATTATATTTTGACTCCTCCTTATTTTCATTATTCGTGTGAACACAAAAGAAGTTTCAAGTTGTTTTTGTTGTTTTACCTCAACTTTTTCGGCCACAGTATTAACTAACCCATTATAAGCAATCAATTGACAACTTTTAATAAACAAAAAACTGTTTCACTTGGCAACAACATTTTCATAGCCATCTATGTGTTACGCTTTCATAGTGCAATAAGTCACTAAATAATTAAAATATTATATATTTGTAATTAGGAGATGCGTCTACTTAAAATGACAAAAATATATATAGGACACTGTCCTGTATATACAATTGTTATAACATTTTTAGTCGGTACAAGTAAAGTAACAAAGCTTTTACTGTACATTTATTGATTTTTAATTATTTTTTTCTATTGATATAGGACTGGAATTATCTTCACAAATTTTCTGTTTCTTATAAACTGGAATTTACTACGATACTTTAAAAATGTTGGGGAACTC
Organism: Psylliodes chrysocephalus; assembly: GCA_927349885.1. Classification (NCBI taxonomy): domain Eukaryota; kingdom Metazoa; phylum Arthropoda; class Insecta; order Coleoptera; family Chrysomelidae; genus Psylliodes; species Psylliodes chrysocephalus. The sequence goes on from OV651814.1 coordinate 33,937,673, forward strand.
GCCTGTGTTCAAAATTAACATCATTTTAGCCGTAAAAGGGTAGACCAAAATGTCAGGTATTGATTTGATGATGTCAAAACTAGAAGAATTTTTTAATGACTTCATTACACCCACAACTTCCTGTTTTGAAAGAGGTTTAAAAAAAAACGACAATGAAGGGTTAGAAAAAGTTGACGACATATTTAAAGAATAAGGGTTTCAGTCATCAAATACAGGCAGTTTCAGATGATTAATTTTACCATTTAAGGTGAATGTATTGTTGCATTATTTGTTGGGAAAAATAAGGAATTTTCAACAAATGTTATTCATAAAAGTTGTATTTGTTAAGACTAATTAACGTATATGAAGAGTACAGGTGAAGAAGGGGCTCTTTAAAACTTTTGGCTTTCCGAGTTATTTACAAAACTGGGCTTTAAACATGATTACAGGCTTTACATTACTCGCAATCTACAAATGAGTAAAATATGACAAATATTGCTTATTTCTAAAACCTTCTATTCAGATTTGGTTTGATCAAGATTTTTACTAGTTGATGTAAACACGTACTAGGCAAAAAGGGGACTCATTATGCTCAACTAGGTACATAACAACAAGGGCACATATTTCTAGTAAGTGTTTATTGAAAAATAAGAATACAAAGAAAAAGTAGCTTATAACTCAAAATATACTCTATCTGTAAGGAATGCTTGCAAAGAAATATGAGGTGTTTTCATTGCAAAATCTCTTCAGAGACTGCAATTCCTGGTATTTCTCGTTATATATGGGCCAGTCGATCTGAAAACAATATAAACACAAAAATTTTATAATAAAATAATGATGATTATAATGCCTGTTACACCCATATGTCTGACCTCTTCGCAGGTGGTTTTTTAATTTCTGAATTTTTAAACGTTCCCAAAGGCCATTGTATGTAGAACGAAATTTGATTACTGGACCTGGTAGTACTTCCAATTCCTTCAAGGGATGTGACGAAAACGGTGATTTCTTGATGTATATTTTTTCTAGATGACCATTCCAGTTTCGAAAAAATGAGTGGTCCACTTCTTCAACCTCAAAACCGGATGGTTTACAACGTGCTTCTCGAAAAACTTTGACCCATTCATTGGCAATTCAGCTTTGGCCTTAGTATTAATCAGGCGCATATTTTTGTCACATTCGAGGTATGAATGTACTCTTATTGGAAAAGTGACTTTAATTTTCTGTAATCTTCTTTCAATATTTACCAAATGGTGTAAAAATCGGAACATCGTAAAATTCTTGTTTTGATCACTGCAGGAGTCACAAAATATCTGTAGCTGTGTCACTGAGGGTCTTCAAAAAGTTGTAGATAGAGAAAACATCATTGCTTCCCTTTATTCTTTCAGTTTCGTCGTATACGTAGAATATACTTCGCGAGCTGGATAGAACATAAACATTGAACGAATAAATCGACAAATGCTTCTTGTAATAGACACCGTTCGTAGAAATGTCAGGAACTGGCAGGTTTTTACCATAATCAATGCATATAGCCTCCATATATGCAGATTTTTTGCATATATCTTTTTCATCTCTTTTTCTTTTATAAAAAGTCTCGGCTTTTACTTTGTGAATATTGTTTTCTATAGTAATGCTCTAATTTTTTTTTTGTTATTTTCTCGACATCTTCGTAAATACTTGCTGTTCTTTTCTGCTTATAAATCTTTTAACTTTGCCACAAACTCATCGGATGTGCTACATGTATTAGTACGTAGGTACCCGAAAGCTATGTTGAAATGAAGATATAAAAATAGTTCTTTAACTAACGTAGGACAGTTTTGTAGTTGGGTGGAGCTCACAAAACATGTTGTACTTCTTCTTTGCACACAAATCTTCGGGCAAATAAAGTTTTCAGGTCCTATTCAAGCTGTAATGGCTATTTCTTCCCTTAAATGAATTATTGTGTTTACGAACTGCACTCTTTGTTTCAATGTTGAGTTTTCTTGTTCACCATGCAAGCCACGTTTAGCTTCCAATGCTGATCCAGTCGAGTTGAGGCTCTTTACTAGATACTCAACTTTTTTTGGTGATACTATAAACAGATATAAAAGCTTTACGGCATACTTCAAATTCTTTTACAGCGTCATTAAACATTCCTCCTAATCGATATTTATATGTGGCTTCATAATGCTTACTTCTTTTTTTGATGGTCGCTGGACAGGCAAGACGGGTATTAGTCCACAAAGGTATAAATTTTGTTCGTTAGTAGAAAGCAGAAGATTAAATCGTTGCAGAATTTTAATCTTAGTCCCTTGTGGCACTAATTTAACCCTTTAAGTGTTGGTGGTTCCTATATGGACCATGGTCCTTAAGGTAAAACATTGCCTTTACAGTCACGCAATTTTGAGCCTAAGTGAAAGCTAATACTTCACGAACGCTCAGTGGCTATCCTCGAGACCGCTTGCCACCCTGGTTATATAGGCAACTAATATTTCACCTATAGGTGAACAAGACTTGTGAGAAATAGAGGACCTTTTCTTAACCCCTTATACTTGATCCTCTTAGAGACAATATATGCCTATGAAACCCACTAAGCGGGGTTTCAAGTTGTGGGTAATTGCTTGCTGTAAAACTGGTTATAACTTGGGTTTCAAAATTTATGAAGGAAAAGATAATGAAGGAATTAAAAAATGGGGTTTGGGCGAAATAATAATTTTACAAATGTCAGAACCATATATAGGTAAGGGATATTGTTTATATTTCGATAACTTTTTTAGTTCTTTTCCACTTTTAAAGAACCTAATCGATCACAATACTTTTGCATGTGGCACATTTCGTACAAACCGAAAATATTACCCTTCAAAAATTCTTAAATCTGACAAATATCTAAGACACAGTGATTACGATTTTTGTATGTCCGGCGACCTTTCTGTTTGTAAATGGAAGGATCGAGGAAAAAAGTCTGTCGTAATAATTAGTTCATTCCATGATCCTTCCAATGAAACTACAGTTCTAAGGACTAATAGTAAAGGTGAAAGGGATCGTGTGAAATGTCCGATCGCTATTTCAGATTATAATTGTAATATGGGAGGTGTAGATAAATTTGACCAATTAATGGAAACCTATAATGTTGCATGGAAAAGCAGGCGTTGGTGGATAAAATCATTTTATTTTTTTATAGATTCAACAATTGTAAAGTTATATTTTGTATAAACTTCACATTCAACAAACTGATAGTCGCCTAAAGCCAAAATCTCATTTATCATTTCGAAGTATATTGGCGAATCAGCTTATTGGATCATTCTCAGGTCGAAAGAAAACTGGCCCTTTACCTCTAATAAATAGAAATAAAATTTAAAAAATTGATGGTAGAAGCGTTACTGTTGAAAATACTGTCCGAAAAGTAGATGTTGGAAATCACCTTCCAGTGCAAGGTACAAAACGTAGGTGTGCCTATTGTAGCACAAAAAAAAACGTTAAACGTACAAAACTTGCTTGCTCTGAATGTAACGTAGGTTTATGCATTTCATGTTTTCAGCCGTTTCATAATAAGTAAATTATAATATGTTTTGTGTTTTCTTTGTTTAAAATTAGTGTTTATTGTTTATTAAATAAAATTTGGAAATATAAATAGTGGTTTTTATTGAGACCACCAAATATAATATTCCTTCAGTCATCTTAAAAAAGCAGTGGTCCCAATGGGGACCACACCTTAGAGAAACAATTTTGAAAAATATTTGCAACATTTCCTTATCAAACAACCGATATAAACGGTTTTTATTAAATTAAACAAAAAATAGTAATATTAAAAAAAAAGTTTTGCGACTTAAAGGGTTAAAATACTTTTTTGGCACAGACAGTCTGGTCCCATTTCATGTGACGTAGTTCTAATTTAATTCTTCCGGTTATTTTCCTTTTTCTCGTTTTCTTTACTTCTACACCATCTTCCAACTCATTATCATCACTACTGATACTCATTTTTAATAATCACTTCTTTCAAGAACGTGTTATGTAAACAAGCAGCAGCTTTTGTGTGGTGGCCAAAGACACAGCGAAGGAAAGCAATAACGAGGCTAAGCAAGGTACAAAGACTTGCCTGCCTCGGAATAACGGGGGCAATGAAAACAACCCCCACTGCTGCAATGGAAGCACTAATAGGACTCCCGCCTCTTCACTATGTGATACAAGGGGAGGCAAGATTAGGTGCTTATCGATTAGGATATACACTGGGAAATCTTGACATTACACCAGGTCACATCAGTATCTCAAGGTTAGTGACAGGAGACGTGCTAGACATGAGATCAGACCACATAACCACTCTTTTAATACTCCCTTTGAGGTTTTATTACAGAAAAGAGCGGAGACCACCATAAGGGAGCCCAATGCCCAACGACAGGAACAAACCTGGTATACAGACGGGTCTAAGACTGCGGAAGGCACTGGGGCAGAAGTATTTTCCAAAAACCCTGATAATAACCATAGCTATGCTATAGAAATACATTCCACGGTATTTCAGGCCGAGGTATACGCAATTTTGCAATGTGCAAAAACGAACAATGAAAGAGCTGTCGAAAATCAGCATATTTAAATAATGTCAGGCAGCCAAGCGGCACTTAAGGCCATATCGAGTCAGAAGGTTACGTCGAGGCTGGTATGGAAATGCATCGAAGAACTAAGAACACTGGCAGACCGAAATAGAGTAAAACTATTTTGGGTGCCAGGTCACAAAGGGGTTAAAGGCAACGAAAGGGCTGACGAACTTGCAAAAAGAGGGTCAGAAGAAACACCGGAACCAGACACAAACCCAGGAGTACCAAAAAGTACAGTCTGGTGTTTTATAAATGACTGGATTCGGCAACAACATATCAACTATTGGGGAAGCACCCCAAAACAGGCACATGGAAAAGCCTACATAGGCAGACCATGTCCCAAAAGAACTGGAGAACTACTCTTAATGAATAGGAACCAGTTGAAAGTGATAACAAGGTTCATGACTGGGCACGCCCCAGTAAAGGGATACTTGAACAAAATTGGCATGTACAATGGGGAACTCATGTGCCGACTATGTCACAAGAAACCAGAAACGGTCAAACACATACTGTGCGAATGCGAAGCTCTAGATCGCAAAAGACAGGCTCTTTTTGGATAACCCCAGGTTGATCCAACAACGTATAGAACCCACTCACCCAAGGATCTGTACAAACTTGTACAAGGTACAAAGGTGATAGAGTGTGTGCTATGAACTAACATGGGGTAAAACACAATAAGCCAATAGGCTTCAGTGTTATTCGGAGACACATAGTCAGACGAGCCCAGGGAAAAAAACAAGCAGGTGAATATAACCTCTAAATCAGTATGTCAAATAGTCAAACATATGGCAAAACCAAAGGCAAAAACCTTGCGAAAAATAATTTCTGAAACCCTGTCTTGTCTGCATCTTCTAAATGAGCCCGTTCGGGCCCTGTACACCTTTTTTTTTTAAATATCGATATAGCTGGTAAGAAGCTCCTTTTTTCCGGAAAGATCACGAAGCAAAGTACAACATGGCACAATATCGGTATTTTTCGGAAATTGTCGATGAGTCCCCTTTTCCCCTGTACTCTTCATATTTTTTTCACTTGGTTTCTAATTTTTTGTGTTTTTTATATACCAAATATATCGATTAATTTTTACTTTATGAAGATTATTTGTGTTTTATAATTATGGATACATTGATTTTTTATTTCTAAAAGAGACCAATAATTTAGTGAACTACAAAATTAAAAACGAACTATTTTTGCTCATTAACACACGTATCAACCAATCAAAACACGTTTTTTTTTCATCTAGTTGAATAATCAGGAAAATCGTTATCACGGGTCAGTCGCTCAATTGAAGTAAATTTTGAATAGATGACAATGCGTTTATCCCAGTAGCCTCTCCAACAAACGATTATTGCTTACTAGGCGCATCCCTCACATGGTCCAATTCTCGATATCGTACATCAGTTTTACTAATTATACCTTGGCTGATACGTGGCAATTCTAGTTGATGTTCTCTAATTAATTTAGGCAGCATCAGTCTGACTGCGGCGCCTGTTAACATTACCGAGAATCATTAAAATTTATGTACAAGGATTTGTTGCAATCTTGTACGCAAATAAATAAATAAATAAATAAGACAATATAGTCATCTGCAAAAATGCAATGTAAGCTTTCAAGTTAATAAAATAGTGAAACATACAACGCAGGTTTTTATTCTTTGGAAAAATGATCGTTATTAAAATAAACATAAATATATAATACTACTTGAAGTTTGTTTAATATAGATAGTCCTACAATGCTGTAAAAATATATATAACAGTCTTCATAGATTTGGCGAAGACATTCAACTCCGTATACTCGTAGAACATTTAATTCTTCAAAATTGATAAATAAATATCGTGATTGAACTTGTATTTAAAACTAAAAGAAGTAATAAAATAAAATTGGTGATTGTTTACGAAGTTAAAAAATGAATTATTAATATTATATTTTGTCGGAATTTTTATTTAACCCTTTCGACCCCCTTGGGCTATATATGTCCCGACAAAAATTTAAAATTTCTATTTGGTATAAATATGACCCAAATTTAATGTATTATTTGATTAATGGTATTCTTCAAGCATATTCTTGAAAATAGAGAAGTTCTGGCAACGTGGCTTGTTGTTTACCGGCCATTTGTTTACTTGTTTACAAGCGTGCTAGACGTGTTTGAAGCTTTTTTGGGTTGTTTGCGTTATTTCCAGTTCTTTCATGAAAATTTTAACAGGTAATTAAATTTAAACATAAATTTATTATGAACATAATATCTATTCGTAAAATTTATTTCCCATTGTTATTTACAAGTGGGACGTATAAAACCCAATGGTTTCTTTGTTACACTATGTCGAAGATAGCATTATCATAAAAAGAATTAAATTATTGGGCAAATGTTTCTGAAGATGAATATATAGATGATGATGATAGAGATAAAGATTATGAAACCAAAACAGAATCTTCCAAATAAGGTGAGGATGGGGAAATAAGTGAAGTTAACAGAGAATCTTTAGATAGTGGAAGATAATCTTCAGATAGTGAAAGAAAATGTAGAAATCACACAGAAAATGAAGACCAAAATCAAGAAATACAAGAAAACAATAAAAACAAGATTCAGCATTTCTGCAAAAAATACGCGTGAGTTAGACAAAGAATTTACAAGATCTTTGACACGATTTAAGGTTTTCAAATAATTGTTTCCTCCAAGTTTATTCATCTTTATTTCTAAATGTACAAATAAAAGGCTGACAATATTAGAAAAAACAGAAAAAGAAACTGATGTAGGTGAAATTGCAATTGTTCCTAGTAATGAGTTATAATTGGTCTACACATCCTTCAGTAGGAAATACACTAATAAAAATAGTATTTTTAGAAATAGATTTACATTGTTTTTATCTAAATTAAACGTAAATGATCCAGAAAAGCAGGGTACCTCTAAAACATATTTTGTAGATGAACTAGTGAACTGTCTAAAGTTAACAATCCAAAAATGTCGAGCAGATTCTTCCAGGCAAAGTACTGATGAAAGTATGGTAAAATTGAAAGGCCGTTCTGGACTAGAGCAATATTTACCAATGAAACCCACTAAATGAGAAATCAAAATATGGGTTAGATCTGATTCTTGCAATGTTTATGAATATTTATACTGGCAAGGAAGATCAGCAACAAGAAGGAACTCGTGGCAAAAGAGTTGTATACAAATAAGCCAGTATGATAAAGTCAACAGATGTCGTATTATGTTTCGACAGATTTTTTACATCCGTAAAACTTACGACAAACATTCCATTTCCATCAGTTGGAACTGTTATGGTAAATAGAAAAATATACAAAAGGTTACAAAAAAATTAAACAGGGAGATTCCGAAATTCTTGGAAATAAGTATGGTACCATTTGTGTCAAATGGCAAGACACCAAAGAAGTTACAGCGCTTAGCAACTGCCACAGAAAAAACTTGACTGTTGTTCAACGAAGAGGCAAAGATGACATACGAAAAGATATAGAATGTCGAGAAGCAATAGAATTTTATAATTATTTCATGGGTGGGCGGAGTGGATTTAGCTGACCAAATGTCAGGCTTATATGACATGGACCGCAAGTCCGATAAATGGTGGTAAAATAGTTTTTTTAGGTTACTGATGGTTGCCGCAGTCAATAGCTGGATAATATATAATGAACTTTACAGACAAAAATTACCATTTCTAGATTTTGTAATACAACTTCCCGAAGAGATGATTGCTTTTGGTAAAGAAAAATTAAAATTACACGTTAGAAATAGATCTATTGGTAGACCATAAAAAAAATCAAGACATTTACTAAATATTGGGGAGCATCTACCAGTTGAAGGCAAAACTCGCCGACGTTGTGCAAGGTTCTCAACAAAAAATAGAAAAAACAACAACGACTGCAGGATGTGCCAACTGCCCCTGTGCAAAAATTGTTTTACACCGTACCATACCTGAAAATAAACATTTTAAAAACTGTCCAACTTGTCAATGTCAAAAATCAAAATTTTTGAAACTGTACGTATTCTGGAAAATATATTTCTAAAACATATTAATCATTTTTTTGTTTTAAATCTTGTAATATTGAAAATAAAAAAGTGGGCCTAAAAGGGTTAAAAAAAACACTTACTTTTAACGTTTTTGTTAACTATGTTAATTACAAATATTCAACTATTCTTCTGGAATGTAAAAAATTCGTTAGTCTGTTTCGTGTCTCGTTTCCATGCCTGTTGTTTTATTTTATTTTACGCATATAAAGCCCATAATTCTTCACCGATCCATCCTTTCCTTTTAAATACCCGCCACCTAACTTTTTTTTCAATCTTGTTGCCAAGATATATCATTGGCGTATACGCGCACCAAATAATTTATTTTAACAGTGAAATATCATGCTTTGGTTTGAATTTCTGTACTACGAGTAGTGTACTAGCCACAAAGATCATTTTAGCTATAGATAATACCAATAAACCAACGAGGTATTGATTGGTTCAGAAAATTTCTCTATGTTTGCTATAGGCATCTGAAAATAAGATCGTAGCGCCATCGTGGCATACATTGGAACCCTCTTCTCTGACATTGGTTTTTTGTTTATGTATTGTTTTTAAATGTGCTTTGGGTTTTAACAATTTTATTTTATCATTTTTATCGTTAATAAGAGAACATTTTATCTGGAAAAGTTATTGCTATTTATTTCATTATTTATTTTATAGGTAAGTGTGCCTTTTCACCACAATCTACCATAAATAAAAAAAATATTTTTAAGGTTATTTTTGATTTTCAAAATTTTTTACTTTTATTTCGTAGTCTAATGTATATTTTGTTATATTTAAGGATTAATTTGGCGAGATGAAATTAAGCATAATCGACTACATGGACTATCTTGGGGGTACAAACACATCTAGATGTGTTTATGAAGGTGAAGAAGTGTTAAATGCTGGACATTTAATTATGTGTGGTAAATTGGACTCTACGAGCCAAGAAAAGAATATAGTTGTGTGTGGTTTATGTTTACAAACTAGTGACTTGAAATCTCATCCTCACGAAATAAAGGGCCAGCTGGAAATTATAAACAAAAAATTAAAAGTGAAAAACATGAACTGTTCTTGCAAGGCTGGAAATAGTGGAAAGTGCAAGCATATTTCTGCTCTTCTAATTAAGTGTACAAGGTGTATGATGTTGCTAATTTAAAAAAGGCGTTATCGTGCCATATCGATTCTTAATAAGATTGAAGTTAGTGCTTATGTTTTCTTTGCATTTTCTGCTGTTGTTTATTTTGTTTTAGGGTTGATTTGGAAACATTAGAGGTCATTTCACAAACTCAAATAAAATGTACATGGTCAAAACAAAAAAGTTTGACTGAAGAAAAGTACCATGCTGTATCAATAAATCAGATGCCTTGTATCAAAAATGTGGATGACAAGGAATTGAAATTGGTAGTTGATGCAGAGAAAATGTACAATTTTTTTATTCAAAAACTACCATCCTCTGCACTTGCAAAGCATAAGTAAGTTTTGTAAATTAAAGAAACGTTTCTTTTTTGATATGTGTATTGTACTTGCCCTTCAATAAATAATAAAAGAAAGCTGAAATTAATAAATTTTAATAATAATATTCCTTTATTTTACATTAATAAATATACAAAAAGATAACTAATTCGCAAATTAATTTTTAGGTTTGGGCGAAGACCAGTTCCTGATCATACCACTCTTTTGACAAATGATTTTAAAGAACATGAACATTCTATTTCCAGCATTTTAAATAATGCTGTTCAGTCACCACTAATGATGGAATTGTATTCTTTTGAAGTTAGTTTTAAATATGACTGTTGTGAATAATTGTATATTAAACTTTTTCAAAACAATGAAGAACCAATAGTTTTATCAATACAGCAGTCAAAAGCATGGTATGATCAGAGAAAATTTCGGGTTACTGGATCACGAATTTATGGTTTGTATACCTATTCTGGAAACGACTGGGAAAATAAATCCATAAAGTATTTTTATCCCAAGAATTTTACGAATAAATTTATCAAACATGGAATAAAATATGAAGCTGAGGCTAGAGATGTTTTCAAGGAGAAAACTGGCTTCATGGTTACAGAATGTGGGTTAATAATTTCCCATTCTAATCCTTGGCTCGGATACTCCCCTGATGGGATTATAATGGATGAAGATAAACCTGTAGCTTTATTAGAAATTAAATGCTTATACAATGGTAATTCTGTATAGCCATTCTATGGATAAATTAACAAAACATTTTTTTTAGGTAGTTCAGCTACAATTAACGAAATACTTCCGAAGGCAGCATTTTTGAATAAAAGTCATGACTCTTTTGAACTGAAAAAAAGACATCAATATTATGGCCAAATACAGTTGGGTATGGCTATGTTAAATGTGCCAAAATGTTATTTTGTAGTTTATGCCTCATTTGACAAATCATTAAAAATATTTGAAATAGATTTTGACCATGAATTTACAAAGGAAATGTTATTTACTGTCAAATATAATTTTTTTCAAAAAATGATACATAATTTGTGTGCTAACATATAAATAAATATTATTTATAAATATTTAGTTAATAAAGTGTATTTTTATAATTTTACTCTTATTAGTTTTTCCCTTCCATTTAAATTTACAAAAAACATCCTAGCCTTATTTTCTGTATATTTAAGTATTACAAATTTTATCAAATATAGAAAAACCAAACTTAACATCACATTACATAGAGATCACAACTATAAATCAATCAAATTAACCTTAAACTAAGAATTCAAATAGAGATTTAACATTCACTAAAATCTAAAATACACAGGAAATTGTAGTCATAAAATTAAAATCGCATGTAATTACATAGAGAACATAACTATAAATCAAATTAACTTTAAAACTAAATATTTCAAATATAGAATTAACATTTACTAAAATACACAGCAAATTCTAGACATAAAAATACAATCACCTGTACATAGAGATCACAACTATAAATCAAATTAAATAGGAATCCAAATACCAAATTAACATTTACTAAAATCTAAAATACACAGCAAGTTTTAGGCAGATTCCAAGTGTTTTTTACTCCTTAAGATACCGACAATCTGCTAATATAGGACTTGATAAGTTGGTTAAACCACAAGCTATTATAAATATATGATTAATTTTTTTAACCAGAGACCATTGTAGTTTTGAATTTAAAATTTAAAAAATCTTTATTCTTTGATTTGCCCTCTCAATGTGAACACTGCAATTTTTGAATTTAAAATAGCCTGTTCTGCAGTCAGCTGACTTTGTTTTTTTAAAAATGGAGGTCTAATTAATTTTATTTTAAAGGTTTCACAAATATCATCTATTAGAAATCCTTTATCTACCATAATTGCGTCTTTGTGGCTATCAAGTTTGAGTATGATATCGCTCTGCTCAAAAATGGTTTTGTCAGAAGCTCTTCCTCCATAAGGTTCACTAACATAGGTAATGATACCCCCAGGAGATACACCAGTCATAAATTTCACAGTTGTATTAGATTTATATTGTGAATAAAACTTAATTCTACAACAAAGGCACTTTGGTTTCTGTATAAATATTTCAGTACAATCGAGAACTAATCTCACATTTTCAAATCCTTTAAAACATATTGGCATATTTTGTTCAACTTCTTTTCCATCTGGAAACTTTATGGCACAGTTTAAAACACTGCTTAAAATTGGAAGCATATCAAAAATGTATTTTTTACAAAGCTCTTGAGACACTGCAAATAAAATTGATAAAGTCACATAAGAAAGGTCACATTTTAATTTTGTCATCAGTAGAATTATACGTTGTCTTATATTTAATCTATGGTACCTCTGATCAGTATAATTCATTTCTACAGCTTCCACAATTGTATCCAAAAGCTGAAAACTGTGAATTCCAGTAAAACTATTAAGAGCACTGTCTGTTGTCAGGAGATCACATAATGTTGAAATTTTTGGGGTATTTACTTGTACCTCAAAGTCTCTAAACGTAGTGGGTCCTTCATAATTAGGCTGTTCCTGCAAAAGCAGTAGTAGACCTTCTGAAGCTTCTAAATCTTCATGGGAATGTACAGGCCCAGGTTGTTCTTCTTCACTGCACTCACAGTCTATGGACTCTGAAGTTTTAGTGGCATTTCTCATGTTTAACCTTTTAGTTCTTTGAGAAACTTCAGGTTCGGGTTCTACAACAGTTGGAACAGATGAAATTGGCAAATTTTGTGTGGGAATAGCTGTCCACTTTAATCTTCTTCTGCCTGAAGTATTAACATCTAAAAATAACAAATTATAATTGTAAACATAACCTTAAAGTGACCAATATTTTATTTACCTCTTCGGAAAAAATCGTCATCAGTAAAGTGTTTAGAACAAACTAACATATATTTAGTTACTGGTTTTCCGATTTTTAGCTTTAAAATCCAAGCTTTACGCCTACACATCCAAGTGGGATCACCTAAGGCTGACTCAACTTTCACACGATGTTTTCCGGCCTCCGGGAACAAATGAAAACTCAGGTCTGGGTTTGTTTTCGCCCAAGACGAACACTGAGGTACCGAACAATACGAATTACTCATTTTTTATAAGAAAAAGCACGCCTAAAAACAGATTTAACACAAAAATAAACAATTGCCTATTCAACGAAGCACAGAACAAAAATTGTATGTCATCGAAAAGGATTCCAGATCTGACCACTAGAGGTCGTATTGGTTATTTTGATATGCCTATAGTTATGTAGAAAACATTAGGTAAATAAAGGATTCTAAAAAATTCATGACATTCCATGACTGAGATAGATCTAGGAGTCCATCTGTGGTTGTGGTTTCCGAGAGTACTAGCTAGTAAAAATCCGACACTTGCCTGGGCCACCTTCCCAGTCGTCTTTGGAATATGCCTTTTAAAGAAATGAGTAAACCAAAAATGATAAATTGTTTAACAATAATTGGTCAGCTAACCGAACGCTGTCATATGAGATGACACGTCCTTCTTCATACCTTCTGTTCCCTACAACTTTGGATATTTCGCTGATGTAGTCGTTTATGTGCTCTTATTTCACAACTTTGATCCCTAAATTTAGTTAATTGTATCAGTTTGATAATTTCATTCAACTTGTTGGTCTGCTCCGCTTTAGTACATTTTACTTTACAGAACTTTCTATAATTCTATAGTTTGATATTTAGAATCGTAACATTTTTCGGGTGTTCTTAATATTATTTTTGTTTTGTTTATTTCGGCCCTTTCTTTCCAAGAATTAACATATCTTGTGAAAGTTTCATGTATAATATGTGCTTTTTCCTGTTAGAATGAATAACTACTTTGATCTGTCTGCTTATCGCTTTCTTCAATAGATTGACATCCTCAATAGGCACATGGATTATCTAAACGGTTCGGGAGGATCGATTCTTACCTTTAGAAAAGGCTATGGTCCCTATTGTTACTTTATATTTTATTCTCTATAACAATTTTGCTTCTCAATGAGTGTTTTGTTACTGACAAACTCTTTAGTTTCATCGCATGTACTTATATATTGTTAGTTATTATTGCCCCAATAATTCACATAGCTTCAACTCTAAAATATGTACTCTAAATTTTCATTTTACTCATGAAATAACTTTCAGCTAAAGATTTTAATGAATAGTTGTTTAAAGTACCTCACGGGGTATAAATGATAGTTGTTCCAGTACTAATACTGTGTTTAAGTACCTTTAAGTACACAGAAAATATGGTGCGCTAAAATAAAATTAAGTTACGCTTTATTCTTTATCGTTTCACTTATTTGAATTTCCAAAGAAGGAATACGCTTCCTCTTGATGGCATACCAAAACTATACTTGTCCATATGTTACAATTTACTTTAGCAGATACTTGATGATAGCCAGGATGATTGAAATTAGTTTATTTTTATTTTTTAATTATAACATTATCAGTAACAATATTTATTTATTTAACTGATTTCCGCTTGTGAATTAAATAAACGGCACAATTTCCATGTCGGAAAAACTGAGAAAGGATCATTTTTATAACAGCGGCAACGTCGATCTTGTTCTGCCCATATTGCAAAGCAATTAGTCGACGAAGACTTCAGAGAGGCAATCGTAATAGTCCCGATAAATTATGGAACTGTGAGGAGTAATTATTTAGATTTATCGTACGCCTTAATTGTCTACACAAACTCAACCCTTGCAGTCGAGTCGTCGCAGGCGGCTATGAAATATTCAAGGCGGAATCACAACTCGGTTCTTCTGAGGTTCTTCATAGGGGGAACTTTTTTTAATTTGAGGGGAAACGCTTTATGCGCCCTAACGTATTAGGGTTTTTACAGTTATAACATTTGGTAAAAAGTAGTTTGCCGGTATACACGACATACATATATAAGTTTTAATGCATGATATAGAAAACTTAAGATCAAATGAGTTACTATATTGTTTATTAAGTAGGTATGTATTTAATTTTGTATTTTGTATTGGGAAATAAATATTATATATGTAACGTATAGAGGGAGTATTTCCTTGCTATATTGTTGTCAGGATAACTTAGAAACTCCCAAAAAATTATGCAGTTTCTTGTTTCATCCCATCTTTCCTTGAATTTCTAAAAGGAATTTTTTTTATTTAGATATATCAATACCGATTTTGTCTGGACAATAGAAGGGCCAGGCACAAAAAGTATTTGGTTAGCTGCCTTCTTGGCCAATGGATCACCAAGACGGTTACCTTTTAATGTGGCGTAACCTTTGATGAACATTGTTGATGTATACTTTGGCATTCTAGTCTAGTACTAACCCCGAGTAAATTTGTGGTCTGTGCAGGGTAAGTAGTGCTTGTCTGCTATTTGTATAGATGAGCATGTTCCTTCCAGTGATATCGTTTCTGGTGATTTCTTTTGCTGCTATGAGAATCCTTATAAGCTCTATTTGAACTACACTGGCATGTGTTGTAACCTTTGGTCCATCTTAAAGTGCCTACATTGTTGGTGGATAGATACTTCAAAGATTCGTGACATTATAGTACTAGCTCTAAGTAAATTCGTGGTCTGTCCAGGGTGAGTAGTGTTTGCTATCTGTATGAGCATGATCTTTTCAGTGATATTGTTTCTAGTAACTTTTTTGCTGCTGCGTAAATTCCCGTAAGCTTCGTTGTAACTACACTGGCACCATTGAATACAACCCATTTTATGTGCAGGTTTAAGCATTTCGAGTATATTCCACATCCTATGCCTTGTTTTGTTTTAAATTCGTTGGTGTAGATATCAATCGTACATGCCACTTCCGGCTTTTTAATTTATTCTGTTATAACTTTGTATGGCTTATGAAAGATATATCTCGGTAGATGGAGTCCATGTTCGCTTGAAGTAGTGGGAGTAAAAGCGACGTCTCACCAGATCTCTTACATAAGGTTCTTTTCCAATCATGCGAAGTCATGTCATTTGGCCGTATTTATAAAAATAAAGTGTTTCCTTCAAAGGTAAAGGTAGAAGCAAAAGGTAGAGCTCACAAGGAAAAGGTAAAAGAAAGAAGTTTTGCTTTACGTCGTATTTATAAGCTTTTTTATTTCTTTGCAAGAAAATCCTCGCATAAAAAGGAAAAGGTATACATACGCGAGTTAGCTGCTGCGAGTAATCTGCTGCCGAACAAGTTAAAACTTGCAGTTGCAAGGGAGGAATCAATTTTGTTATAGTAGTATACCGGGGCATGTAAAAGTGTGTGCTGGTAAATATAAATAAAGAAAGTTTAATTCGGAGTTTTTATTGAGCTTTGTTTGATATTTGTAACTAAAGATGGCAAGTGACGAGGAAGTGTGAGACGAACAATTAGAGTCGTAATGAGAAATTTGAATGAATATTTATTACCGAAAGGGTAAAGAAATACCCAGAAATATTGGAAAAATCTCAGCTACCTTTGAAAAAATTGAAGAAACACACGGCCATGAAAACAGTTGTCACAGAGAACAAACAGCTGTATGGAAGAGACATGGCCTTGAAAACAATAATGAAAAAGGTGGGTAATATGAAGACAAGACTAAAGGAAAATTAACAAAAACAAAACGGGTAACAAGCACCATTACTACCATGGAAAACTATAGTGATGGAAGCGATGAATGCGGATGTTAACCCCACCGTTGCAGAAATCCCAGGTAAGCCAATAAAAGTACAGAAGTCTGTAGATATTTTATCGTATTCAATTACGATTCTTTTGCTGGCGGCCTAGAAGTAGGAGAATCATTGAAGTTTGATCGTCATGTCAGATTTCAACTTTCAACACAACCAGGAGCAGAAACTGGCAAACGAAAGTCGGTAACAACTGCAGAAGGAGCCATCGCACATGAAACCGAGGAAACGAGAAAACTAGCAGTCAACTTCAGCGGTTAGTACTCATAGAACAGCTTAAGGTGGCTCGTCTTCAGTAACAGTACTTTAATGCCAAACTGAAGGAGCGAGACTCACATGCTTCAGAATTTTTCCACGAAAGTGAAATCTTGTAACAATACACGTAAGTTTTATTTAAGTTTTCTTTTAGAAAATAAACTTTTTAAAATTAAATGAAACTAGATCTCCAAAAATAAAACCAAAATTATGTTTTCTTTTATATCTTAGCAGCAGTCCATGTCCGTAGGGTTGTAGGCTCCTGTGGACAAATATTAAAATTATGATAGAAAGGAAATATCAGCTTGCTTGGACAAATTTATTTGAAATTTCTTCTGCAAAGCCAACGTTTAGGCAACCATTTTTGCTATTTTAAGGGCTAGTAAATTATGATTGGAAGGTCCTGACAAAGATTAAACCTCATCGATTCTCTCAACTTCAGCTTAAAACAGATCACATATCGCTGCTTTACTGACCAGAAGGTAGGCTACCAACCTTAATTTACTAGCAATAATGATGGCAAAAATGGTTACCTCTTTCTTATGAATACGACCTTATAGGCCGTATTTATAAAAAAGTCATCAAAGCAACCTTTTTGATGTCAATATTGAGGGGAGTGAGACTAAGAAAAACTTTCATGGCTCTGGTCTGTATGGTTTTCATATCTCCTCTTATGTTGAGACATGCTGCGCTTTAAATCTTTTCTAGTTTGCGGATAGCTGTCAATTATTGAGTTAAAAAAACCATCAAATATGATAAATTATATAAAAATTGTAATGAAAATTGTAAAAATATGGCATCAATGTCCTCAAAGTTCAGAGAAAATATTGGGAAAAAATCAAAGGGAAAAGAAGCACAAGAATACTACACATAATAAAACTAGACTCAAAGTTTCAATAATCAAGGGAAAGAAAAAAGGAAGGTAAATGTAAAGAAACAGGGAAGAAAACCTTGTAGAAATGTTACAAGATGAACCATCACAGAAATGTAAATATAGAGTCGTCATCGTTGAAAGATGGTTTATTGTAAGGGTGAGGTGGAATAGGTAAATCTTAGGTACAAAGAACCGCGCACGAATGTGGAGAAAACGGTAAAAGCCATATTTCATACGCTATTATCTAACTAGGAAGGGTTACATTAATTCATTTTGATTGTGTTCTACTGAAGTAAAGATTTTTAGATTATGACTGATGTATGGTGGATCTCATTTAATTATTTGATATTACATCATATAAAAATAATAAGAATATATAAAAATAAATAATAGATCCATTGCAACCGAGGTTGCCAACAAGGTGGGTTTAAGCTTGTCATTTATTAGGACTGCTACACAATAAAAAATTATCTAAAGGGTGTAAGTAAGACTCAAGTGACGCTGTGAAGTAAGAAGAAAAGTATGTAATGAATCAGAGTCACTACAATATTTTCCGCCCTTTGAAATGTATGAGTCTTTTTGTTAGGATTTGTTAAAATTTTGAGATTTTCTTGTACCATCGTTTCGTACTCTTCCTTTTTAATACACTTTATAAAAATATTTGGTTACTATTAAAATTCCTTATCAGTAGTAATTATAAGATATCAGACAGGCTATTTTTATTTAAAGAATACTATAGTTGATCCCATTTTATTAGTTGCTGTTTTGTTCTACCTCGAAATTGAATTTATTATCAGTTTCTACTGGCAAACATGGTTTTTGGTGAACCGCAAAAGAGATATGAAAACATTGCTTGAATAGATATCATTAGTGCGTTCTGAATACTTGCATGGCTAAAATATATAGGAAAAAATGTTTTATTTTTGTATTTCAAGTGCGTTTATGCAATTTCTTCTTATTTTGTTGCGCTTTCGGTGAAGACACTTAAAACCTAGTGAGTACAATGGAAATATGTAGAAATTTTGCTTCAGACTTACTTCTCAAAAAAAAAAAATCAATATTAAAATAAAACATCAAGAAACCAACAGGTGTACTGACGCAGATTTCGAACTGGATTCTTTAGCTAGAAGTTTACATGTCTTCCCTTTTTAATTTTTCAAAGAAAAAAACAGGTTTGTAGAGCACCAGTTTAAATCTAATTTACGAAATAGACTCCATGACCCGCAAAACATAAAGGAGTGTCCAGTTTCTTAATCAACACCTAGAATTTGGACTGTTTTCGTTACCCTTCTATCTAGGTAACAAAGAATTAAGGCTAAAACCTCCACCGCGACTACCCCTTTTTAGTAACGTATACGACGCATTGGGCGTATATTACTAAATTTCTTACGCTTACGCTTGTAATTCCTGGATACGCATTGTTCGGATTTATTTTACTTTGCTTGGATGAGTTTCTCGCGGTTGATACAAATAGCTACGAGACAAAAACAACTTTAGATCTAGAGAACGTAATCAATCGATTATAATTAACAGAACTTTAAGTGCGAAAATCCATTATAAGTAGATTGATTTAATAATACAGGAGGGGTTGAAATAGTATGGTAAAATTAAAAAGAAATTACTTTATATTAAATGATTTTTTGGTTTGGATTTAATATAATTTTAACCACAATATAGTTTATGTAGTGCTTATAAATTGGTTGGTTATTAATACGATTCTTTGAATATATATTTATTGATATCTTATTACATTTGACAATCTATTAACTAATCAAACAAGTAACACAAGTAGTTCTTAGGAATATAAGTATATGCTATTCCCACACCTCTGCCTTTACTGTTCTGTTGCGAAACACTTTTTTATATATCTTTTATCCCTAGCTAGGAGTCTTTCACATGTAAAAAATATAATATTGTTATGCAGCACCCTGCAGTAGCCTGCGGCTATTATAGGAAACGTACAGAAAAAGAAGTGGAATGTTACTCATCGCCCTACAGTATGCTGCGGTCGTCATAAATAAAAGTACAAGCAAAAGAAGATAGAACAGTCCAGAAATGTTTGGAAATGTCATTACACGTCAAGAATATTTTATACGACAGTTCGAGAAGGTTCAAAAAGGGTCAAGCAAGCTATATAAGGATAATCCTGACGTTAGTTTTTCTGTTTTAATAGACGTTACACGTTAATGTAACATCAGTTCTATAATTGTTGTTAAAGTTGAGTTGAAATAAATTGCAATACCAAAAACCTGTGTAGCATTGGTAACAGCGGTGGAATATATAGTAAAAGTTCATGGTTAATACTGGATGTACTGAGTACGGAGCAGGCATGGATACTTTGGGCCTACCAGCATGGTTTTTAAAGATAGAAGGGGAGAAAGTAAGGCGAGAAGAGAAAAAGAAAAGCCGTAGGAAGAAAGAAAAGAAGGAAAAGGAAAGGCACGGGAAGGAAGAAGAGGAGAAAATGGAAAGGCGTAGGAATGAAGAAGAATGGGAAAATGAAAGGCGTAGGAAGAAAGAAGAAGAAGAAAAGGAAATGCATAGGAAGGAAGAAGAGGAGGAAAAGGAAAGGCGTAGAAGAGAAGAAGAGGAGGAAAAAGAAAGGCGTAGGAAGGAAGAAGAAAGGGAAAAGGAAAGGTGCAGGAAAAAGGAAAAGGAAAGGCATAGAAAACCTGAGGTAGAAATTATGAACGGTTTTCTTCAAATTCAAGAAACCCTTAAGCCAAAGGTAGTTCAGGTACACAGCCGAGTAGACCTCTTAACACAACAACAAGATAATTTAATAGCCAATTTAGAACAGCAGCAAGAAAATCTAAAAACCAATTTACAGGACCTAAAAACGAATTTAGAAGAACAACAAGAGAATCTAAAAACTAATTTAGAGCAACAACAAGAGAATTTAAAGAATTTAGAATATCAACAAGAGAATTTAAAAACTAATTTAGAACATTAACAAGAACAGGCTAGAATAGAGTTGGAAAGGCAAATTAGAGCTGAAATGGCCGAGTTAGAGAGAAGAATTTGTAGCCAAGGTTCCGTAAGCAACATTCAAGCTGAAACACTGCCTTATCTTCATCTGTAACCGATCCAAGCCGTATTCAAACCCCAGTCTCACAAAATTGTAGTAGCAAGACCCTGAAACCACCCACGTTTGATGCTCAGACAACATGGGAAACATATTGACTCCAATTTGAAGCTGCAGCTAGAACCAATTACTGGGCCGAGAAAGAGATGGCGGCTTCATTGATATTGTCACTGCGAGGTCAGGCAGCAACCGTTTTACAGTCACTTCCCCAAAAAGAACCCAGTTACTTATCTCTTTTCCAAGCTTTGGAGACAAGATATTGCCAGCAGCATTTAAAACAGGTATTCCAAAGCCAGCTAAAAGTTCGTAGTCAGAAACACAATGAGAGTCTACAAGAATTTGAAGCCGATATTAAAAGATTGCTGCATCTGACTTATCCACATGCACCTAAAGATTTCTTAGAACAAATCGGCATGCAAGCATTTATTGATGGACTACAGGATGTCGAAATGCAGTAGGCTCTTCGGCTACAACACCACAAGACATTGAGTAAGACACTTATTGCAGCAAAAAGTATATCTAAATCTTCTCGCCCAAAATTGAGAGCAATTCGATTTCAAGAAAGTGAAGAGGCCACTACTAATACTATCCCTTAACCTACCCTCTCACAGATCTTAAATATCCTGCAAAGTATACAACGAAATAGCCAAAATAAAAGCAGAAGATGCTTCAATCGTGGAAGAATTGGACACCTCCAAAGAAGTTGTCGAAGCAGGACTCGTTCTACAAATCGAGAATCAGGGAATGATACCAGAAATCCACCTAGATCAACCTCCCGAAGCCCGTCAAGAAATCCATCAAGTAATAATTACAGCAGATATGCCCTTCGGAAAAGCCAATCACCCACACCTAGCCGGCTTTCTAACATTAGTCAGGGAAACGAATAAAGGTCGACACTACGGGACAGGCGTCTGCTGTAATAGATGGCCCTAAAATTTGCACTTACACCTTAAATAAAAACGAACAAAATCTATTGATTAAGGGGTATATCGATAACCAAGAAGACATCTTCGTCCTTGATACTGGTGCAACTAAGTCTTTCATTGGAACAGGTATAAACTTTGAAGTCCCAAAAAGTACATTTCGGAATTTCATAAAAGACTGGGTTCGGATAAAACACAATAAATATTAGGAAAATGACCCAAAATAAGCACATAAGAAAACCTGTATAGAAAAAACGTTCAACAAGAACAGAAGAACTACTCTCTATGAATAGAAACCAGTTGAAAACAATAAAGGGATACCTGAACAATATAGGTGCGTGACAGATACTTTTTGGACAAAAACCTATAGAAAACAACCTGCCTAGGGACTAAGGTGACAGAGTGGGTTCTGTAAGTTAATATGGGTCAAATACAATAAGTCATTTATCGAAGACTAATCCAGATGAGCATAGGAAAACAAATCCTTCTTTGAACGACTCTTCTAAAATCCGAGAAAGGAATAAAAAAGATCTACGCATTCTCACGGGACTAACGTCGAACTGTCGGAAGACAAATTTGTAAAGTACATTATATATGTACCTACTTCGCCTTGGAAAGAACTAGGTTAAGTCCATACGAACTTTAAAGAAGTCGAATGTTTCCTAATTCAACAATGACCTTCATCTTAAGTTGTAGTTTGTACAGTAAACTATAATTTAGCTACAATAGACCCATTTAGGTCTCAGTAGTTTTTAACTTAACTCTAGTAGGGTTATAGGAAATCAAAAAATTTATGAATTTGAGAGACACTGATTTGGTGCTTTCCAACTTTTCGCGACTGATACTCAATGAACTAACTTGTGATCACGCGTTGTATCATGAAAGAAGCGAGAAATGTTTTGATTTTAAACGAACGATCTAAAGCATTTTTTGGGTTTGTGAAGCATTACCTGCGCTAAAGCAAGTATAATTTCTTCCCCATTTTTAGTTCTCGTTTATAAGAACTATTTAGTGTCGCTTCTGATTAGGGTTTGCAAATTGTTTTAACATTTCTTTTAACAAATCTTACTTCTGATTTTGGTTGCGCTTAAAAAATGGCAGCGGCAACAACACACCACTACCTAGTTTTATAGTAATTGCAGTTTTATTATTATTTACATCAGTCGTAACTTGTCAAACGTGAAAAGTTTAATCACTCTTTTAATTCTGCAATACTAAATAGATAAATAGGATAATAAAATATTTTATTATCTTCAGAAACATCGTTAAACTTATCATACTACAATTTGATGATGTCTTGATTACTGAATTAAAACCTAGGAACAATGCTTGGTGATATTTTTATTTTCTTAACTTTTACTACCTATTTACAATAACTATCAACCGAGTTTTAAAGGTAATTTATAGGTAGTTTCTAATATATGAAGGTTTCTGTATTAATAATATTTTTTTAATACAAAATTACACTTTATTAATTATTGTTGATTAATATCTGATAACAAAAAGTAGCCATTCTGTAATTATTTTAATAAAGGCATGGGTCCCATGAAATCTCAAACAACAAATTATTATACATTATAAAAACTAATTAAAAATAGGTAGCAATGTGTTATAACCAACCTTAGAAAAAGTATAATGTTCAATCCGCAAGGAATGCTTAAGAGTTTTCGACCTCAACACAAGAACAACACAGCAATATACAAAATACTAGTTTAGTTATAAAATTGAATAATAGGATATGCAAATAAGTAATGGTTTAAGATTGTACGTTACCTGAAGTTGAAATGTGGCCTTATTTGATGTGAATGTCAGAATAAATGTAAATAAACCAAAGAAAATAAACCTGAAACCATTCGTCTAATTCAAATCTTTTCTATTTTCCTTTAGTCTTCTAGAACCTAACTATAAACTATTTCGAAGAAATATTGAAGAATATATAACACAGAAGACCAGAAGGGATCTACATAGCACTGAAGAAGTATCGGACAAAAGGTTAAACTTCTTTTGCAAACAATTTGGCAATGGAATGGTTAAGGTATATTTTTATTCTAGTTAACACATAGAACATGAGGATTGCACATTCAATCATTAAAAGAAACTTCTACTCAAAGCTAGTATACCGAATGTTCTTTTAATAGATTTTATTAAAATCATGAATTTGATCTAGTTAAAAGTTAAAAGTCAATACTATTTTATTTATCATGGTAAAAGCATCTCAGTATTTTTTTTGAATTTTGAATTGTAACACCATCAACAAAACTTTGGGTATTTGTTTGCGCAAGATTTTAAAAGTAGTCGCCAAAATTGTAACCATATCGAATGAACAACTACTGATTGTCAGTCATTTGAGTGACTCTTTAAATTTTACAGGTGTTTAAAGTTTTAAAGTTTTACGCTTTCTCAAGCAGTTATAAAATTTTTCCATATTAAAGGTTTATTCTCATATATTATATTCTACATTAGATGAGTCAGCGCCTTTCTTTTTCACGGTTAAAACGTAAAAAAAAGTTGTGGATTTTAAGCCTGGTCGATTAAGCACTACAGAAGCACCGTGTTCCGGCAGGTCAAAAATACCACCTTCTGAAGAAATTGTCCAGAAAGTTTATAGAATCGATTTGAATGATCTCGAGTTGAAGTTGGATAAAATAAACTGCTGGCCACTTTAACTTACACATAGAGATTTTAAGGCAAAATTTGAATTTCAATATTTTCAAGAGAAATGAAAATTTTTTAAACCTGGCTTGCAGATTTTAAGAGTTAGTTTTTTTTGGATTAAGCTGCATAACGTATATTTTTCGTAGGGCCACAAGTTTATTATATACGGGGTGATCAATAAAGTCACGCAAAAAATCAAAAATTTGTATAAAAAATTTTTTTGGTAACATCAGTATCTCTAGATATTTTTTTGTTTTTGGATTAAGTCCCTTAGGTCTTTTACACACTATTAAACATGAAATTTGGGTAGCAAAATTTTTAAAATGCTATAACTTGACATTGGATTGACGGTTCTTGATGATTTTTGTGGATTTGGAATCCTTATTTCAGGCAGATTTTCTATAGATTTTATTTGAGGGTTGAAATTTACACATTATGCTTGGTCGATAATAGACAAAAACGTAGCGTACGACGCGCTCTAAGGGTTTGCATTATTTAAGTTTTTATAAAAATAAATTCTCACCTCAAGTTGTTTTTATGTCCTTCTCGCTGTTCTGTCCAAAACTCTTACCCCAGTTTGTTGTTTCAAAGAGTCATTCAGTTTTACAGAGTTCTTTGTCCATCCCATGACCATATTTATGATCGGCTGTAATTTCTACGTGACGCGTCAACTTCAAAGTAAGCATTGAAAAATCAAATTTGTTGCTATGGAATTAAAAACTGTTAACATTATTTTAGAAACAATCTGCTACATTTCAATGTTATAATTTTGTAAATTTCAATTAATATGAAGCGTTTAACCACGTCAGAAAGGGAAAATTGTATTATGCCAACCTACTTGACCAGTTGAACCGACATATTCACGAGAATGGTCCTGGTTTAGCCAAAAAAAAATTCGGTTCCACCAGGATAACGTAACCTTGGCCCAAATCGCTATTAAGGCAAAATTTAGTCAGTTAGGCTTTATGCTGGTTTCCTATGGACCTTTTATTTAACAGATTTGGCTCTATTTGATTTCCATTTTTAACGAATTTGAAAAAAATTTTTGCTGGTAAAAAAAATGCCTCAGAGTTAAACGCGATTGCTGCTACAAACGCATTTTTTATAAAACTGGAGAAATCCGCCTACAGTGATGGCAAATGATCTTAAGTACCGACGAAATAAAAGTATTGTGCTACAAAAAGCACATGTAGAAAAATACGAAAAGAATATTAACTCATTTTAAGCGTAGTGTGGAAACTTTCAACCAATCCTATAGTGATAGGATATAATTGCACAGTAAGGATATAAAATCCACCCATCACTCTTCACATTTTCCTGGTAGACTATTTTTTTTTTAATTTTTAAATAATTACAAATCTGTCAAATTAATTATCACTATATTTTTAATTTACACGGTCAGTTTGAATTAAAAGTCAGTGATTGTAGGGGAGAATAATGACAATCCACAAAATTTGTCCATAGGTTTCGACACAGTAGATCTTATTTAGCTTTTGGAAACTCTAAAGGATGTAGGAATACGTAAAATTTCCCTCAATTGATAGTAAAATATGGGGTTCCTTGAGGTACTGTTCTCGGACCAATACCTCTTATGATTTATATAAACAGTTTGTTAACCAAGATGGTAAATGGAGAAATATGAAGGTATTATTACAGCTATTTTCTATTTATCAAATATATGGACCGAAGTTAAAGAAAAAATTGAAGTAGACAAAATTATAAACTGACTTAATAAAAAATAGATAACTCACAATAAACTTCAAAATAACCATGTTTTTACCTGTAACCATTTTCCAAATTATAAACAATAAATAATCATGATAATATAAAAATTAATGCAATCCAAAAATCAATTATTAAGAAGTGATTAGAGATTCAACTTTCTTAAAAGATTTGTATTTTTGAGTAAAATTCTAAGCAAATTATATTCTTCTTTTTAAACTAATTTAGTAAAGTCACAAATTCAAATCTGTGTTAAATATTTTTAAAATTTTGTACTCTTTTTCAGTTGGTCATGGAAAAAATATACTATGCAACTCGAGTTAATTGTCCGTATCGCACTTGGATGATTTAGTAGGTACGTATCCTAGGGCGTCGTGCTCAAACTTTGTCTTTGTCATATACATTCTTAATGCAGAAACTATTATTTTTTATTGCGAAGTATGAAGACAACGACATTATTCCAAATTGGGTAATTAATAGCATAATACCCTTAAAAAAACTGTATTTTTATATGCCGTGAAAATATATGATTTCCTGTCCACAGTTTCTGTTCCGAGCTTTTGAGTTTTAAATTTTACCTAATAAATTCAAATTTACAAATTGGACTAAAGTTTTTCAAGTTATATGCAATTCAATTATTCAATAAAATTGGAAACTTTTAATCAATAGACATTTTAGTTTTGCGACCACACAGCGTAGGTACTAAAATAAATTTTACAACAGTCTATTCACTCGTTCCGAAAATATTTTTGCCTCTATGAGTTCTCCACTATACACAATATTATTACAAAAATTAAAATACACTTAATTTATATATCATTGTCCCAACTTTAAACGCAACTGACTTTCTTAACGAAAGCAAGCGCGGTTTTTGTATATTTTTAGAGTTGTCAAAAGCTTTCGACACGGTTAGTTATCACCTTTTTCAACAAATGGGGTAGAGTTATTTTAAAATGTTGTTTTCTGAAAAGAAAATAAAAACAAATTTATTTGGGGGCTGAAAACTGTTGTGATTCTTAATTAAGTTCCACAAAAATATCAAATATTTCTGTTGGTTCAATACATAGATATAATAAACCTTATTATATCCATAGTTGTGAGGTTAGTTCTATATCATTTATTCCAATTATGTTTTTTCTTTGTGCACATATTTTAAAAGAGATTTTTGTATATGCAATTTAAATTCGGTTCACCCTTTGTATCGTAAGAATATTAAGAAATCAAATTAGCACATAAAACTATTCATCAACCATTATCTGATCATATGAAAAATAAATATGGATAATTTTTCATGCATAAAAAAAATTAACAAAATAATAAACAAATAGATTTCTACTTAACTATTAAAGCCACATATTATATTGTACATTAGATCAAATTTAAATTTATAATTTATCATTAAAATATTCAAAGTGCTAGATCAGTTAAATAGTTATTTTTGTATCTAGTGCGCGAAATGCTACTTTGGTAGTCGAGATCACCAAAGTATTTCGCGAATGAGATGCAAACAACGGTTACTCGGGCGCCAGATTATTTGAAATGGTTTAGTCCACTAACTCTTATACAATTAGTGTGCATCGCTGTAATGACCGAAACTAGTCGCTTCACGTCTAAAATTTTCAATAAAACTGGTTTCTCAGTGCAAAGGTGTTTCTCCACCCCTTGAGAAACTATTCTTACGAGTGGTGCTGTTCTCGAATAGTTACTTGGGTGCCAGATTATTTGAAGTGGTTAACTCCACTAACTCTTGAGACGACGTCAAAAGTGCTCAGGCAACAGCAGATGGAGATGAAAAATTCCAGAGGTCACGTTGATTTTTAATTACCTAGCTAAAGTGAAGGTACAAACAATGGGCTCTAATCGTCGATTGTGCCAGATGCAAACAAACGTCAAAAATATTATTCTAAAATAAGTAACATGTTTAGCTTAATATGAAAAATAGTATTGAACTGGCTTAAACTGTTTTTCCAAATCAAGTAATTACTGTAACTATGGAAATAAAATGGCATTTGTTGACAATTATTTCAAAGTGACAGTTCTTGATAATTATTTTGGAGTGACTTTTTATTCGCGTCAATTTCGTGCGTGATATTTATAACTGTAAAATAATGGAAATTTCGAGCGACGATGAAGTAAGCAGTACCCCACCTAACTTAACAGATGCGGCCAATTCAGTAATTTCAAATCTTTTACCGGAGAAATCGAGGCGCCAGTATGAAAATGCATATCAGCAATTTAAAGAGTGGTGTGAAACAAATAAAGCCAGAAAAATATCCGAAAATGTGCTGCTGGCATATTTTGCAGAGAAGTCTAAGAAGCTGAAGTCTTCCACGTTATGGGCAATATATTCTATGTTGAAAGCAACACTCAATGTTAAAGAAAACGTGGATTTTAAGAAATTTACCAAGTTGGTTCCATATTTGAAAAAATTGTCAGTTGGAAACCATCCTAAGAAATCTAAGGTATTGACTAGAGAGGAAGTTTTTTTTTTTTTTTTTTTTTTAATGGCACTGGATAAAACCAAAAGGCCAGACTATTGTAGTAATCCATAACTCTTTAATTGTTTTATCCACTATTGTTACATGATTACATTATTATTATTATTATTATATTTTGACTTACAGCTATCAAAATACCTGAGTTTGTAATTAATTATAAAAAATGTCTATTTTTTTATTATATGTATTTTTGATTATTTTTTTTGTATTATTTTTTTTTAATTTTTTTTTTATTTTTTTTTATTTTTTTTTTGTATTATTTTTTTTTGTATTATTTTTTGTTTTTTTTTTTCTTTTTTTCCTTGATTTCATTTTTTTATTTTATCATTTATTTTATTTTTTCGTTTCAGGTTTACAATATTTTTAGGGTAGCTCAGCTACTTACAATCTTGTATTAGTTTTTTTAACAAATTCATACAATATTTTATAAACTTTAACATCGTTTATTGGTAGAGGTATACCAATATTAACTAATTCTAAGTACATTGTGTCAGTATCTAGCGAATTTAGGACACACTCTAAAATTATATGATTGAGATCAGCAATTTCATCACAAATTAAACATAAATTATTATCTGATAGACCAAATTTTTCCTTGTAGGCAGGATGCATAGCATGATTACTTCTCATACGACAAATAACTCGGATAAAAGACCTATTTATTTCGTTTTTGAACCAGGGACACTTTGGAATATTAGGTTGAATGTTTTTGTATTTCTTCCCTTTTTCTTCTTTAGAATATGAATCTTGCCAAGTTTTAAACATTGATAATTTAGATTTAGCAATAAAATCTGATTTTGGAGTTTTAATATTTTTATTAGTTCCCGAAACAGTAGCCTTTTTTGCTAGTATATCCACTTTCTCATTGTTACTAATACCTACATGAGATTTTATCCACGACAACGAAATTTCTTTATTTTGTTCCAAACATTGATAGTTAAGCTTAAGAATTTCTGAGGCTATATAGTTGGAACAATTCATAAGAGAGGCAGATGATGAAACCTATTTGTTGGTTAAGGTAGATTTTTGATGATTGTTTAATGTGTTTTTTAAATTACTGATTTCCTTTTAGGTTGTTTTAATACTGGGTATTTCGAGTGCTTGCCGCCGTGAGGAACTCACTAAAATGACGGTCGATGACATAGAAGATAAAAATTCCATTTTGATTGTTAAAGTACCTGATACACAAACGAATATACAACGAATTTTTACAGTTTCAAATTTAGATTATACTGACATTTACCGAAAATATGCGGCTCTTCGTCCAAGTTATGCTACCAGTCGCCGATTGTTTTTAAAGTATCAAAATAAAAGATGTTTTAACCAAGTTGTTGGAATAAATAGTATTGGAAAGATGCCTAGCTTAATAGCAAAACACCTAAAATTACCAAATCCTGATGCCTACACTGGCCATTGTTTTCGAAGAACATCAGCCACACTTATTGCTAATACGGGGGCCGATATATGTGTTTTGAAGCGACATGGAGGATGGAAATCTTCGACTGTGGCCGAAGGATACGTGGAAGATTCTATCAACAATAAAATTCAAATATCAAATAAAATTTTAGACTGTGAAATTTCGGGATCAAGTGCTGTCAACTCTACGGCAGTTGCTTGCATATCAAAAATGGATAGTCTTCCAACTCCCAAAACTATGAATCTGAGTTATCTGGTTTAGGAATAAATATTGGTTCGTGCACTGGCTGCACCATTAATGTTAACATTGTAAATAAAAAATAAAATTAGGTAGTGTTAAATTTTTTCACAATTTGAAAGCCTTAATTATTGTTATACATTAATAAATAAATGATTTCTTGGATTTTTGCTTGATTGAGGAACATAAAGGTTAAGATATGAAAATCCCATATAGTTTACATGCAGTGTGCGAAGTAAGTATTTCGCACACTACTTCGCGCACGGTGTCATCCCAACTAACAAAGTAGCTTTATAATTTTTAGTTTACAAAACTATTATATTTTATTGATATTATATTGCTGTTTCTAGAATGCTAATTTATTGTACTACAGTTGCAGAAATCACTAATTTGTTCTCTGAAACTAAATTGTTATATAAATTTGTTTTTACAATATTCTTACAGCAAAATTATAAAACAGTTTTCACGATCACTATGAAATTGTTACATAAACATTTATACAACTGTTCTATACAATATTTCAGCTTATAAAATAAAATTGTTCTATAGTTATTCTATATCATTGTTCTGGATTATCTTTAGAACTTTTTGGTTATACAAATATAACTGTTTCTTGACCTCATAATAACGCTTTAAAAAATAGTTATATAAATATTAGTGTGAGATAATCCCGCGTCAATAGCAATTTGCTTCTGATGAAAACTCTAAAATAACTGTAATATATTGTCGAAATACACTATTACAAATCAGAAAACTGTATAGCAATTATTTTAGTTAAGAATAGTATTATCCATTTAAAAATATTTATAAAAAAAATAAAGCAACTACATTTGCTAGTACCTACGCCATATTATTTTGTATTTTATGTTTGTTCAACTACTTCCCATACCAAGTGTATGGTCTGAAAATGTCAGATTTAAATAGTGAAGAAATATAAAAAATAAGTGGTACCTGCTTTTCAGAGAACAGTAAAAAATATTAGTAAAACATTTTGCTGGTTTGTCCAGACACTCAAAAAAAAACTATCATTCAGCCAGATAATAATTAGGTATGTTCTGAATAATCATGCCCCAATACTAAAAGAAAGCCATATTTTTGGCGATGTCCATGTTAAACTTGCTTATTATCGTAATATTAAAAATTATGCTTGCTCTATAAAGCTGTAGAAACAAATCTAATCATTTCAATTCTCAAATACTTAAATCGGAAACGATTTAGTAAGGTTATGTTATATTTTGTCATATAGTACAGCAATATGAAACTATTATACAACAAACCATGATGAACTTGTTTTGTAGAAATGAGTAATACAACTTAATTATTGTATTACAGCTGTTTTTACTACAATAATATTTTATAATTATGATTCAGTCTTAAAATAACTTTCTAATACCTCTGAATAGCCGCTATATTTAACAAAAACCTAAGACAGTTTTAAAGCTAAATCTACTGTCGGTTTTACTAGTATTTAAGACAAAACCAATGTTAATTAAGATTTTAATCATTAGTAATATTAGCATATTCTTATTACTAAAAGAAAATTAAATTGTATAAATTTAATTTTTGTTTCACACTGAAAAGGTATTAGAAATATGAATCAAACTCGAGGCGCTTAAAAATTTAGTATTGTATGTGCCAGATAATTAACAGTAATTCTTGCTGCGCATCCAAAAACGACTTTATTGTAGGTCATACATTATGTCTAAACCACGTTATAGATATCTCTTAAGTAGATACTGCCATTTTACTAATATCGCCTTGAATTTACTTTTATGACAAATATAGAATTAATTTGTTTTCACCAGATACATTTAAAAAACTAAAATATTACTGATTTTGATATGCAACCTAACCTCAAAACTGAAAATTTATAAAACAGTTATAAAAGTTTAAAAAAACAGTTGTGTAAAGTCTATGTAAATGTGTAGTAACTGTTCGGTAACTGCATTCAACAAATCTTATAGAATTTACAAAAGAACCAAATAGTTCTGTAATACTGCGCCTATTTTGTGTTTATTACTGTTGAAAGAATGTTCCGGAAATGTTCTTAGCTAATATTCTATTTTATAAATTTTGTTCTGTAAACATTTTTTTGGCTTTTATAAAATATCAAATTGTTACTTGGGATGGTAACGAAGGAAAATGAAAAAAAGGGTCACTTCGCATATTGTTGTCAATGCGCGAACCTTGTTATTTTTTGACGTTTGTAGAAAAAATATATTTAGCTCAATTTCATCCTAACCTTGATTGTATTGTGTTATTGGAAACTTGGAAAGTAAATAGTATAGGTTTATTTCAAATGCATGGGTATAATGTAATATACAGTGAAGGAGACAAATAAGGCTGATGGCGTCTTAATATACATTAAAAATGATTTAAATTATAATGAACAAATGATTTATATAGGTATACACAAATGTTTAGAAGTTAAAATTAAGGTCAATTGCAAAACCGTTATTATTACAGGAATACATAGATCTCTTAACACAAATGTGAATGATTTTATGAGCAATTTTAAACTATACTTAGAAAATACAGGTAATATTAATGTAGATTATCATGTAATAGTTGGAGATGTAAATATAAATATTTTGTTATCTAATAATGATATAGTCAACGGCTTTCTGGCTAGATATACTTGGTGAATTCAACTGTACATCTACTATAAATGTAAAAAACTAAAGTTGTAGGCAATAGTAAGACATGTGTAGATCACATTCATCTAAAAAGTGCTAATTTTGATTTAAATGAAATATTTCAATATGTAATAAAAAATAGTACGACAGACAGTAATATATTTGCCTAATGTCAACTCTGTTAAGAGTAAATATGAAGGTTTATTAAAAAAAAAAACTAATATGAAAAAAGTTAAATATGATTTGAGTTAATTAGAATGGAATGAGCTTTATAGAGCATTACTGGGTAGCTATTCTTGAATTCGAGGGAGTAGAAAACCGGTTTCTCCTCTTTATCTGCAACGCAAAAAAAATGTATTTTTGTCTCATTCTTCCCTCAAAATTTCTACTCCCTGAGATTCAAGAATAGATACCCTGATGTCGAACAGGCGACGCCATATTTTATGAAGTAAAAATACTAGTACTTCTAAACGGAAAAAAAAGAACAAAAACGCAATGAGTGGATAACAGAAAGGTTAATAAAATTAATTAATAAAAGGGACATGATATACAAAAATAATAAAAAAAAGTTGGACGATCAACAAATTAAACAAGAATTTTTTACTTATAGAACATATTTTAACAATTTACTAAAAAATACAAAAATCAATTACTACAAAGAACAAATAGAAAAAAATAGTAGTTCCACGAAACACATATGGAAAACAATAAAAACATCAAATGTAGAGGAAATTAAGAATGTGTAAAAAATTAATTACAAAAACATTTAATAATTATTATTCAGAAAATACGTAGGAGAGAGCATTTTCCTGGCTCCAACTGACAAAAAAGAAATTATAAGAATTATCAACTCCCTAAAAACTAACAAAGCCCCTGGTATAGATAATATAACAGCGGAAATTCTAAAAGAAGTTTCTGTTGAAGTTTGTGGTATTTGTCCAACGAAATTCAAATCTGCAAAAATAATACCAATATTTAAAAATGGAAACAGACTGGATGTAGTAAATTATCGGCCAATATATTTAATTTCTAATGTTGCAAAAGTTTTTGAAAGGGCATTAAAAGAAAGATTAACAAAATGTTTAAATAAATTTAATGTACTAAGTGACATGCAATTTGGAAAGACGGTGTACGGAAGACGCAATTGCTTTGTTATATGGACAATAGTAATGCAACGCTGTGTGTTTCTCGATCTGGCAAAGGCGTTTGATACTGTGAGTCATTCTCAGTTGTTAAACACTCTGCAAGATCTTGGAATACAAGGAACGCCTTTAAAACTCTATGAAAGCTACCTCACAAAGCGAAAGCAATTTGTCAAAATAGGTACAAAGATTAGTGAAGAAAATTTGGCAGAATATGGTGTTCCATAAGATACGGTATATTAGGACCAGTGTAATTTTCTATATACTTGAATAATCTCTTTTCGATAAACTCACTGGGAAGAATTATATCTTTCGCAGATAACACTGCAATATTATACAATGCAAAAAGTTGGAATGAAGTTACAGAAATTGAAGAGGCAGATCTATTTAAAATCGTGAATTGGTTTGCTTATAACACATTAACAGTAAATTATAAAAAAAAAATTCTATTTATTCCTTTTACCTGTAACAAAACAACCTTACCCGATTTTAACACATTAAACATCAATAACGCAAATTTTGTAATAGAGCAAAAAAAAATTAAATATTTAGGTGTAGTTATTGATCAGCATCTACGTTGGAACGAACATGTCAACAATATTGCTAATTCTTTAAGACTTTTATTATATAAAATAAAATATTTATCCCAAATACTTTCTTTAAAACAATTGAAAATGGTCTACTATACACTTGTAGAAAGTCAACTTTCTTATGGTATTTTGGGACGGGGAGGAGTGGCTTAACGTTATGTGAAAATATTAGAAGTTATCCAAAAGCGCTTTTTAAAAATAATATTTAACAAAAAACGAACTTACCCCTCTTCAGCACTTTATAAAGATAGTGGAGTCTTAGATATTAGGTAAATGTATTTTCTAAGAGTAGTGATTTACAAATATAAAAATTCAAATAACTATTATTATGTAGAACAAATATCCTACTAGATATAAAATTAACTTAAACCTAATAACTGTATTTTCAAGAAAGACTTCCAGAGAAGTTATATTCATTTACAATCTAAATTATTTAATGCTTTGCCACCTCAACATATATTTGGTATTCATTCAATAAACCTATATAAAAAAAGTTAAAATATTCTTATTTACTACTTTATCTTTATCGGTTATACGCAGGTAGGGTTAGGTTTGGCTCAGAAAACTGCGACCTCTTGGGTCTATTGTATTCCCCTGCTTTTCCAGTATTCAGGTACTATCTTTGGAATAGTCCTCTCTCTTCTGAATTGTGGATATCTAAGGCCCTGCGAGTTGTAATGCCTCAGTAGCCATGCGTGGGTTTGGTCCCCTTAGCATGAGCTAACCGATTCTTATGCCCTCTTATCTGCCAGTGAATTTGGTGTTTTGTTATTATATACCTGTTCACTGCCTATCCAGCAGAGGTTTTGCTTATCCCAAATACAGGGGAGTTCATCAGCCTTTTCATTTCCAGGATACCTTTATGCCCTGGTACCCACGCATGTTTTACCATGTCGAAGGTTGCCAGATGATTTAGTATTCCAAGGCAGTTCCAGATAAGCTTTGAATTGATTCTGTTTAAATCAAGGGCCTTTAAGGTTGCTTGGCTATCTGAGAGAATTAGGGTGGTTTGTTTTTAGTACTTCCTTTTTAAACTCTCTCGTATACACAGTTCGATTGCATGTATTGCAGCCTAAAATACAGTGGTATGTTTTTCCAGTGAGACGATGATGTCGCATTTGAGTTTAACTCCATATACGCCAGAGCCTGTTCCTTTGTTATTTTTAGATCCATACGAGACCGCTAAGCAAGTATTTATCTTCTTATTTACCTTGTTCCAATTGAATTTAACCTGGAAGAATCTGTTGAAGGTTAAGAGGGGTGTAACGTGATCTGATCCCATGTTTAATATAGAATTATTTATTTTATATGTTATTCTGGTATGTTTTATATGCCGCAGTGGGTTCCAGTTGTTGGAGATTTCCAGTCTGTATGCGCTCATTCTGGGCTCCTCCTTTATGACTAGGTTGAGGGGTGGAAGGTTTAGAATGATTTCCATAGAGGCTATCGGTGTACTTCTCAGTGCTCTCTACTTACTACAGACCGAAAGGAAATTAGAAATCTAATAGATTCACAATAGTAGGACATACACAGAAAAAAAGGTGTACTATATTCAAGATGAATGGTCTTATTTCAATGCTTTGTTGTGTTTATATATCCGCAAGTAAAACTCGTCTCGATTTGAAATTCTAGTAATACTTGTTCAACAATAGCTAATAAGCCTTGCTTAAAGATTAGAATCAACTTGCCCTAACCAAAATACCTCTAATTAAATAAAGAGTATCTATTGCTTAATTGTAGTATTATGTACATCTTAAATGAAATAATCTTAAACTTGTTTTAAATATACTTTATTTATATTCAATAGTACCTTGTTCTTAAATCCAATACAACTAAATTTGTTACAATAATAATATGATCTTTGACATAAATATATTAATTTTTGTTGAATTATAGAATAGTTTCATTGAAGAAATTAATAATCTTGAAATAAGATCAGGCTGTTCTTGCTTTTTAATAGGGTTCTCACTGGTACCTATCCACCGAAAAACATTTTGGTAAATTGTTTTTAGTTAATATACCAAATTCCTCTGTCCTCTGAGGTGTGTCCCACCTAAAATTAAAAAAAATAATTTTATAACTTTTTATAATCTAACCTAACCTAACCTAAATGGAACATAAAATTTTGTCCTACTAAAAGGTCATCTACAAAATGAATATTTTTAGTAAATGTGGGTAGGTAGATAAGTACGTCCTTTTATAAGTTTTGCATATTTTACTAACCTTTTCTTATAATTATAGTAAATATTTTCTAATGCAAATGGGCCTTTATTATTTTGTGTCTTAATAAAATAAAATAAAATTATATACGACATCTTGTCTTAGCAAGGCAGAAGTCGTCTTTCCAAAAAGTCGTCATCCAGCATCATGCATTTTTTTATGATTATTCTTATGATTATAAATGTACTTATATATAATAATACCTAACAAGAAGTGAATTAATAGTATATTGTGCAACAAGTGCAGAAAGTAACCAATTCCACACGATGTGTGAAACTTGCGAGTGCCACAATCACACGAGTGTAAAATTGGTTTTCTGCACGAGTGGCACACTATACTTTTTCTACGACCACAATGACTTAAAACACAAATTAATATATTTTTTAATAATTGGATGATCTTTATTAACGATTTAAAATTAGAAATATAAAGAGGTGGTAAATATTTATTATTGTTATCACTTTTTAAATGTGTACTTAACATAGTTTCTTTTTCATATTTTTCATGGACATCGTCCCGGTTTCTCCTGTTTGTGCCCCAAATAAAATAAAACAAATTATTACCACTATTAATTTTGTTTAATAATTCACTAAACTATATAAACGTATTTGAATTTTCTTTAATTTCAATTACAAATTTATTTATTATAAAAATTAATATTAACAACATTACAGTTTGAAAAAAGGTGGTAAATCATGACCTAGGATGGTTTTTTCATATGTTGTTTCTGAAATAGATATTCTGCTAGTAGAAGCTTCAGGTTTTTCACTCCTATTTTCTACAGAATGTAGAATTGAATTTGCGATATCCATTTTATGTGATAAACTGTCATCGATGTATCCTTCCGCGGTTGTAGTTGACTTCCATCCGCCGTGTCTTTTAAGCTTTGTTATATCTGCTCCAGAATTAACTAGAATCGTGAGGTATATTTGAAGGACGAAGAGTGTCATATTTTTTAAATATTGCATAAAAATCTCCAGTAACCGTAAACTTTCTAGGAACTCTAGTTTTTGTCTTTGTTATATTGACTAAAACAGCAGAGACCATGTCTTGTACGTCACACATTTTTAAATTTTTTAATTCTTCTCTTCTACATGCTCCCATTATTTCCAAAATCAGAGCTGTCTATAAAATAAAATTTAACATGAAAAAATATTAATCTCTCATATTAATAAGTATTTACCTTTATAAGTAGATAAACATCATCGGAAGCTTCATTAAAAAATTGGTTGATTTGTTCAGGTGTAAGTATTTTTGAGTTTTTTTGCTACATATCTTTTAGACTTTCTTTTCAGAAACGAGCGCAATTTTTGATAGCGTGAAATATCTACATTTTGCCTTATTGACAATGTAGTTCTCAACATCGAGTAAATTGACCATAATGTAGAAGATTTAAAAGATTTCGATTGCTCCCCAAAATAAGCCATTAAAATAGTTTCTGAAAAGGAGTTCACCTTATTTTGTAGTCGCCAATCCATAAATCTTGAATAAGCTAAGTTGTATTTTTTCGCCGATGTTTGAGGCAATAAGTCTTCACTGTCCATTTTATTATTTATAGTTTTCAAAAGTATCGAAATAAAATAAATTAAATGTCAAGATTTGAAATGTCAATATTTTAAATCGGGTAACTCAATTTAAATTTTTGTTGTATTATCCCCTTTATATAGGCAACCAACATTACATAAATTATAAATTATTTTAAGTTTTTTTTAAATTAACTGAATTTTCTAGTATTCGACGAAATATTTAGTTAAATAGATATGTCCTTAAAATATAATATTGTGTTTTTTCATTCATACTAAAGGTTATACGACAATTTATTCGATGCACTAAACAGTGTGGAATTACCGTGTAGAATAATATTTCCACACTAATTATGAATGTGTACGGAATTGCCTACTTTGACCCTTAAAAAACAATTCGGAATTTATAATTTTCTGTAGTGGTCGTCGAAAAATATACTTACATTTAAATATTGGTATCAGGTCGCTGAGGCCCCATTCATTTAACAAATGTTCCATTTCAATTTAATTTATTTATTCATCTATTAATTAAATCACAAAGAACTTCTAACAAAAAGTAAAACGCAACCCTAACGATACGATGCAAACATGTTAAGAAAATGGACAATAGGTAGGATGAACACGTGCTATTGCCAATTTGCCAGATTCTCTATAAATGCGTTGTGTCTCTGACTTCCGAATAATCATATGTCAGTCATATATCTATCGTATCAGTGCAGAGGTTGCATTTTAAAATACGTTTTAGCTGGCAACACCGTGCAGTGACTTTGTAGTCGCTAATCTTTTGTGAAGTACATAGGTTTTTGATTCGAATTGTTTAAGTCTTGTTCTGATATTTAAATGCTTTGAATCGAATCCTTTTATAACATTGAATCAAGTACGCAATAGTCGGTTTTAAGAGCATATCATACTTATAACAAACTTAAGAGCTTTCTTGGATTAATTCACAATTCTATACTCGAATGAAATAATTTATTCTCAGATTAATTATTATAACTCTTAAAATACAAGATTATGGCTATACTTCACTCAAAATTTATTTTCTTATTGTATTGAGAAATATTATTTGAAGCAAACTGCTTTAATTCAAACAAATGTAATCTTTCAAGTGTAAAGCTTTTCTTGAATGTAGATGATAATTTTTTTCTGTGAGAGTTATGTTCTTCTTTGTTTACCTTTTCTTCGCTTTTTTGTTTTTATTTTGCTTTTTATATTAGCCTGTTTCTATTCTCTGTTTAGTTTAAGGTCAAATTTCTTTATTTTTATTTTCTATTTATTAATTGCTTACAAACATTTTTAGGAAACATTAGGTATATTGATTTAATTAATATTAATTTACTTACACTATTTTAAATAGGTACATAACAAATTGGAACATACCACGAGCAGTTTATAACTTTGTGGCACTATCTATATTTATTTAAGTACACTATTAAATAAATTGTACAATGTATTTTTATTTTTTGGTAAATAAATATATAATATTTTTAAAAAAAATTACTAACAGCCAACTTATAAATTTACTTGGTAACAGATTTAATCTTCATATTACAACCTCGTTTCTTTTGTCAAATTATATTTGTCTTGTAACAGAAATAGTGTTAATCGGTTATGTAAAGAAAAAGGATTGTGTCAAACCAATAACTCAAATGCTAAAATTAATCCATGAACACGTGTGAAAGTAAAATTAGGATCATTCTATAAATTTGAAAATAATTATTGCGATTCATCACTCACATAGGATTTTGTAACTTTGATAAATCTACTCCTTTTGTATGAAATACCTACCTATATCAGACCTGTGATTCACCAGGTAGAAACACAATAGTCAGATAACCTATCATCAATCATGTTATAAAAGTTGGTGTCACCACTATTTGTAATATTTAATCAATAGGGGTCTGAAAAAGGAGACGTATAGCTCAAACAATTATCGATGTTGACAAAAAATATCGTGTTATTATGGGAAAGTGTTAAATTGACTTGGCTTACATAATGCTTTTCCGCTATTTACATAATCTGGAAAAAAGTAGGTGCCTACCTATACTTTACTTCTATACTTTTTATGTTTTTATATTCATAGGCCGTGTTTTTTGTGTAACAATCAGTTTTAAAAAATAAACCAATTAAATATTTAATATTCATCGGCTAAAAGAAGCATCAAACAAAACCAGATAGAAGCTGGATTTCTAAGAAAAATAAAAAAAAATAAACACCTTTTTTGTGATATCTTATCACTCAATTATATCTTTATAAAATTACTTTTTTCAACAATGGAACTATTTGAATTTTTCGTCGAAGTGAATTTGATAAACAGCTCATAAATAACACTTAATTTATCAATGACCGGGTGCAGAAGATGGTAATTTGGTTGACTTGTTTCATATCTGAGCGATAAAGCCCTTCCTCAAGGTATAAAAATACATATTAGCGGAACTACCATTGTCAATTTTTGTCATTAGAAAAGTTTTTTACTACTATACTTTTAATTTCTTTAGGAGAAAAAAATTTGGAGATGTTAAGAATAATATTAAAAAAATAATTAAGCAACGTATGGTATTTTTAATACAAATACGGATGTACTTCACAGATCAATGATGAATTTACGATCTTGCAGTGTTGTCTAATCGGTACAATACTCGAGAAATGTAGGAAGTTTTGAAATTTTAAAGTTAGGTTTTTTTTGTCGTTAATACGAATAAACATCTGAACAATAATGCTGTGAACATATTGCAAATAGTCATGGAAAATAAAACTATAGATAGTACATCTATTGCAGATGAATTAAACACCATCTTCGCTAAAATTGATCTAGAATTAGAAAATATCCCAAACTAATATAATTTTACCAGGAAAGTTATTTAACATAACTAAATTTAAGTTAGAAGTTACAATATCAGTGGAGATACCTACTTTAAGAATTTAACTATTCAACTAATTAAAAACAAAAATGAAATTGTTAAAATATTAAAGTTAGTGCACTTTAGTAAATCTGACTACTTTTAGTAACTGTTCTAGATTTCAATTATTGGAAATATCTAGAAATTATCAATATATATACAGCCTGAGTTGTAAGTAAAGAACGCCCTAATTATCTTGAAAACGTCTTGCACGATTTTTATATACTTTGGCATGTAAAGGTTTTGTCACAGAATAACCACTATTACAGAAATGAAGGCTTGCGTCGGCACGTTTGATGTCGGGGTGGCCAAAATTTAAAGTGACACTCGCTGACAGTTGACGTTCTTGCCGGTTGTTACACTGGTAAAAATTACCAAGATTCTTATAAATTCGGATAATACACTGAGAAAAGGATTTAAATATATGTAACAAACTTATTTAGCAACATCCACTATTTCTTCTCTGAATTGAAGGTTAGTGATATAATTAGAAAAAATAAGGCTTCACAATAATTTATTTTGAAGTAAATTGTACTGACCGCTATATTAAAAAAGAGTTTTTACTTGAGGAACCAGACCGAATGCTGGTTGTACTTAATTCATCAGTTTTTTTTTAGATAACATTAACTCGTTAACAGAGGGATTCTATTACAAATTAT
The DNA here is from genome assembly GCA_927349885.1 of Psylliodes chrysocephalus. Classification (NCBI taxonomy): domain Eukaryota; kingdom Metazoa; phylum Arthropoda; class Insecta; order Coleoptera; family Chrysomelidae; genus Psylliodes; species Psylliodes chrysocephalus. The sequence goes on from OV651814.1 coordinate 33,979,627, forward strand.
TGATGTATTAATTAATTGTATACTTTCCTGAAAAATACCTTCAACTATGATAGTTGGATCTAAAAAAATAGATTAAACTGATAATAACTGGCATTAAAAATGCAAATACTTCCGAACTGTCATTTTGAAAGCCATTTATGTGTTTTAGAGCCTTATCATATGTCAATAATACCATAAACAATCCTTGTATTAAGACTTTCGCCTTACTCTTATAATAATTTGACAACTCGGTGGATAAATCTGTGATTAATCAAGTAGTCGTTGGTAGAAAAGCATCACCAATAATTGGCGTATCGATTTATTACACTGTTTTACACTAGCACTAGCTCAAATGGCTTTTCTTTCGAGTCTTTTGTGCAGAGTTGTCCAGTAATTGCAGCACTTCATTAACGTGGGAGTGGAGTCGACCCTCATGTTTTGCAGTAACCTCTTTTTCTTATTTGTCTGTATGAAGATAATCGTTTAGATAGAGCCAGGGTGCATCAATGATACATCTTAGGACTTTATTTTGGAAAACTTATATTATGGCACATCCTCGTAGCTGTATTTCATAAATCCAGACGACTTAGGATTTGTTTATAAATCATATGAATTTGTTGTATACATAAATTTGCATTTTTAGATGCATAATTATTAGAACTATGAATTACATTGAGATTTGACGAAAAATACTGTAGGAAAAAGGTTGTTATAAATAAAACACGTACCCATACTGACTAATAATTTTAATAAACCAAAATATGAAAAACACATATTACAAAAATCAGATTAATAAAAATATCAATATGAAAAATACCTACACATCAAAAGGCACAAAATTTTAGACAAAGGAATATGCCCTAGGTCCTAAAAAATACAAGGTAAGCGCAAACTGCTTGTATTCATTGGAATGTCTTCTAGCTAGAGGCTTTTTGTTTTTAAATTCCGCTTGAAATTTAACTAATCTGCAAATGGTTGGTTTAAAAAGTGTGGCCCAACCGAAGGATATTTTTGGGACTGGCACATGCATTATTAAAATAGAAACAACAATATCTCTTTAATCTTCAAAGTTAGTCATTCTTTTGCTGTGACCTAAAAAAAAATATTTAAATTAAAAAAAATACATAAAAACAACACTTTTATATTATTTTTAATACCTGGTGTACTGAGAAAATCGTCGTGGGATTTAGTAGGGTACAGATTCATTCAGAATGATCAATTATTTCATTTGTTATTGGTGTGTGTCAGAATATTGTCAAAAGTACATTTTCAAATAAACATTTCCGAGTTGATCCAAATGAAAAACTACTGGGCTGGAAATGTTTTTTACACAACTGGTAGCTTTTGTGTAATTATTCACTGGTTATATTAATCAAGTCTTCTCGACTACAGGCTCTTAACAACATGGGAAACCTAAAAAAATACAAAATACATTGTCATAGGTACATAAATATAATTTGATTTAAAAATGATAATAAAATAATTGTTTTGATTAAATAGCCAAATAAATAACATACAGTTAACATTGCTGCATTTGAAAAGTACCTCGTTTTACTCGAAGCCGTTCTCGATGGGATCTGCTCCATGGTCATTTAAATTGCATAATTTATTTTGCATACTTTTCTGAAACTTTGGGAAATGAAAAATAACTAGTATTCGAATCCGTTCGAGGTAGACATGGGCGATAAACACATCTCTTTCTTTCAGATTCCATCAGTTCACTAAAAAATTATTTTGCTTTAATAAAATAAATAAAAATAATGTAAATAGCTCAGCACATACCACAAAAAGTCTTCGATTAAAAACATGTTTACTGAACAATGTTCATAAAATAGACAAAGGAAAGCACTAAACACAGATTTACTCAATAATTGTTAAAAAATATAAAAAGGAAAACACTAAAATACACTTAAATTCGATAAAAAAAAATTATAAATTATAAATGACTGATCCTGACACATCAAAACAACACTCGTGACATGACAGTTTTGCCGGTTATAAAATGGCGGCCCTGATCATGCGCAAAAAATTTTGAACCCCAAAAATTGACGTGCCTTCGCTTCTGTAAAAGTATTCTGTGGTTTTGTGATACGGCTGATATGGTTACATTTACAATGTTGTCAGATCTTTCGGTTTTCTGGAAATATAATGAAATGAGCTTAGTTATGACAATGGCCTAATTTTAAAAGGTTGCCAAATAGTAATTCCTTCATCAGCTAGAAAGATGGTTCTAGAAAGTCTTCACGACTCGCATCAGGGAATTAAACGAACTAAGCGTCGCGCTCGCCAAACTGTCTACTTGCCCAATATAAATAATGAAATTAAAAATGTCATAGAAGCTTGTGAGTTGTGCCAATCGGTAAGACCCTCTCTGCAAAAAGAGAGTTTAATAATTAAACCTTTACCATCCCTTTCATTTCAAAATGTATCTGCAGACCTGTTTTTTTGTGCCGGAAAAAAATATATGGTCTACGTTGACAGACTGTCCGGTTGGCCTATAATTTGTCACTATGGATCAAAGGATCCCACAAGTTCGTTGATAATAAATGACCTAAGATAAATATTCTCTGATAATGGACCGCAGTTTAAGTCTTTCGAGTTTAATAAATTTTTAAAAAGTTGGAATGTTAATCACTGCACATCTAGTCTTTATTTTCCCCAAAGTAATGGTCACGCAGAAGCCGCTGTTAAGGCAATGAAGCATTTCATTTTAAAATGTACATTCGCCGTTAAGTTAAATGAAAATTATTTTTTCTCTGGTTTGTTAGAATGGCGGAATATTACAAAGTCAGATGGTTGTTCTCCCACTTAAGTATTATTTAGCCATCCAATTAGATCTTTAGTACCAATCCACTACAAGGCATTTTCAAGGAAGTGGCAAAATGAGGCTAACACAATAGATAGGAGGATAATGCAACAAGAAAAAAACAAAAGTTTACTCTAACTGACACGCAATCTCAATTGGATCTAGAGTTAAGATTTAAGATGCTGAAACAAAACTGTGGATTAAAATAGGAGAGGTAGATGAAATTGGACAGAAAAGAAAATACATTGTGAAAACACCAAGTGGCAAAACTTTAGTCAGAAATAGAAGATTCATTAAAAGAGATAGAAGGGGAGATGTGGAGATTACTTACTGTTATTACTTACTACTAATCTTTAACGTGTCATATTAATATTGATAGTTGTCATTAAACCATTTCAATATAAAGATATTATTCTTTCGATATTATAACACTCTCCCTTCTCCTCACTCTCCCTTCTTCTTATGCCATAGATCATCCTTAAACAACTATTTTGTACTTTCTGAATTCGATTCTTATCAATTAATCCTAAAAAACAACCATATACCGTATCGCAATGATTAAAGTGCGATAAAACAAGAGAATCAGTAAGCATTTTTTTAGTTGCAGTAGACAAATCTGTTCTATGTGGATAAATTAGTTTTAGGGAAGAGTAGGCTTTCCTAACCTTCTCGTTAATATGTTGATCGAACTTAAATTGAGAGTCAATAGTTAAACCAAGATTTTTACATGATTTACTAATTTTTAAAATTTAATTCCCCAAGGTGACTTGTATTTGTGGCAAGATCAACTGTCGGTTATTCTTATCGCAAAATACAATAACATAACATTTTTTTGATTTGATGTGTAATAAGTGTTTTTCAGATACACTTACAAGAATAGAGAGATCGTCATTAATACGCCTGATCGACTCTTTAATTTTAGACAGTTCAAAGGAATAATAAATTTGTGTATCATCAGCATATAAATGGCTCTTACAATGATTTAGATGTGAATGTAGGTAAGAGGTGTTGAAATTTCCCAGTGTAATTCTCAATTATTATTATTAACTTCACTCTGTATATTGAATGTGTTTGCTAGATTTTAATATGATGTCTTTGTTATTGACAGTGATTTGAAACTATTTTTTGATTATTAAATATATGTTTGTCAAAGTCTCTTAAGTTATTACCTCAGATAAATTCAATAGGTTATGCGCCCAGACAACGCTATAACTAAAAGAAACTAGACACAATATTTTGCAAATAAATTGCATAAAATACAGTTATGGATAAGTTTCCAAAGATAGATAAACTTCATGGATTATCTAACTTCCACTCCTGGCGAGCAATGGCTTTTGCTTATATGGATTTATATAATCTGTACAAAATAGTCAATGGAGAAGAAACGAATCCTTCACTAAATGTTCCAGAATTTGATACGAAAGATTCAAATAAACATGCAGAAGAAAAAAACAATTATGTTTCTAAATGTGAAGACTGGAGGTATCGTCATTCCTTATCCAGGGCTTTTATTCTTTTCAATGTGGATACGAATATCGCTTCTCAGATCACTTGCTACACAGATTCTTGGGATATGTGGAGAGTTTTAAACGATCTGTTTGACCGAAAAAATGAATACTCTCTTCACGCTCTTGTAAAAACAATAGTTGGGATTAAATGCGAAAATAAAGCCAAAATACAGGAACACATTGGTAAATACAATGAATTGTGGTCACGGTTAGTAGAAAGGACTTCAGTTACTTCCAATGAAGAACGCGATTCCCTAGAAGCTGCACTACGTCCGCTAGCAAATTCAATGAAGGCAAAGGGATCACTTTTTCTCACAACCTTACCAGAAGAATTAGATAACATAATAGATAATCTAAAAACTAAACAAAACTTAACATATGATGATGTATGCGCACGATTATTAGAATTGTCTACAAAAACTAATACTATAGCTGAAGATGAACAAGCATTCTTGGGAAGAAATAAAAATTTCAGAAGATATAATACAAAAGAATGCACGTATTGTAAAGATAAGAAAAAATGGTATAAAGGACATACAATAATAAACTGCCGAAATAAAAAAGAAGATGAAAAAACAAATAATACAGTATGGGATTCAGAAGATGACGAGCATGCCTATCCAGCATTTACAACCAGTTCTAAATCAAACAGATGAATATTTGATACAGGTGCAACTTCTCATATGTCTGGAAATAAAGATGCATTTTGTAATCTTCGTCCCTACAACAGTTTCATTCGACTGGGTAATGATAAAAAGATTGAAGTTACTCATATCGGAGAAGTTAAACTTAAAGCTATATTACCTGATGGTTCAACTCTGAATGTCAGATTACACAATGTCTTGTATGCTCCAGAATTAAAGTGTTCACTGATGTCTTGGGAAACTATCAGAAAAAATGGAGTAACAATGAAAGGTGATAAAGATATAACATTATGGAAAAATGGACGTATGATTGGGTGGATTGTATCTCAATTAAAAGAAAATGTTTTCCACGAAGCTGAGTTGCAATCATCTAATTTTAGTAATGCCTCAGAAAATATAACTAGTTGGCATAGACGATTGGGACATCTTCCTATAAGTTCCTTCCGAGATCTTAAGTGCGCAGTAGCTGATCCTAATGTTATTCCGAATATTAAATCCATCATAATAGACTGTAAAGCATGTGAACTTTCCAAAATGACTAGAAGAATAACAAGAGAGCCTGGAAATGTGTGTCAATACTTGCTAGAAAAAATTCACTCTGATATATGTGGACCATTCTCAACGAAATCAATAGGTGGAAGTCTATACTACATCTCATTCATTGATGAATATTCCCGTTACACAGAGATTAATTTTTTAAAACAAAAAAGTGATGCGCTGGAAGCAATAAAAGAGTATGTACAAAAGGTCGAAAAGCAAACAGGGAGAAACATTAAAATTTTCAAATCCGATAATGGAGGTGAATATAAATCTAGAACTTTACAATTATTCTTTAAGTCACGCGGTATAGAACATGAAAATTCTATACCATATATACATGAAACGAATGGATTAGCAGAGAGACTAAATAGAACTGTAACTACAATGTCTAGAACCAATCTAATTGATTCTGATTTGCCCTTGACATTATGGGCAGAATCGGTAGCACACTCGGTATATATAAAAAATAGAATTCCTCACGCATTCAATAAAAAAACTCCCTTTGAAATGTTTTTTGGAATGAAACCAAAGATAGGTCATCTACAATACTTCGGCCAAAAGGCCTATGTAAATATCCCTTCGGCAACTCAAAAGCCAGGAAGCAAACTGTATCCTAGAGCCTACAAATCATTTCTAATCGGATTTGGCAAAAAAGCAGGCTGGTACCGGTTTTGGAATGGTAAAACTATAATTGTGTCAAAAGACTTTAAGTTAATCCCTCAAGAAGGTCAAGAAGGAGTAATATTTATATCACCATTAGAAAGAAAGGAACTAAACAATACCCCTGTACAAAATCCTAATGAAAATAGTGGAGAGACTGATCAAAGTGAAAATAAAGAAACTCAATTTAATTTGCCATCAACATCCTATGAGGAACCAGACTTAGTACCAAATTCTACGCTATCAACATCCAGTAAAGAACCAGATTTAACACCAAATTATGTATCCTTCAGACGCAGCGCAAGAGAAAGTAAACCGCCTATTCGCTATACAGAGGAATTTTGTAACTTAGCTTTAGATGAACCACTTTCATATATAGATGCTGTTAGAGGACCTGAATCAGATTTATGGATAGCTGCCATCAATGATGAACTCGAGTCAATGAAGAAAAATAATGTTTGGGAGATTATTGAAATGCCTCCTGGAGAAAGAACCATAAATGGGTTTTTAAGAAAAAGCTAGGAGATAATGGGAAAATCTCCAAATATAAGGCAAGACTAGTAGCAGAAGGGTATAGTCAAATACACGGTATTGATTTTGAGGATACTTTTGCTCCCGTAGTGCGCTACGAGACAGTTAGAATTTTACTAGCACATGCAGTTAATAAACAAATGGTTGCCAGACAGCTAGACATAAAGACTGCATTTCTCAACGGCGACATAGACTTTCAAATCTATATGAAATTACCAGAAGGTTTGAGTGAGGAACAAGGGAGAGTATGTCTTCTAAAAAGAAGTATTTATGGATTAAAGCAGGCCCCACGTCAATGGAATCATAGACTAGTATCAGTTCTTAAAGGCATTAATCTCCACCAATCAGTTGCAGATCCATGTTTATTTGTATCATCGGATTATCAACTGGCTCTAGCAATATATGTAGATGATATATTATTATTAGGAAGTACCGAAGAAAGGATACGCAAAATCGAAAATGCTCTACAAAATAATTTTGAAGTCACTTTTCTTGGTATACCAAAATTTTTATTTTCGTTACAAATTGAATGGGGCCCAACTTATGTATATATACATCAAAAACAGTATATTCTTAAATTACTGGAGAAGTATAAAATGTCTAACTGCAATCCTACATCTACGCCAATGGATCCAGGCTGCAAGCCACAAAAAGCAAAAGAAGGTGATTTGAGAACCGATAAAAAATGTTACCAATCAAAAATTGGAAGTCTTCTTTACCTCGCTACAGGAACAAGGCCAGATATAACGTTTGCAGTTAATATATTATCACAATTTTGTGTAGATCCTACGGTTATTCATGATAATATGATTCAACATCTCTTACGTTATCTCAGAGGATCCGTAAATCAAAAACTTATATACAAATACACAATTTCACCATCAATATCAATGTTTAGTGATGCTTCTAATGCAAGTTGCATTGATGATAGGCGATCGTATAGTGGATATATGGGTTTTTATGGATTGGCTCCTGTATCTTGGACTACTAAGAAACAGCAATCTGTGGCAGTAAGCACAACAGAGTCTGAATATATGGCACTAAGCATAGCTTGTAGACAAGCTATTTGGATGCAATATATCATAAAAGATCTTCTTGGTCAAACCAATACACTATTACTTTGTGATAACCAGGCCGCAATACATATTTCTGAAAATCCAGCTCTTCATCAACGAAGCAAGCATATAGATATTCAGTATCATTATGTTAGGGAACGCGTTATATCGAAAGATGTTAACATCGAATATATTCAATCAAAGGAAAATATTTCAGATATGTTAACAAAGCCTTTATCAAGAGATTCCTTAAATTATTTATGTGCAAAAATAATGGAGAATACACACTGAGGGAGAGTGTTGAAATTTCCCAGTGTAATTCTCAATTATTATTATTAACTTCACTCTGTATATTGAATGTGTTTGCTAGATTTTAATATGATGTCTTTGTTATTGACAGTGATTTGAAACTATTTTTTGATTATTAAATATATGTTTGTCAAAGTCTCTTAAGTTATTACCTCAGATAAATTCAATAGTATGTAAGGAGTACAGTAATGGGCCAAGAATGTTTCCTTGAGGAACACCCTTTCTAACTAACAAACAATTAAAAAAAGTGTTGTTAAAAACCACCTGTTAAACCCGATTTGTTAGATACGAAGAGATAATATTGCTCGACAATACGTATAAAATGCAAAATTGCTAATGGAAGTTTGTGGTTCAATATGCCAAATGCACTTAAATAATCAATTAGTACTAATGTGCATACTTTATTTGCATCAATTGAGCGCAATATGTCATCGGTGACATTGGCTAAAGCGGTTGAACACTCATATCCACTTCTAAATCCAGATTGAGTTTTGGGAAGAATGTCGAATTTTTTTATATGCAAATTTAGTGATTTTCTAAGAGTTATTCAAAAATTTTGGAAAGGACTGGAAGAATGCTTATACTTATTAGTTGATTTAATTCTAGCGGTTAGGAGACTTTAGGTAAAGAAATGACCGAAATCCCATAACAAGATCTACTGTGAGTAAATTGGTAAAGTTAAACAAAAATAATTCAGTAATAGATTTATCCAAATCAGGGCGCAAAATAACTGCATCAACTGAAAACAAATCTTTAGGTCTTTGTCTCATGTTAAAAGACGATCCACACTTGAGTACTAGACAAAGAACCAGGGAACGTGATATTTCGCCAATCATTCGTAATGAGAATTTTACGTAATAATAAATGCCATCCATATAAAGTAAGATTGGTTCAAGAGTTGTCAGATGACAATTTTAATTGACGTAAAGAGTTTGCAGACATAATGATGGAAACGATCCAAATTTCTTAAGCAATATTATGTTTTGCGGTGAGGCCACTTTTTGTATTAATGGAAACGTAAATCAGCAAAATTGTGGATACTGGTCACGTAACAATGCTCATTGGATGCGTGAATCCCACCCCCAATATCCAGACAAACTTAATGCATGGGCTGGAATAATAGACGAGAAAATACATGAGTTGGCTTAATTTTTTCCAAATTCAAGAATATTCAATTACATTTGAATGTAGAAACTTCCAGACCATAACAATAACCCAAAGACAATATTTGGCTGCAACAAGATGGTGCTCCACCTCACTAAGTGCGTGAGGTGAAGCAATACCTAAATAATTTGTTTCCCAGAAGATGGATTGGAAGGCGAGGTTATATAGAATGGCCCCCGCAATCACCCGACATGAATCCTTTAGACTAATTCCTGTGAGGTCACTTAAAAAACATCGTTTATAAAACAGAACCTGCCAATATTCAGGAATTAAAAGATAAGGAGAATTGAGCAGTCAGGAATGTTAAAAAATATATTGCAAAGTTTTAAAAATCGCATGGCTATTTGTATTGAAGTAAACGGATATTTTGAACATCTGATGTAATCAATCCCCTTTACTATATATTTTTTAAAGTTCCTAATTTTTCTACTAATCAAATATGGATCTACTTTTAACGTGAACCAAACATTTAAAGATTTGTATTCAGTTGCTGTAGGTTTTCTGCGCAATGATTTGGAAAAATCTTTTACTGCACGAGTTTTGTTAAACTTTTTGCTAGTTTACTGACATAGCAGCAAATGGCTAAAATATAAACCTACACTGTACTTAGTTACTAATGTAGTGTTAAACTGTTATCCTGGCAAAAGATTTATCCACAAAATATGATAAGTAGGTCCCTGGAACCATCAATGATCAACTTTGACGGAAATATCTTTCTACTCAGTTATTCTTTTAACAGAAACGGTTAAACGAATTATTATTATTATTATTATCTGAAGTACTCGATATATTCTCAGGTAGATATTTCTTAAGTATATTCACTGCTTGATACATTTTAGCTTGACGGTTATCGAATTATAAGTTTTTTAACCAAATTATCTATTGATAAAATATCATTTTTATTTTTAAACATTGACACTGATATTGGATAATTTATGTCATATTGTGTAATATTTCAATAATGCAAAAATCGCAATATAAGAATGAAATTTATCTTTGCATATAATTTTGCGAGGTTTCTTATTAATTAAACATTTACAAATAATGTTTATAAGATGTTACAATAATGTTTAATTGAATTATTTATTTACTACCCTGTGCCAATGTGTTTTATTTTTAGCAACCGATTTTGATTAATTCACTCATTTAATTTTTTCGTGAAAAACAACCTTTATACAAATATACAAATATATATCCACTTAATTATTATCTTGACATCGATGATTCGAAAAACAAAATTAACTGGCACATCATTGAGAAATACGAGCTATTTCCTGACATTAATATACAGGGTAATTCCGGTTTACATTTTTTATTTATTTTGTTTAAGCAGAAGTTTAGTCTGTGAGTAAAATTGTTATTATCATTATTTGTTATGTTTAATTTGTTATATTTTTAAATAGAGTGAATTTTAAGTTAGAAGCTTAAATGTTCATAAAGTAAAAACAAACGACTTTCTACGAAAGGATATCACAAATTTACCTGTTATTTCACAAACATATTTGTTATCATTTTTTCAAGTTCGATAGCAATCTTGAGTAATTTTTAACTGTGCTAATTTCAACAGTTTATGTTTCATGGTTATCTACAGGTAAAGAAAGGTCATTTTCTATTAAGGTATCTCCATTTATTATGTTTCCTCTTGTCTATTATAGCTTCGAAAACTTACTACTTGGCAAAACCCCAAAACTAGAAAGTTGACAGCATGTGTTATCAAAATATGTATCTCTACTATTTTAAAACAGTTGGCAGTATGGTTGAAATAAAGGTCAATTACTCATAAAGTCATAAAAAAATGCTCTTCAGTTTACTCATCCTATTTGGATTCCCTAGTCAGCTCAGTCTATGGATTCTGCGAATGAGTTTTCAGTTCAAATACCTGCCATTAGTTAAAGGAATGGCTTGATCAATCAACGTGATGTCTAAGGATGGAGTTTTATCTAAAAAAATATTGCTCAGCTATCTTCTAGTAAGGGACTCAACAATATTCTTTTGAGGTGAAGCCGTTGATTATGTCTGATTTTATCTTTTAAATATGACCTAAAAAGTTTACTACTTGGAATAACTCAATACTTCTTTAATAGTTTTTTTACCAACACCTAGTAAGCACGAATGCTTGTAGATCTTGTGTAAACACTTTTGGTCTAAAAATAGTCTAATAATTCACTCTTCTATCTGAATATGCACTATTCTAGGAAGTTGAGGGTCTGTGCCATCATAATATTTATCTCCACTATTTTAAAGCAATTCGTAACATATATGTAAATATATGTAGCTGTACAAGTTACTTAACCTGTTCGCATTTCTTAATACAGGTTTGACAGCTCATTCTATGAATTCTGAGGATGTGTTTGCAGTGTTGGCAATTGACTCATTGCGAAGTCATGGCAGGGGAAGCAAAAGCGATACTAGCGCAACCTGTGAATAATTCAAGCCCTTTAGGCGATTTTTTGTAATTTTGTAATACACGTATACATTTTACTTTTTTCAAAAAAGTAGGTAAAAACAATACAATAAGGAACCGAGGTTGTTGTGTTGTAAAGTGCAAAAATACTAACCAAAAAAACAGTGTAAATTATAAAAAAATTCAGTAACAAAGTGTAAATTGGATCAAAGAAATAAATAGATAGCTGCACAATGTATTTATGTAATAATAACAGTAATACTGGAAACAATAGACATCGAAACTTGAAAGGTTTTAAATAAACAATAAATTATCATAATACGATGTTCTTGAACATCCCTTTATTCTTAAATGTTCAGCATGAACTAGATTTTTGTGTTTGATATTATTGGATGTGGCTGGAATGCAATTTTCGTGACTTACTGGCAGGAAACCAGTTTTAATTATTCATTCTATGTTTTCCTTTGATCAAAAACAAATAAAATTTAAATAACAATCCTTTTGTTTACACATTTTAACTCCACGCTATTATTTAATGGTGTTTTGTTATTTTGACCGAATAAGTCAATTCATTAGACTTATGCAACTTCTCATACATTTTCTCGTAAATACTGTTGCCTGCCTATGTTTTATTATACCATTGTATTTAGATCGATCAACTAGTAGAACAATACCAGTGCAAATTATCTTGGAGGACAATGGACAGTTAGATGACAGCAAGTTCTGTGGTGTCCAAGTCATGTCTTTGATAATTTTGTCGTCTTTTACCCAGCCACTGAACGGTTGTCGAAACTGAATAACGAATGTAATTTCTGTATTTACTAATAGATGTACTAATAAGCGATTCAGAATATTTTTTTTTAATGAGATGAACACGTTTAATTAGACTTGATGAACTTTTATTTACGATTTATAATCATTTTAGAGAATATAAACAATATTTATTTAAATTTGGCAATCTATCCAAATGAATATAAAAACTATGAAAACTTTATTTACATAGAATTCTTAACTCAATAATCGAGGAAGCGCCTGGCATTCTGTACGTTCTGTACTGTTCTAACAGATGGCGCTACATAATTTCCTCCAATTAAACGTCCATAAGGTTGATCTACTAGAATATCTAAATACAATGATTAAACTTACTTTTTTTTTAGTTTAAGCGATAAAAATATATAATAATAAATTAATGTTTTCACTTGTTTTAAAAATCTATATACTTTTATTAAAACTAACATATATACGTTTTAATTTCAATTTCTATTCAAAATTGTATGGTCAGTATACGCAAAAATTGTCCGTTAGTACATACATTAATTGTTGCTGCTGTCACGCAGCGAATACGTACCGTTATAGTCAATTCCCTTTCACATATAATTGGATCACAGTGATATCTAAGGAGGGATCTAAGTCTGAGTACGAGAAAAGATGAAGATATGCCGTCTTTTGTAACAGCAGTAAAATCCTAGATGCCTGGTTCCATAGATCGGAGGTGGCCAACAAGTCGATCGCGATCGACCGGTCGATGGCGAAGCCAATTTTGGTCGATCGTCGATCACTCGCAATGTCCGTGTACCATGGACTTTGAAGCGATTGTAAAAGACAAAACTGAAAACTATCAGCCATACTGTACATTTTTATAACATTTTTTTTTTCATATTTCAACTTATACATTGTAGCAGATAAAAAAATTGCGTTTTAAGTTAGTAAAAATCTATTTTGAGAAAGGGTCGGAGAATTAGGTACTGCATGTACGAAATGCTGCTATTAAAAGTTGGGTCTAAAAAGTTTCTTTCTTTATGTACCTATGTCGTTTTTTACGGCACATAATATAAGCTGAGGACCTTTTTTTCTAGAAGATCAGGACCAAGGGTTTATTAAAAAAATATATAAGCTGATGGGGAGCTTTTTTTTAGAAGCTCGGCTCAGTTTTTTAAGCAAAGGTGCCAACCCTACCTTATATTGCAACACAGTGTATTAACATAGTATGCATTTCACACCTGTTCTTCCATCTTAGAATACGCCTATGACAACAAGTCGATCGCGACAAACCTTTTGGATAAAAAGTAGATCTTATATACAGAAAACTTGGCCACCTCTGCCATGTATAATGGGCTTGTTAGAACAGCAGAGAGTTTGGCGAAATTTTTGGTTAAGGTGTAGGGTGCTTACTACAATCTTAAATAAATAACGAATAATATAATATGTTTTTAAATGTAGAGCAGTCAAAAATCTCTTGAAATCTTACTACAGATTATTGCAAATTGGATTTCTACGCGGCTATGCTATGACTATATTATATATTAGATCAAAGCATATCTTACCAAAAGTTCATCTAGTTATTTCTGACTGTTATGTATTGAGAAATTTACAAATGGCATAACATGTATTGCTTAAGAGGTATTTGTATTGTAGGTATGTCTTTTGGTGTACATCCAAAGTAAATCACACAGAGTAAAATCATCCAGAACAACCATCCTTCTATACATACTTTCATCGAGTTCTGTGGGTTTGTCTTTTACGCACACTATCACTGTTCATTTCTAGTCTATTCTGTGTTGGTGCAGGACAACTTGTAGTGCAAGGTGCAACGTGCTAGGATGTATCGTTCGAGAAGAAATACAAGGATTATTAGACGTAATAATTTAACGTTGACTAAGATCATGATGATTACCATATATTTGTTTAAGTTTTAGAACGTTCCATATAAAAGTTGCAATAGTTTTAGCTGAATTGATCATATTATCAAGAGAGTAAATAAGAGAGTTTAAATCAGCTAGATAATTACAATTTTTAGATGTCATGACATTATAAATGGGACAATCAAACAAAATGTGGTGAATTGACTCATTTTCATTTTTATTGCAAGCTGTACAAATTTCTCCAGTATTTATTGTGTATGACAATCCATTTAAAGTGAACTCTAGATTATATTTATTACTCAGTCTCAACTGGGCTATAGTTCGAGTAATCTGAATAGGAAGTTTATAGAGATGATCTTTGCACCTTTGTTAAATAATGCTTTTTATTTCGTTTTAGAGTTATATATGAAAGATTGTTCCAAATAGCGCAAGGATCAATAAATTCAAATTGACTTTTTACTTGCATGGCCCAGTTAAATTTCTCTTGACAGTTTAACATACGCTTCTGTTGGAAGAAACAGATTTTTGAAAGTCTGCTGTCATGCATAGATAAAATTTTGAGTAACCAGTTTAGGGTCATTTTACAAATATTATAAAGAAGTTTGACTCGGCCCGTTTCAAGTCATATTACATATTCCGGTGTGTTGATTGGCACGGATAAATTTCTTTTTAAAAATTGGTTTGTACATGCCACTATAACCTAAACCCCAAACAGGAATGCAGTTTGTCATTGTGCTTATAACTAAGGACTCAAATAATTTAATTCTTGGGTACCAAGTATCTACTTTGGCTTTTGCCATTATTGGAAAGATTGCTTTACTTGCTTGCTTAGATTTGTTAGTAGTTACATTTGCCATCTCTCAAAATAAAGAAGAGGATGTTAGGGTAATATCTTAGTAAATATAATTGTTGGTTAATGTTACAGTTTTATTCTCTAGGTGGAAATGAGAATCCAAAGATCCAAAAACCACCTTTAGAAAATGGCGTAATTTTTGTTTTGTCAATGTTAATTGTTAAATGGTTTAATAAGGTGTATTCTTCCAATAATTTTAACTTTCTGCCAACATCCACCTCTAAATCAGCGAGTATAACAAGTCGTCAGCATGTAACAAGAGAGTAACATAATTTTTGTTGTCAATATTAACACCTTTAGCGCCTCTAGTTGCAAATAATTTATCAATGTCACGTGTGAAATCAACAAATATTGCAAATATTTTCCGCTTTTTTAATCTGATATGCCGTTGAATTATAGAAGTTAATGTATACACATTATCAACGCAACCATACCCCGGTCGGAAACCGGCTTGTAATTCTGGCATAATATTGTTAGTTTTAGACCAGGTTACCAACCTGTTCAGAATAATATGTGTAAAAATTTTAGCAGCACAGTTTATTAACGCTAATCCCCGGTAATTTGAAGGATCATCGAAAGGACCTTTTTTTATGAAGCATACTAAGTGACATTTCGGTCCACTTTCGGGGCATGATGCTGGAATCAAAAATGTTGGTAAATAGGAGTATAATATATAGAATCCAATTATTGTGAAAATTTTTAAAATACTCATAAGAAATACCGTCAGTACCAGGAGATTTATTATTTTTGCAAGCATTGACATTTTTATGTGGATATTTTAGCGTCAGGGTAGGGATGCAAAGCATCGAAAAACTTGGTGGTATCTAAAATTCTAGGAGGATAAACATTATTATAAAGAAGTTCTCACATTTTTATGGTGAGATTAGGGTGAATATTTCTAAATGAACGAAATTGTTTTATTGTCGACCAAAACTTTCTGGGATTTCTACAACTTGATAATGTAGATCATTTCTGCCTCAAATTTACGACGTTAAAATTTGGTTACTTGTTTATATTCTTTTTTCATATCTGTGTATTTATTTAGAGTATCTTGGGAAAAGTTGTTGTTTCGACAATGTGAAAGAGCTAAATTTAATTGTTTTTTTGAGGCATAACAAGTATCATCAAACCAAGGTTTGCTGAGTGCCATTTTCTAATAGTTTTAGAAGGAATGGCCTTTACTAAGTTTAAGTTATCTGCGGACTCATGTACAGCTGCATAAAAGTTGTTATAAGATTCATCTATATTTTCAATAAAATGTACCCTATTTGGAGACACGCATGATAAGTTTAAAGGATAAAGCGAGATTGTTATTTCAACATAATTTTCTCTGTATAATATTTATATTAGTTGTTATATTAGTTAATGATCTGAAATTTTCAAAATTTAGTTTTAGACAAATAGGAAAATGATTGGAAGTCAGTTCATTATTATATACGAACAAATTATCCACATATTGCAAGTATAAATTATTTATCCAAACCAGATCTATCACACTACAGCCCAATTTAGTGATATGCCTAAAATTAGGAGGCCTATCAGATGGCGTTCGACCGTTTATTAACGAAAATGAGTTAGAATACGTAAATTCAACCATAGATTTTCCTCTCGAATTAATAACCTTATCATATGTGAGTCTTTCTTTAAATAAATTAGTATTTTCTATAAGTTCCAAAGCTAAATGTCAACAATTGGCCGTGCTTAAAGACGTTGATGGGTGAATCTATGGGTTTATTATAATAAAACAACCTGCGACAGATATTCTAGTGGTAGATGTGAACTAAATAGTAAATGGAACTGAAATGAATGGACTATTTGTTTAAATATTTTAATTGAGTCTTTACTCAGGATGAATCATAGGTTCTGGAATAGCTTTTTCACCAAAAATTGATATAGATTCAATATGTCTCATCGTTCATCTTTAGTGTTTGGATGAAGCAAAAATAAAAGTTTTAGACTTATTATTCCTCTAAGATGAATATTAAAAGTTATAGATGTAAAAGGCTTATTTTAATGGTTGAAACTTTTATTTATGTTTTATATTTTTCTGGGTGATTCGTCTCTGACATTACAAAAAGAAATAAATGAGTAATGCTATTTGAAAATTTTTAACTGATTCATAAATATTATTGCTGTTTGTGTATTGAATCGTCCTGTATAGTTCTTGCGGTTTCCAACGCAGAACCTTGTGTTAAAATATAATAAAGTAACCGCCTATCGCATTAAAACAAATTAAAAATGATGAAATCATACTCTGTAATTATCAAATTCGATATAAGCGGCACGTTTCCAGGAAAAGTGTTGTAATGATTGTGCATTGAAAGGTTATCTATACAGTTATTTTGTTAATATGTATAAATTGCTGATAATTACCCTCATCGCACCTTGACGTTATCAGAGTATTGTTCTAGATGAGTCTGTTTAAAATTAAAACTGACCTTGTCCTTAGTTTTCACATTTTCTTTGTCGTCAGACTATTCAGGAATATGCGTTTTACCTATATTTGTATATTTAAATAATTAAGATTACTTTGTTTTTATTAAGAAAACCTTTCACAATCATCAACCTTTATTTACCTCGAGTTAAGCCTCACTCATATTTAAATGTATAAAGTAGGACGCCTGGAATAGGATATTTTTTCAATTCAAATGTATTTTCATATTTTTTTTTTCTAGACTGTACAAAAATATAGAAGTCGTAATAAATAAAGCTTTTCAAGAAGAGTAGAATAAATCTTTGATTTGCTTCATTGAATTTCTTTTTAAACGCTCTAAAAACTGGTTTTTACTAATTTATGCTGGGTAGTCTGTAGGGCAAGATAATAGAATTTTCAAATTGAATTTTAAGAGAAAAATGTTTTTGTTCAATAACTTGACCATCGATTCAACTAGGAAGAAGTGGTTTGCATCATTAAAATCCTCTTTAAACGCTTTACAAAATGGGTTTCAAAAAGTCTCCACTGAGTTGTCCGTAAGGCAAGAAATTAGAATTTTCAGATCAAATTTGGGGAAATTTTAACGCAAACAAGTCTTTTTGTTAAATAACTTGACTATCGTTTAAAGTAAGCGAAAGTAGTTTTTATTATTGAATTTCTCTTAAAAAGCTCTACAAACTAGTTTTTACTAATTTATGCTGGGTTGTCTGTGGGGCAAGATAATACGATTTTCAGATTGAATTTTAGGAGAAAAATTTTGGTACAGTAATTGGCATACAACTTGTAATATTTTTTGATCGCCCTTTTCTAATACTGTTAAAACTGTTAAATTTAAGAATTAGGAAGAAGATGTCACTGACAAAATTCTAAATTAAGTAAAAATGTCTGGAACCAATTTAACTGGAAAACCCGGCATATCGTCAAAGTCCGTAGAAGCAGTTGTTAATTTTGATTACAGTGATTGATATCCCTGCTTCGTTGTTAATAAGCTATTGGTACAATAGCTACCCCAATATTGCTTAGCTTAGAGGCATAAGAACACGATGCTACCGGCTCGGTCCCATCTGGCCCCACATTAGATGTGGTACCAGTTGAACCCGAACTTGCAGCTCTCGCATCTTTAACCCTTTTTGTTTTCCTTTATCCGGCGTGCTGGTATCGGACTGGTTTCTCTTTTGAGCCCCGGTTCGTCCCTGCTCGGTGGACACAGCCTTAGCTATGCTTTTTTGTTTTGCTGTCCCTGAGGTACTAGTACCCGCCTTCCATCCCATCTCCGTAAAGACAGGACAAGATGCTTGCCCCCGTTCCACTGGTCCAGCTTTCACTGGCATAGTGGTCCGCCCTGTGCCGGAAGAACTGGGTCTAGTCACACTCCCCACATCTAATGATGCGGATGATGCGCCGCCCTGTCCCTCCTGCTCAGAGGTCCCGCTAGTGCCAGTGTTTTGCCGGCTCCCGATTTTTTTTTTGTATTTTGGTTTGTTGTCCTTATTATCCATGTAAGTCCCACGAGTAGCTAGGGAAAGATTCGTCACTCCTGACAGGGCCCAGCATTATCAGAAGAAGGCTTGGGGGTGTCGCTCGGTGCCCCCAAGAGAATGTTCGATGTCGCGAAAATTCATCCGTCGGCACGTTACCTTACACCTTAGATTGGGGAAGTTGGTTCCCGGCGTTAGACTTCTCAAAAGATTTTGAGAGTTTTTAGGCTCTCTCACTCTACTTATATCTACCACTAACCAAGAAAATCTTGGCCGTTCTCCCATCCACCACCCGGAGAAGCGCTCAGTAGGCACTCAACCGCTGAGAAAGTTCTACAAACTGGTTTTTACTAATTTATGCTGTGTTGTCTGTGAGAAAAATGTTGGTACAGTTATTGGTATATAATTCATAATATTTATTAGATCGCCCTTTTCTAATACTGTTAAAACTTTGTTAACTTTAAGAATTAGAAAGATGTCCTTTGCAAAATTCTAAATTAAGTAAAAATGTTAGTTTGGAAACGATTTACCTGGAAAACCCGGCACATCGTTAAAGTCCGTAGAAGCAGTTTCTAATTTTGATTACAGCGATTGATATAAAACTATTCTTGTTTTAAATATGAGTTTATTGAATTGTACTTATCGAAAGATGTATTGTTATTAATTTTGATTCATAGACCAAAAGGTATAAACAAATATATTAATCAAAAAGATAAACTTGTACCAGTGGGAGCAAGGGATAGAAGAATTCGCGATGGGGTAGAAATCGAAAAACTATATGAAATTTTTAAAAACATAAAGAAGAACTAAAAGAGAAAAATAAATGAATCCAGAAAAGAGCAATGGAAAACCCTCTGCGACGAACTAGAAAGCAGTATCTGGGGAAACGGATACCAAAATGCAATAAAAATACTAAAAAATGCTAGCAGAGTTTAAATTACCAGGGAATTATTTATAAACCACAAGGGAAACGATCGAAAGAGGCTTCGTCTTGGATGAAGAAGCGCCAAAGATATCTACAAAGGAATTAGAAGATACAGCGGACAGGATAAAGGAACAAAAAGCCCCAGAATTAGACGAAATACTCCCAGGCAGTTCATACAGTTCATGATTTTTCCAAGGGCCGAATATCGGTCCTAGCTTGTTTATGGAGCGGATAGAAACCTGTATATAGGTAAACGGCTTTAATCACCTTGTCCGATTTTTATGATTATTTTATTGCTAGAAAGGGGGTAGTTAAAGGGTAGTCCCATGTAAATTTGGTTAATACCTAATTATGTAGTTCATGAGAAAATCAGCAAAGTCAATTTGTGATGGCATTTGCACGATTTTGGAGTCGGTTTTTTAAAATTACTTTTATAACTAGTTCTGTAATTCGATTTTGTTGTACGGTTATTACAGAGTCTATTAGAGAGTTATCTGTATTTATGAGAAAGCTATAAAAGTTAGTTTCGCTATATGAATGTTTATCGGTCAAATCTTTAGTTTGTAAGAGTTTCACTGGTCTAAAGTATGTGCCGTTAAGGAATAGTAAACTGTTTTTAATATAACAACTATTTTCCATATTTTCTATTGCTTCAAGAATGTTTTTTGTTTTATTTTGATGTGTGGTTGTAAGGTTAAAGACGATACCGGTATTTGTTCCTTTGAGACATTTAATATCAGAAAATACTTCCATATTCCTCAAGTAAGATAGAAATTCGATTTTCGGTAGACAATTCTCTTTTTTTTTTTCTTTCAAACAATAAATATGTTTGAAATCAGTTTTTTAAGTCTGTTTTTTTTTTATTTATTTTCTTTCTCACAACGTTTAATCTCACTTCTTCTCTTTGAGTACCAAAAATATTATTATTGTTATTCTTGGACTCTCATTTAATTCGTTTTTAACAGACTTCAAACAAGGAGGAGGTTCTCAATTCGTCGGAATATTTTTTATATATTTTTAGCGATGATTCTTTTCCACTTTGTTTCTATGATTCGTTTTTATGTGTCAGAAAGGATACCTCAGGGGTAGTTCTGTATACAATTGGTCAAGATCTGATGATCTATGAGAAAATCAAAAATCTTAATTTTTAAAGGCATCTGCACAATTTTAAAGTCGGTTTTTTAAAATTATTTTTATAAGTTGTTGTCTATTGTTTATTTGTTTGTTTTTTCTACTTCTTATATTTAATTTTTCTGTTTAATTCTTTAGTTCAATTCTTCAGTTTATTTCTTCAGTTCCATCCTTCAATTCAATTATTCAGTTCAATTCTTCAGTTTAATTCTTCAGTTCAATTATTCAGTTCAATTATTTAGTTCAATTCTTCAGTTCACTTCTTCAGTTCAATTGTTCAGTTCAGTTCTTCAGTTCAATTATTCAGTTTAATTTTTCAGTTCAATTTTTCAGTTCAATTTTTCAGTTCAATTTTTCAGTTCAATTTTTCAGTTCAATTTTTCAGTTTAATTTTTCAGTTCAATTTTTCAGTTCAATTTTTTTGTTTAATTCTTTAGTTCAATTCTACAGTTTAATTCTTCAGTTCAATTCTTCAATTCAATTCTTTAGTTCAATTCTTCAGTTCAATTCTTCAGTTCAATTCTTCAGTTCAATTCTTCAGTTCAATTCTTCAGTTCAATTCTTCAGTTCAATTATTCAGTTCAATTATTCAGTTCAATTATTCAGTTTAATTCTTCAGTTCAATTCTTCTGTTCATTTCTTTAGTTTAACTCTTCAGTTCAATTCTTTAGTTCAATGCTTCAGTTTAATTCTTTAGTTTAATTCTTCAGTTCAATTCTTATGTTCATTTCTTCGGTTCAATTTTTAGTGTTGCTTTTGCATTTCCGTTGGAGATGAATATAATACAAACGCTGGTTTAGATATGGAAAATAATACTCAATCAACTTTAAAATATATTTATGTTAGTTGTTTGTTTATTTTAAAGATTCATTTGAATTGCAGCATCTTTCAACATTTTCCATAATTTTATTGAAAACCAGAGTTTACAATAATTAAATATGTAACATATACATCTTTAGAATATTTTTATGTCGTAGAACACTAGTAATTTAGAAGTTATTTAACTGTGTCATCCTGCAACTAATTTTCAGTCCCGCATGGTCATTACGAAGAAGACATACTCAGCGAATAATCAAACATTGTACGTTTTTCTTCAAATGATAATCATTAAACAATTAAGAAAGCACTCTCGGCGCACCCGGTATAATTGTAAAGGTCGAGATCTTTGCCCTGCCCACCGCTACACCCTTGCAATCTGTGTCTCAATATGGATTATGAAAGTTCGCGTCTCAGCGTACAACTACATTGTACTTTCTTGTAGATTGATGGAGTCATTTGCAGATCGTATGAGGACATTTATAACTGCTGGTTATAGTCATTAGGGGAATACGGTATCGTATTGCTCCATAGGGTCGTTTTAGAAAAGGCTGCTCGGGGTTATTTCTTACCATTAAAAAATTGAAAGTTCCATTGCACGCGACTAAAGCTAGACGGTCATTAATAAAGTATACAGTTTTCTATTACGGATAGAAATTCGTTCTTTCGAGGAAAATAATTGCTGTTTTTCAATAGTAAATGGGTTTCTCATGCTGTGAAGTGGATGGTAAAAAATTACATCGCTTTATTCAGACAAATATACATACCGTTTAAAGTTGAATTAAACGTGCCGTTCAGTTACTATTTAAATCCAGGGTAGCTATGTAAATTTGATATATTTCACGATCCATAATATTAATAATTAACACGTTAAGCGCCTCGCCTAAAAATGCTAAATATTTTAAAAAGTTTTTTTTTTTAAATTAATTAAAGGCAAATATTTGATAAAACTACCCCTAAACGAAAACGTATCATTACTCTTCAATTTTTTTTTTTACAAAAACTAAAGCGGTTACCGGTGATCGCCGTGGCCTAGTGGGAATTTTTTTTAGCAGTCATACCATCGGTTACGCCACCACGTGCCATCTAAGCCATCTAAACGGTTTTAGATATTGTATTGATTGTGAAAATCCACCCCATTATTGTTTAGAATGTTTTACAGCAAATAGTAACATATTTTTGCCACTTATTTTGACTTTCTTATGACCATAAAAAAATTTTGGTTTGGTAAGAGTATTATCATTTTCAGAAGAAGTACAGGGGAATGACTTTGAATAAGTGAATAAATTGGTGAATGAGAAAGTAGGACCTTCAAATAGTGGTACAATAAGCCTCAGGCTGCAGTGCCGCCCTGCTAAAGATGGAGTAGGGTGTAGCACGGGATAGAAATTATAGTAATTGGGAAAGGTATATTTTGCTTATTGTTTTTTTTTTTATTGATTGCCAGAAAATAGGTAGCCGGAAAACAAGTATTAAAAGTAATTTTAAAAAACCGACTTTAAAATCGTGCAGATGCCGTCCCCACATCCTAACCAAATTTATATGAGACCACCCCTGAGATACCCCCTTACTAAAAAAAAAAGAATAATAGAAATCGGAAAAAGTGGTAATGAATTACCGCTAAACATACATTAAAAATGAAGAGTTTCAGGATTTTCTAATGGACCCAATTATTAGATTTTCTCCAAATTAATATGGGATAACTCCTAAGGTACCCCTTTCTAATAAAAATCATTGAAATTGGACACAGTGTTAAAATATTATCGCTGAACATACAAAAAAAAATATATTACGACGAATTGAGAACCTCCTCCTTTTTTGAAGTCAGTTAATAAGAGTTTTGAGCATGAAATTGTTGTATTGAGCCATTAAACAGTAACTGTGTATAGTGTGTGTCTGGATATTTATATACTGAAAAGGAAAGAAAGTTGGTTTAATGGAAGAAAATGAAAAAAAGATAGGAACAAAGAAACAGTATAAAACACAAACAACGATGGTAGGAACGGATAATAGAACAGCAGATTAAACAAAATGAAGAAACAATGGGTAATAAGATGAACAACATAAAGAAAGAAATCGAAGAATTTTGACAGGATAACAATTAGAAGAACAGAAGAAGTTATATATAATAAAAAGTTTTAAGTGATAAGTTAAAAGAACGAATACGAATGAATAAATAAGATTTAGAAGAAATAAAAGAAAAAGAAATAAATGAGGGACGACAAATTCAAAACATAAAAAATACAGAAAAAGGAATATAGAAAATAATAGAAAAACCAAAATTAAAGAATTAAAAGAAAAAATGCAGAAAAATATAAAAACAAAATGAAATAAAAAAGAAAAAATGTATGATCAGGAAAAAGAAAGAGAAAGGTAATATAACAAGCGAAAATATTACTAGGATAAAATTATAACAGATACAGGGGTATAAAAGAAATAATAGAATAATAAGTAAATATAAAAGATATAGTAATATAAAACTAAAACAGATACAGAAGGAGTATGAGAGGAAAAATTAAACAGTGACGAAATGTAAAATAGGGATAAAATTCAAACAGATACAAAGTGAGAATAAAAGAAAAAAAAAGGATAGGTAGAGAAGAATGTTTGAAAATAATTAAGAATCGGTAGTTGACAGAAAAGAAAAAAAAAATAAAACAGGCTGTAAATGAAAAGTAATATAAAAGCAAAAACAAGTTTAGATGGGGAATGAAAATGTGGATATTAGAAATTAACTTCCGAACATGGAAGTCGAATAGATACATGTTATAGAATAGAGCTAAATATTTAAATAATACAGACTATAGAGTAGAAACTACTGTAATTTATGTGAGTTAAATGAGGTAGCAAGTAAAGTAAGTAAAGTTGAAATAAGAATAAAGAAGATATTAAAAACAAATGGAAAAATAAATTTTATTTAAACAAATAAGGAGACATAGTAAACGAGAAAGGGAGAGTAGCAGGTATAATGATTAAAGATAACAGAAAGGATAGATTCAGAGTCAGGCAGATACAGGATAGAGACAAGGGCAGAGGCAGAGGTGACAGAGACAAGCAGAGAGATGCAGAGACGGGTCTAAATTTTTCGAATGGAGGTTTCCGTATCAATAATTGAGTGTGTTTTTCGGCAAAAAGTTATCAATAATTCAGTTAAATGGGGTAAAAATTAAAAAATATTGTATTTTAACAATTACCAGTCTAAAGAGTTTACAAAGTGAAGTATTTAGGCATTACGTACAACATTTATTAATTCACAAATCACATATTAAGTAAGGTGAGGTTTGCTAATCATAATATTATATTAGAATATTTAATAATACAAACTCGTGTATTTAATTACATCAATACAATAAAGTGTTCTCTGAACTTGAATTGCCTTCAATAATTTGGTTTAGGGAGTACAGCACAACCTTATCAGAAATTGAAAAATTTAGAAAAAAATTCTCTTATTTAATAAAAAGAAATAATAAGCTACGGTAGGTGGCCTGACTATAATCCGTTAAGAAAAGAAAGCAATTTAAAATTTTGACTTTGAAACAAGGGCGCTGTTGCGATTATTACAATTCCAAGTATCTTCCCATCGTACTAGATATTCGCTCAGTACGAAGTAATTGTAATTGTGGCCTATTAAGTTCACGTTTATATATTTTACAATAAGAAGAAAAAACGGTAACTTTACTTTTGTATTATTATCAGTATTACTGGAAATAGTAGATATCCGAAAGTAGAAAGGTTTTAAATAAATGATTTTACATCCCTTAAATCTTAAACGTTTAGCAAAGACTAGATTTCTGCCATTGATTATAGTACGTGGCCGAAATGCAATTTTGTGACTTATTGATAGAAAGTCAGTTTTAATCATTAATTCTATGTTTTCTTTTGAAATAAAAATAAAAAAAAACAAAAAAAAACAAAAAACACAATCGCAAGTATACCGATTATTTTTCTTTTACTAATATATTTTGATTCCACGTTATTATCTAATGTTAATTCTTTTATTTTGAAAATACTCATCCCATTCCTTAAATAACAGCTTATGGGCTTATGCAACTTCTCATACATTTTCTCGTAAATACTGTTGCCTACCTATTTAAAATATTTTTATAGACAATAAAATTATTATCATTAAACTATTAGTTAATTTCAGTTTATGCCCAATCATTATCTTTCAACATTATGGTATCAGACTGCATGTTTTTTATAATTGAATTAATAATGATTTTTCTCTCAACGTGTAATTTACCTTTCGTTATGTTATTTTTTTTACTTCTTGATTGATTGATCTTTTCTTTTAAAATAGCCCTATGATATTCATAATTCACATATAACTATCATTCCAAATTTAAAATAAATGCAACTTGACATTTTTTCTTCTTTCTCTAGAGGAATCTTGACGTTACCAAATAAATCTAAAACTTCATTAATTACGATAAGTAATACGTAAACAAAAAGCTGAACTTTATTAAAGGGACATTCACTATTTTTTTTTTATGAGCCAAACTATGTGTTTCTTAAATATTTCTGAATACGTCTGAGACAACCTGTATGTATGTGCATCTCATCAAGAGTTGGGAACCCATTTATAAAATTTCTTCTAGTTGTGTGAGGAAAATTATATATTAGATCAAACGTGTTATTTCCTTTGGAAGGCCAAAACTGCTGTCATATATATTATTTATTATACCCAAGTATATCTAATTCAACATTGACCTACCTGCTTAATATTATACATGCTGGTATTTTTTGTACCTAGTTTGGTATAAAGATTGTTTAGATAGTCAATTTTTTCAGAAAACATTTGTTTATTAAATGTGAATATTATTTACATCCAAACAACCATTTTCCGCTAATTTGTAATAGAATTTTTTGCATCTGTATTTATTCTAGGATAAAATAATTGAATTCTTTAAATAATTCAAACTCGAGATTTCGTCGGAATGGCAAACCTCAAACGCTATCTTATCAGAAGGTTACGCTACTCATTAGTATGATACGATTGCGGTTATAATACATTACATACAGGAAAACAACAATAAATAAAACTTCTAAGAACGGTTTTTTATCAACTTAGCAATTAGGTTCATTGACTCGTCTTTACATGTTGAAACCCGTAAAATGGAACGCAAAACCTTAGAATTTATTATGAGGTACAAAATGACTCATCTGCCGATGAAACATAATTCTAACTTTCACAGACTGTTACCAGTGCTGTAGTAAAAGGGAATTATTAACGAGTATTTGTAATTATGAATCTGAGGTTAATAATTTTGGGTGTTTGTATAATTTTTAGTTTTTAATTTTATAAACGGACTTCAAAATCGTGCAAATGTCCTTAAAAATTGAGATTTTTGATTTTCTCATAGATCATCAGATCTTGACGAATTGTATACGGATCTAATCCTGAGGTATTTCCTATCTAAATTTCGATACTTACCATTATGTTTAAAAGATTCAATTAAAACATACATTTTTCTGAAGCCTAGGTAAACTGACTCGTATCACAATACCTACGATACTCTCTTGACTGAGCTATTAATTGAAACCAGTCAATTTTTAAAAGTGGGATAAGCATCCCCAAAGGGGGTTATCTCGCATAAACCCCGTTTTTCTTTTGCTCACGTAGGTCGTGGCAAGTATATTCAACACATGTTTCAGTAGTATTGACACAACATTAGGAATATGTGATGTATAGCAAGCAGAGTACTGGACGTAATAAATTACCTTGAAGTACTCCTGGCTCAATTTATCTTAGTTTAGAATAGGCGTCATTTATTCTAAAATACTTTTATCATGTTCAGTTTATGAATCAGGCTTTTGAGTCATACTTTGTTGAAAGTCTGAACCATATATAACCAAGGATTGTTTTAAAAATTTCTGAAGCCAACACGTATTCACAATCTAAGCGTCCTTGGCAGAAATGTAATGTACTGATTAAACTGCAGCCAAGTTTACGGAATTCTTAACAGTAGTAATGCAATTGTTCTCCTACCAAATGTGAATTCTAACTACCGCGCAGTAAGAAAATCGATATTTGTAAATCTGGTTTTTCATTCGAATACTTGCAACTTCTTTCCTTTAATTTAATTCAATAAAAAATAGACAACACAGTTTTTGCAAGGCAAAGTTGGGTCGATTTGCCAGAAAATCGAGGTTGATGTTGGGGTTATTGGAGCTACAATTATATGAAGACTGCTGTTGTAGCATCAGATAGAAGGTTCTATCCTTTCCGAAAGTTGTGGCAACTAAAGTTCACGAGGCTAAACTATCTAATATTATAGTACGATTGAGATTAAATCTTGTGTTGGTACCAGCCAAATAAAATCATAATATTACTGGAAATTTTATAATAGTAAATTCTTGTCTAAATTTTATTTACAATAATTACTTAAATAAACAAATTTATTTATATATATGCTGAATCTTATTTTTAAAGGTTACAACAATTATCTTTTTACTAAAATTATATATGTCGTAGCCACATTTCAAAACCCGTCGTTCTATAAATTGCCTAGACGTTCTATAAATAGCGACCAAATTGTCAAATTTTCGTTTATCTTTTATTATTTTACAATTATTAAAAACACTATTTCATAACTTCATTGCCAACAAAAATACTGAAAAAATCAAATTTTGCATATTTTCTCAAATTTTTCTATTACGGTCCATGTGTTTAAAAAAAATCATGTATTTGACCAAAATTATACAGAACAACTCTTGTTGAAAGAATTTTCTTCTATGATCAAAACACAGTAACTAAAATAAACTTTTAGGTAATATTAAAATGCCATATTTTGATAGACAACCCAGCAAAACCGTATTTTTCCATCAATAATTATCTATAGAAATTATATTTTGATTAAACCACAGTGCAGATATCATACGGTCGGATCTAAGATTATTATTGGTTCTCTTAAGTTTATAGCAAGTGTTTATTTTATTGTTTTTAAAAAATATGTAAAATATTCATTAAAATGTTTTAATTCCATTAAATCAATAAATAAAAATTTTTATGACCCTAACTTTAAAGTAAAATTCGTATTTTATAAAACGACTAAAACATTTCAGCCGCCAGAATGTCAAGCAGTATATAATTTTAAACATTTGACAATCTGGCCGCGTGTTGACCGTCATTTTATAAAACATCTAGGCATTTTACAAACCGACTAGCCAGATCGGAAAAATAATGAATGTTAGACGAGAATTTGACAATCTGGCCGCCTTTTGTAAAATGTCTAGACATTTTATAAAACGACGGGTTTTACAATTTGGCTACGACATATATAAGTTTTAAATTAATTTTCTTCTAATTAAGCTAGATTTTATAATTCTTACTAGCTTTCTAAAAAATGAATAAGAGAATTACTAACGCCCTTTTGTCGTGTGCCGAATTCACGACTAGAACAATGCAAATTCACATAGTTTACAAAATTACCTAAAAAGAAAAAATAATTACTGCAGCTCCACATCAGAGTTTTAAAAACGATTTAATAATATTCCAAATAAAAATAAGTGAAAGCTGCTATAAATCTCAAATTATGCAAATACCAGAGTGGCTAGTAAAATTAATTGACCACTGGTTAATTAAAAAACACGTTGGACAAATCTCGCAATGACTCACCTCACCTGTACCGTGCAAATAAAAAATAATAGGTGTATTGCACCGGCGCTACCTTCAGTGGCGTTACTTGGACAAACTCAAAGAGGAATTAATAATATAAATGGAATATAAAAATAATATTTATTACAAGAATAAGTGGACTCAGTGGTTAAAATCAGGATATTCGGAACCAAAAGTCCCGGGTTTAAATCCTGCCAGTGGCAGGATTTTTACAATTAGTTAATTCTAATGCATAGGTAGGATTTCCCACTTAACCAATCACTGTTGGGCACTGGGAAAAGGTAACAACGCCTGCACAGAATACGAGGCTAGTAGATGATTGCAATGATAGAGAAATAAAAAATATTGTTTAATGTTTTTAGAATTCACAATTCCATACCAAGGGTTAAAAGCTTATTAATTACTGCGAGTACAATACATGTATAATAGGTATACAAGAGTATTAAAAGATATAAAAAATCATGCTAAAAAGAAGATAGTTGTAAACTTATTGATATATTTTTAAATAACATAGGATAGGTCCGGTAGAGCTCGACCAGATTTCGGAAACAGTTTTTTTAAAGTTTAGTAATTTTTGCTACTAGTAAATGGTATATAAGTTTTGTAGATAGCCATTTTAGAAAAAATAATGAATATTTATTTGTAATAAATAACACGGAAGTAAACACAACATCTGGCTGGTCTCACCCCACATGTCGGGGTGAGACCCTAATAATATCAACAGTAAATATAAATACAGGTCGGGAAGTGTTATATCTATGAATGCGTTCTCACTATCCATACCTATAAAAGTATTAAGATATTCCATGCAAGCATGCTTATAGTTTTTCCCATAGACAAGGGCAATGATGTTATTGAGTGCATTTATAAGAGTCTCCATTAGTATTAAATTTAGTAATTGTTTGGTTTAACCGAGATATATATTGGAGAGTCAAATAAAATAAGGCTGAATACCTTCAGGGTCGTTTTTTGTTGCATAGCTCTTAGAGAATAATACGAGAATAATATGAGATTAATACGAGATTATTATGATAAGAAGAGCATTTACTAGCATAAAACAATTTACTCAAGCGAAGTTGGGCAAGTGTACGAGTAGATTAGATTACATTCGAAACAAAAGAAGTTGAACATTATTTGTACTTGTCCACCGTTATCTTTTAAGATCTATTGTGGGACTGGTGTTATTTGGAGTAGGTACGTTTGTTTTTTTATTTGACATTGTACCTTTGACAGTGACTCCGGTATATAGGTAATACGCTTCTGTCGTTTCTTCACCTAGTGTCAAAAATCTAAGTCTTTCTAGGCCTTCACATTAGCACAGTATACAAACACCTTAATTCACACTTATAATTTCTTTATCGGCCCCATTGCCGAGTACAGAGCTGTATCCTATGGCGTACTTTCCACACACCTGGCCCAGAAATTCACAACACTCGAGAGTCGTATACTCAGACGTTGCCAATACCTCCCCTATCGCTTTCCCAGCGAAGAAGTCTTTGAAAACATCTTCAACGCCCCCATCCTCACACATTTCCAAACACTCAGGAAAGAATACGTCTCTCGCACGCTGAAAGGCACCAACACACACTCCCAAGACACACTACTAACCCCATGGCGTTCACGCCGACTCTCACTTTTTCGAAAATCGAAAAAAAAATGCCGCAACCAAATCTAAGACTACTTTCAGATTCCCAAGACCTCCCCCTCACCGCTGAACTCGACGATCTGCTGAAATCAGCCCCCTCCCCCTAAGTAACAGATAAAACACTCGTGATTTAGGTGTTCGTGGTTTCCCTAAATCATATTCTCCACCTTATACTTGGACTTGTCCATTTACGAGGTTGTAAATAGCAAAATTGGCGATATTTCTGGGGAACACAACCTGCCACACAGGTTCCACACGCGCACACGACAACTTAGGAAAATAGATAGCTAGGTTACTTATTGTAATCAGGGCAAACGACCCTAAAAAGAAGGATTACTCCTATAGCAGGGTATAAGGAAAATAAAATGTCCTAGAAAAATGTAATAACTTATGAAAAAGACAATATTAAACTAACCAAGATCCTGCTTAGTGTTGCTTCTTTTGCTGGATTGATGACACCTATGTGCCTTCTTAGGCCACATTGTCCAATAAGAAGACCTACTGGTATTCCAATGATTCCAATGATTTGATCAAGTAGATCTTTTTCGAACTTGGCTAACGGATCCAACATGAAACAGTCATGATTTGATTTCTGATTTGGCTATGAGAGTAGATGACAATAAGTTTGCCTGATACCTGCTAATTTCTAATTTCCTCTTGTACAGTGTTCTAGAGCTATTATTTTGGCTTGGAACACTGTTGCATATTTTACTAGACTCAACGAAATTATTATTTTCGACTTGGGTCCAAAGATTATAACACCAGCTCGTTGCTTAGTTTTTAAGCAATCTCTATACCAGATGAGTTGAGTCTGTATATGAGGTGCCTGTTTCCAGGATTTTCGGGCTGATTTTTGAGTGTAAAAATTTCTTTAAATTTTAAATTCTCCCTGTATCAAGATATGAAATGGTACGAGTTTTAATAGTACCTGTGGCACTTATACCGGCGAGCTACTAAATGCCGGTTAGTTGGCATATTGTACTTGATTACACAGTTTTGGTTACATCTTTTGTCAGCCACATATTCTGTTTTTGAGCCTTCGTTATTATTGACATGGTTGAAGTATTACTGAAAGCTTCTTCGATGTCCAAGAAAGTGATTATTGTAATTTTTTGTCATCGATAGACTTAAAGTAGCTTCTCTGGATCGTCCAGTGCTAGGTCAGTTGACTTTCCTGACAGGTATGTAGGGAGAGAGCAGATTAATTTTTTTATATCTTGTCCCTAAGATGGGATTATATAGCAATAGGACTTCAGCGTTTGGTACGTGACTCAACCTACTATGGCAAGGTAGTCTACTACTAGTGTGCTGGTTAAACGAATGGGTAACTGAAGTTTTAAATAATCTTGGAAAGTGAATGTAAAGGTGTCTATGTAATGTTAAGAAATTTGATGGTTGTATGAAAGCTGTAATATCTTCTCTGAGTTTACGAAAGTATTTGGATAACATTACTATTTTGTTTCGTTTTAGCAATTGTCAAGTTATTAATTGTGATAATTCTAGTTTGAAATCTTTTTAGCTTAAGAATATATTTTTTTTTAATATGTATTATTTCGGTATGTAGGTACTTTACAAAATGTTTTTTGTGATATTTGCAATTGTTATGTTAATGATACAGTTATCTGTTTAATTAACTTAACAACAAGGTATACATATAACAAATATTTTTCAAGACCTACAAATTTGAGTATTAGGTATTCATTAGCTAATAGCTATACATTAAATTGTTCAAATCATTGACTTCTTGTAAATTTTTCGTGTTAAGGTGAAAGTTAATGACAAGTGGAGAGAAAGGTTTCAGCTTAGATTATAGAAAGTAATCAGATGGTTCAAAAATCTATAAATGTTACTATAATTGTATTAAATGTATAAATGGGATAAATCCTTAGATTAAAGAAATCTATAATCCAAAGGTTAATCGTTATTTTAGCATTTTCTTGGAGATTACTAATGACATATAAAAACCAAAATAATAACAAGAAGGTGAAATTATAAGATGGTTACCTACGTAGAATTTGGTATAAAAATAAGATAGGCAGTTGCAGTTAGTAACTTGATCAGTTCTCAATATTACCTACCCTGTTTGATTAGTCTTCTATATTATCTATTATAGTAAAAAGTTGTGGTTATTTTCACCTAATAGTGACAGTAGTATTGAAAATGCAGTGTGGTTCAAGTTTAAAGTTTACACCTGTGAAACATATGAAAAAGTGTGCGTTGTCAGTTAACGAGAAATTCTTTGTAAGCAATGTTTATAATTGCTTAAGAATGTTTTAATAGTTGACAGGTTTTCAAAACGTGGTTCTTCAATATTTTAATTTAAAATAACCAGAGACTATCATGAAGTTATGAACACTGTGTTTTTGAAGAATATTTTCAGTAGATTATAGAACATTTACCACAGTTATAATAATGGATAACGATAGTTACAATTCCCGTCTAATTGGATGTGTGCCAAATATTGGGGCGGTGCATAATTATCAGGCGTTTTATAAAAAACTTTATTTATATGGAAGCAAAATTTTATTTATATTAAAAAAAAACAAAACATAAAAATTCTTTAATATTATCATTAAATCATTGTTCCGGAGCATAGTCACCATCAACTTCAACAAGTGATTCCCATTTGCTTGGAAGACGGTCGATTCAACGGGAAAAAAAGTCACGGTTATTGGAGGCAATCCATGCTTTGATATCGCCCACCAAGCTATCCAAATCTTATTTCTGTATCAGCCAATTTTTCAGCGATCGATTGACATGGTAGTCCGTTGGCGCTTCTATGGGAGAATATGGCGGATGCGGAAGCAGATCCAAACCCTTATTGGCGATGCTTTCGACAACACACCGCTCAACATGTGGACGCGCATTATCGTGAAAAAAGACGACATGGTTTTTTTTGCGCGGTCTTTTCGTCTCGATTGCAGCGTGAAGGCGGTCAAGTTGCGCCATATACACATCACTGTTGACGTTGATTTGCCGCTTGCCGTTTTTGTCTGGAATCTGCCATTCGTGACACTCACTGTCGTCATTCCACCAATAACAAATCCCATTTGAAATGATTTTCCAATGGATACTTCCGCTTTTGTCCCACCAAACACACCCCATTGCCTTTTTACAGTGTACGTTTTTCGGTACTCGTTTTGGTGCAACACCTGGCGAAACGCACACCTTCTTTCTTTTGATATTTTTAAAGAGAAGCCATGACTCATCTCCAGTGACAAGATTCTTCAAAAAATAGAGCTTGTTTGTTTCGTTGCAGCAAATCAGTAAGAATTCGGAGACGTTCGGCTTTATTGTTAGTTGTCAAACTTTCGTCCCTTTTTACAGCTTCCAAAAGTGCCTGGTTATCGAAATGTGATGGTCAACCTCTTCCTGGCTTATCTTCTAAGCTAGTGCCACCAGATTTGAAACAGGCAAACCATTCCCTGCATACACTTTCACTTATTGTTCCTTCACCAAAAAGTGGTGAAGCATAATATGACGAATATGAATATAATTATCGACACGCATTTTTATAACCACGAAATTAATAATTTTGACAAAGCAAAAGTAAATAATACAGCATTTTTTTCTGAAAAAACGGCCACCTACAAAAACGCCTGACAATTATGCACCAGCCCAATACTTCATGAAAGAAAGATGATATCATTAAGTGGCTAACAGACAATAACATTAGCTTTCCAGAAAAATCAATAAAAATAGAACTACTAGAAATTGTGAAATTAAATAAGCCTCCAGTTCTTTATGTAGTGGATGAACTTGCAAAAACACATGGTATTGATGTTGTGCGTCTTCGTCCCTATCACTGTAAACTAAATACTATTAAACTGATATGGATTCACGTCAGAGGATATGTAGGTCGACATAATATGACATTTAAGTGAAAAGATGTAGAAGCATTGTTAGAGACCTCCATATTACTTGTTACGAAGGATAATTGGCAAAAGGCAATCAAGCCTGTGTTATAAGAAGAAGAAAACATGTGGAATCTGGACAAAATCTTGAATGTCGATAGTAAAGTGCCACCCTTAATAATATCAGTATATAATGACCCATCAAGTGAATATAGTAATTCAGAAACTTTCTCGTTTCCTGATCTTCGAGAGTTGGTAAGCATATCTATTTTATATCTAAATGTTATAATCATATTAGTAAAAAAGGAGTAGGGTCTGGCGACAATCCAATTAACGCTGTCAGAAACTAAATCGTCAAAAAAGCTTGAAAGCGTGCAAGACTGCAAACACGCAAGCAAAACCAAAAATATGGTGAAAATATTGAATTTACCAAGTTTTTAATGTTACCACCAAAAAAATACAAAAAATTGTCCTTAGCCAACCAAAAAATTTTTTTTTCAGGTGTGAGTAGCCAGAGGCCTCACCTAACACAAGCACCACGGCGGTTAAATTACATTTATTTAAGTTTAAAATAGTAAAAAAAAAAAAATAATAATACAAACAAATACCCCCTAATTTACCCAACTGTGCGCTCATCAGAGTCTTAAAAGGGATTAAAATAAAGATATCCCATTGTTACGTTCCACGAAACCGGGCGGCACAGGTAAAATTAAGTTTTTCTTTTAACTGCCGGCTCTTTAAATTAACAGATTTTGTTTGAGCCGCCTGTGCTGTAAAACTTCCATAAAATTTTGATTGATTACTCCGTGTCGATGCCGATTCTACTATAGTGATTGATACCCAACGCAATAATGAGAACCTAGCAAATTGCCTCTCCCCCCTCCCTAGTCCAGGGAAAAAATTATAGTCGTACCTGAAAAAGTAACGCATGATCTATAACTTGTTAAATTTGTAAAATATTAAGAAAGTGAAAAATAAAATTAACTCTTCGTGTGGGTGGTCAAATGTTTCGTAAATTTGTAAATACGGTCCTGCATCGCCAATTTGAGCCAGTTACAAAAACGAGCCTAAAATTGCCAACCATCATGCAAATCTTATTTTGTTTTCTCTCTATTCTCGTATATACGAATTCTCGGTTCATTGTTCGGATTTTAAGGAGCCACCGAAATTGTCACAAAATAGTAAGAAAAAAATCTAGTTCAATGAACAGAATAGAAGTCGTTACGGCAATTATTTTGGGACAAGTAAAATTACATACACACACATGCAGATACAATGAGGTCCTAAATAAGTAACGGATAATTTGATTGTCGATCGAATTAATGATTCAAAGAGAAAATCCTGGAATATTTCTATTTGTTATTTTAAATCTAAATTTTTTGACATACCAACTTTGCTCCTTAGAGGGATACCATTTTAAAGAGGGTAGGTAACATTTTAAATCGTTTCTAATTCTTTATTTAGCAACCTAGTGGATTTTAATATTTGGTCACCTTTTATCGAAAAAAAAAAAGACTGACTAAAATACTAAACAAATTTTAATGTTAGCAGAAACGAGAATAATTTAAAGCATGAGCTCAACCTGGAAACCGTTGGTTTCTTGACAATAAAAGATACAATGTTGAAATTCTTGTAAAATATTTTGTAACTATTTCTGTGATGATTTGATTAATGTTTTAATTTATTCGAGCTTTTCATCTATGTTAGTCTGTTGAAATATACCTTTGATTTTAGATAACCCCATAAAAGATAGTACAGTGAAATTATGTGGCAAGAATTTCACCGCGTCGACCAATCCAGAGTGGCGGATTTTTTTCCAATGAGGATACTTATTATTAAACATTCTATATGTCTTCTTAAATGTACTTGTTTTATTATCAACTCCAATTAATATTAATTTAATAATTCTTTGGGCCTCTGAAAAACTTAAAATAATAAACTTGTAAATTAACGGTAAATAAGTAATTCATTCACACCAACGTAGCAGACTCAAAATACCGTAAAAACCTTATATAATTTTTTGTTTGTACTTCTCTTTGGGACACTCTTCTGTCCCAAATGTCCCAAACGTTTTTCAATACACATTGCTAATGCCCAAGTGAAGAATGTAGAGAGTTAGCGGTAAGGCCAGCAGAAAATGAA
The DNA here is from genome assembly GCA_927349885.1 of Psylliodes chrysocephalus. Taxonomy (NCBI): domain Eukaryota; kingdom Metazoa; phylum Arthropoda; class Insecta; order Coleoptera; family Chrysomelidae; genus Psylliodes; species Psylliodes chrysocephalus. The sequence goes on from OV651814.1 coordinate 34,016,765, forward strand.
TAATATCAACATAGCCAGCCTGCAGCGTGGAGATATTTCTCACCGTCATTGATATTATTAATTTCCTTCTTACACTAATGCTCTCTCTGTGGTTTTCAGTAATACGTTAGCAAAGCGTATTGGAGAGTGTTCAATAGCCGATAATGTATATATCAGCATGCTTGAGTAGTTATTTGCATGCTTGGTCTGAATAACCCATTTTTTCTATTTTTAAAGACACTGTTAAAAACAAAAACTTTTTTGTTATTTTTTTACTGTTTATAATAGACTAAAGCTTATGTACATTCTCATTAATTTTTATTTTGTTGATGAAAGGTTATATTAATACAGGGTGTAACTAAATAAGTGTAAAACATTTAAGGGGGTGATTCCTCCTCGAAAAAAAGATAGGATTTTTCATATAAAGAAACTTCATTGGAGCATCCCTTGTTTAGATACAGCCCCTTAAAGGGGGTACATAAAATTAGTTTTACAATTTTTTTCACAAGCACTAAACAAGTTACAATATTGAAATTAACCTGTCATTTTCTACTACTAAAAAGACACTTAGCCAGCAATTTATTTGGTTTACCCCATGGTTCTAAGGGGTGGAAAACGCAACCCCTAAAATTTCGTTCTAACGTAACTTTTTGTCTTATTATTTGTTTACCATTTATGCGAACTGGATTTATTGTTATTTTGTAGTTACTACCTGCATTAAATGATTAAAAAGGGGAATAATCAAAACTAATTTATTAATAACAAAACATACAATATGTAGAAATCATAGTAAATGTTCAATATGTCTACCTTCAGACATTACGCATGCGTCTAGACGTCGGCGCATTGAGCCACGTATTCGCTCAAATAATCCTGGAGTCTCTCTAATTACCCTGCACGCATCGATGATGCGGTTTCTTAAGTCCTCTACATCGCGAACAGGAGTACGATATACCAAATGCTGCAAATGGCCCCAAGTAGAGAAATCGAGAGGATTGAGATCCGGGGATCGAGCGGGCCAATTATGTGGTCCTCCTCGACCTATCCACTGATTTGCATATGTTTCAGTTAAATGCTGACGTGCTACTTGACTAAAATGGGCAATAGCCCCATCATGCATAAAAAACATATCCCTTCTGACGCCCAAAGGAACTTCCTCCAGCAGAACGAGATGCACTAAAAATTGAACGTATGCCTCACCATTTAATCAAGGAGGTAGAAAATGAGGCCCAATTAAATAATCACCAATAACTCTGGCCCACACGTTAAGAGAAAAGTGTTCTTGATGGTGAGTTTTGACAATAGCGTGAGGGTTTTCATCAGCCCATATGTGGTAATTATGAAAATTAATAATCTTGTCTCGAGAAAACCTACATTCGTCTGTGAATTCGATCATCTTCAGAAAGTCACGATTTCTTCTAATCATTTCCAGTATCTAATTGCAAAATTCAAGACGGTTCGGAAAGTCTCGCGGTAGCAGTGCCTGTACTCGTTGCAGATAGTAAGGGTATAAGAGATGTTCCTTTAAAATTCAAAATACCGTCATATGATCAACATTTAGCTGGAAAGCAATCTTTCTAGTACTGGTAGTAGGTTGTTCTTCAATAAAATTAAGTAGTGCTTCCTCAAGCTGTGGTGTTCTTATTTCTCGATGGCGACCACAATCGTGCGTTCTTTTGTTGAATGAACCATATTCTCGTAATCGTTTATTAAGTCGGGCAAATATTCTATGTGAAGGATGCTGCCGTTGAGGATACATTTCAGCATATCTTCTAGAAGCTTCTAACCCATTCCCCTGCGACAGACCGTAAACGTAATGCATATCAATCAGCCATTTCCTCATTTGTGTATGCCATTTTAATAACAAGTGAATTATTAAAGTAACAAATTACGAACAGAACAACAATACACAATTAGTATTACTTCAATTTCAAAAATTTACAAACTGATAGCTTGATTTCAATGTAATTGTCAGTATGGCTAATAGCGGCCTACTAGATAAATTAGTTTCGTATTTTCGTTTTATGGCGATATCTATCTTGTTCGTAAAATAATTTTTTGCTGCGAACTGGTTTATTTTGGGCAAAAAATTCAAGAAACATTTTTTGTTTAGAATGAAACATGCTATCGGAAATAAAATTTTAAATGGTAAACAAATAATAAGACAAAAAGTTACGTTGGAACGAAATTTTAGGGGTTGCGTTTTCCACCCCTTACAACCATAGGGTAAACCAAATAAATTACTGGCTAAGTGTCTTCTTGGTAGTAGAAAATGTCAGGTTAATTTCAATATTGTAACATGTTACGTCAAACGAAACGTCAAACGAAACGTCAAACGAAACGTCAAACGAAACGTCAAACGCAACGTCAAACGAAACGTCAAACGAAACGTCAAACGAAACGTCAAACGAAACGTCAAACGAAACGTCAAACGAAATGTCAAACGAAACGTCAAACGAAACGTCAAACGAAACGTCAAACGAAACGTCAAACGAAACGTCAAACGAAACGTCAAACGAAATGTCAAACGAAACGTCAAACGAAACGTCAAACGAAACGTCAAACGAAACGTCAAACGAAACGTCAAACGAAACGTCAAACGAAACGTCAAACGAAACGTCAAACGAAACGTCAAACGAAACGTCAAACGAAACGTCAAACGAAACGTCAAACGAAACGTCAAACGAAAAGTCAATCAAAAACGTCAAACGAAAACGTCAAACGCCGCGCCTGCCCAGTGCTTGGGTACAAAAGTCAAAGTGTGCTCAATACACCCATTAACTACTTATTCTGATATTCTATCAACAATTTTTACGTTGTTAAAATCAAATTCGTGTGATTTGTTAAAATTAACCTCAGTAAGGACGAAAATTCTTACAAAACAATCTTATATAATTCCGAAATATTTTAATTAATGCGAAGAGACTGGTCTGTGTTCTCGATCCCACTCAGCAGGGAAGCATTTTTTCTGTTCCCAACAATAATGAATCCGGGTGGATTCAATTTGGAATTAAAAATTTTCGGGGTAGCTTTCGCTACCTACAACCGACGATATTTTTTCGAGTGACGTTTTAACTGCTAAGTGTTATTAATGTCTTATGAATATTAATTACTATACTTGTTAATTAAATTTATTCTCTTCATTTTCCTACACAGCGCCGGGCAAGATAAATAATTTTGTTTCTCCTGGCAGCCCTGGCTCGATATTAAGGACGAGAAATGTAAATTTTCACACTTCCTCGGTGTGTTTCTTTTATTGCCGTGTATAGTCGAGTAAAATATGGTTTGTAAAGAGAATAATAAAGTAGTTTGTGAAGGTTTGCGCAAATCAATTTCGATTTCAAGTGAGATCCTACACCTTGAACATATATTCTTTATGCATGAAATTAGACTTGTTTCCTGTATATTACGTTGCAAAATTGTACAATAAACTAATTGGTAACGAAAGACATACCACCTAAAACTTGAGCTATTTAAATATTTAGAAACGTTAAGAATTAAACACTTATAAGGACGTGCAGTTAATTTTAAAATAAATATATAAAAAAAAATAAAACATTAAAGATATAAAACAAATAATAAATAATTTGAAATATTAAAAAATCAGTTGTATTTTTATGACGTAATAATTAACAGATAAAATATATACATATAGACTGTGTCCACTGAAGTTCGCAGCATATGAAAACCTATTTGTTATTAACTTTACAAAAAGAGTTATTTTAAAATGCAACCATCAGATATCAAATTGTACAATATGATACAAGGTACGTCAAATAATATGAATTTTGCTGAAGAGTAAAATACTTTAATTTTTGACAATGATAATACTATGAATGGAATTGGACATACAACTTAAACTAATTATAGAACATAATACAATTATAGTAAATGCTTTTTATCGTTCACCTAGTACTATAATAGAGCCTTTTCTTAATGAACTGGAACTGATACAAACTAACCAGATAATTTCGTTTATAATTTATTTTTGGGGGACATTGTCACGTGCACATTTTACCTTGGCCATAGTTTCCCAATAAATGAGACAGATGTCTTGGAAAATAAATATTTATTCAGTGAATAAGGGATCACAATATTAATATTGGTTTTCTATCTATCCGCGTTGCTAAACCTAAAAATAATTAACGATTTATTATCAATAACTATTTAGGAATATAAACCTTACCAATGAACTTGATTTCTATGATTCTTCGATTCGCATTGTCGGTATTTACATTAATAGTTGAAGTTGTAATCCTAAAAATGACAGAATTTATAAGTCAAATTAAATACATCACGATGAGTAAAATGTTTCCAACAAAATATTATTATTATTATTATATTATTTACCCTATTAAAATATTTTAGAGAAATATAGTTAGGATAGATTCTCTTAAACTATTTATTATTTTTTATTTGTTTATTAAAGTCATTCTCTTGTCATCAATTATTAATATCAATTCTGTTTTTTTTTAAATGGTTATAATTATTTAAAATTCCACTAAGGTACAACAATCAGTAAAATTCATATATCTTATCTGGACATGAACTGGCCACTGACCACTTTTTTTTATAATTCTTTTGTATCTCACCTTTTCAATAAAATGGCTTCTTTCTGAACCACCTGGGTTTTTGGATTTCGTATTTACGGATTTGTTTAGCCATTATTTGAATTATCCTTTAATTCATTCTTGCAAGTAGCTCACAGTTAGTTGAGACACTTATTGTGTATATTTATCACTTGCAAAAGAAAGGCCCCTATAATCTGTGGTAAATTCAACCTGTCCATGTTTTACATGTACCAATAATGTCGTTCTCTGGTAGGCTTTTATTTATTTATTGAGTTACTTATTTATTTAATGATATAATCACTTAATTAAGTATTTGTCAAATAACTTACCCCTTTGAGGATCGATCAATTTTGTGGATGATTACCTATCAGAGAACTGCAGGCCAGCAATTCAACTGCAGCCCCTTCTGAGGCTTTTCCCCTCCAGGAGTCTTGCGATGCAGCCATACATAGGCTAGCTCAACAGGCTAAACAAGCTTTAGAAAGCAAATAAATAGCACTAGGAGTCTTCCTAGATATAGAAGGAGCCTTTGACTCGGCTTGGTACAATTCAATACTAGGATCTATGCACAGGCGTGAAGTAGCCAATTGCATTACGAGGTGGGTTGAGTTCATGCTTAATCATAGAACCATTACCAGTAATCCCCTTAACACAACAAGAGAGATCTCAGTTAACAATAGATGTCCGCAGGGAGGAGTGTTATCTCCTCTTATATGGACCTTGGTGGTTGATGACCTCTTATGGGAGGAAACTTATACACGCAAGCATTTGCAGACGACATAAGCATCGTAGTAAACGGTAAATTTGGGTCTGTTGTAGCCAAAAGGATGCAGCGGGCACTAAATATCGTCGAAAGATTGTGCCTCAAAGAGGGATTGTCCACAAACCCGACAAAAACCTCTGTTGTTGCATTCACAAGAAAAAGGAACCTTCAAGGAATGAAGGAGCTTTATATGTGGGGATAACATCTAAAAATGGAAAAAGAAGTTAAATATCTTGGAATCACTCTTGATGACAAGCTTAGCTTCTGCAACCATATAGAAAAAACAACAGAAAAAGCTGTATGAATACTATGGGCCTTAAGACGGATGAAAGGGAACGTATGGGGACTTAAACCAAGAATGATGCACTGGCTTTACACTATGGTTATAGTACCTGCTAAAACTTACTCATCAGCCATATGGTGGCACAAGACTAAAAGCATAACAGCTAACAGAAAATTAGACAAGGTGCAAAGACTAGCCTGTCTAATAATAACAGTGGCATTTAGAACTACGCCCACAGCAGCAATGGAGCTACTCCTAGGTCTTTCTCCACTACACCTTGTGGTGGAGAAGGAGGCTATGGCGGCGGTGTACATGCTGTTTACTAATGGATTTGGATGGAAACTTTCGAGAAATGGACACCACACAATGATATTAGAGAAATTAAAACAAAATCCGGTACTAAGAATGCCATTGGATAGAACGCCCATTATTCACGACTTCAGGAAACCTTTCGATATTCAAATACCAGAAAGGGCCAAAAGCCGGAAAAAAATGGAAAAACAAAACGAATCAATCTGGTATACAGACGGTTCGAAAATGAAAAACAGCACAGGAGCTGGAATCTACCATGTGAACTCAGGGATGACAATTAGTTTGAACCTGGGGTCATTGACAAAAGTCTTCCAAGCTAAAATAACAGCAATAAATGCCTGCGCCAAAGTCATGCTAAATGACTCTCGTAGAGATAAGAGGATCTTTATCATGACAGACAGTCAGGCAGAACTTAAAGCACTGAAAAGGGTAGATGTACAATCTAAATCAATATTTGATTATCAACAGTCCCTCTATGCCCTGGCAGAAGATAACAAGGTCACCCTTGATTGGGTGCCAGGACATGAGAAAGTGTTTGTAAATGAGAAAGCAGCGCCCATATTTAAGAATTCAATAATAGTTCCGATTTATAAAAACAATGATAAAATGGAGGTATCGAAGCAATTATCGGCCCATATCTCTAACATCTTTTTAAAATGCAATTTGGGTTTAGAGAAGGAAAATCTACAAACTGTATTATTTTAGAATTAACATCATACATCTATAACAAAATAGATTAAAAAATCCCTACAATTGGGGGTATTCTTGGATTTATCTAAAAAGCAGTTGATACAGTCGATCATCAACTTCTTTTAGAAAGTCTAGAAGATGTTGGAGTCAGAGGCATTCCATACTAACTCTTAGGAAGCTACTTACCGGGAAGAAAACAAAAAGTTAAAATATAAAATAATTTAAGTGCAGTGTACCTCAAGGGACTGTACTAGGTCCATTACTATATAATGTATATTTTAATAATTTATTCGAAGTCAATCAAGGAAGGGGAAAAATGTTGTCGTTTGCAGATGATACAGTCATTATCTATAGCCATACATCCTGGACCGAATTAAAATCATTAACAGAACACGGTCTTTTAAAAGTTAAGAAATGGTTCGATAATCGCTTACTCTCTATCAATTATTCAAAAACCTTTTTTTTACATTTTGAAAATTTGGTAAAAAAAATCTTGCGTTGAGATATCCTATATATAAATTATCAAGCATTCCGAAATAATAATTATAATTCACAAAAAGATTAGAGTAAAAAAGAACAACTTAAAAAACTGTATAGATAAAGAACTCAAAATATTATGAGAGAAGAAAGAAAGAAAGAAAAGAAAGAAAGAAAGAAAGAAAGAAGAAAAGAAAGAAGAAAGAAAGAAAGAAAGAAAAAAGAAAGAAGAAAGAAAGAAAGAAAGAAAAGAAAGAAAGAAAGAAAGAAAGAAAGAAAGAAAGAAAGGAAAGAAAGAAAGAAAGAAAGAAAGAAAGAAAAGAAAGAAGAAAGAAAGAAAGAAAGAAAGAAAGAAAGAAAGAAAGAAGAAAGAAAGAAGAAGAAAGAAAGAAAGAAAGAAAGAAAAGAAAGAAGAAAGAAAGAAAGAAGAGAGAAGGAAAGAAGAAAGGAAAGAAGAGAAGAAAGAAAGAAAGAAAGAAAGAAAGAAAGAAAGAAAGAGAAAGAAAGAAAGAAGAGAAGAAAGAAAGAAAGAAAGAAAGAAAGAAGGAAAGAAAGAAAGAAAGAAAGAAGAAAGAAAAGGAAAGAAAGAAAGAAGAAAAGAAAGAAGAAGAAAGAAGAAGAAAGAAAGAAAGAAAGAAAGAAGAAAGAAAGAGAAAAAAATACTTTTTGAACAAGAATTAGACATTTACATATTATAGTCTAGCTAAATCTCTAGAAGAAATAATTTTTCTTAACATTAATATCGTTTATAAAATTGAAGAATATAACACCAAAGTTCATCCAAGCTCTTCCATTTTTTTCCAACTTTTTCCGAGGCCATCTTTAATAGCTTCGATTGATCTTTCGGTCAGATCTTCTCTAATCACAATTTTGGAACCTTTAAGCGTTTTTTTATTTTAAAAATCTACGCTTCGATGATAACGATTAAAGAATTTTATTAATTTTCCTGTGCTAGGTTCTCCAACCCTGAAACATTGTTCAACTGTCGTAGTCCTTTATCTTTTAATTTCATTTTATTGTTATAAAAATATTCTTTCATACCATAGACCAAAATATTATTTTTACGGATAAATTGTTCATGCTTTTTATTACTTTTCATCATGGACTTAATTATTTCATCGCTTCTAGCTTATCAGTTTTTTGTTTAAGATTATTAATTTCCTTGTTTATTTCTTTTTTAATAGACTTAAAATTATCTGAGTGAAAAAATTTTCCGACGTACATAGTTTATTTACAGCAGTCGTAATTGCTAGATGCAGTTCATCTACGTCTTCTTTAGATTTCTGAACCCTTGTATTTAACGTAATTATGCAGTACGATAATATTTTCTTTTTTAATTATTAGTAGTAGCTTAAAATATTACATAGAAGCAGTCAAAATAGTATCGCACAAATAAACATGTCAATACATGCCACACAATTTGACATACCTCGTATACTATTGTAAAAATTTGGTATCTGATGGTTGCATTTTAGGTATCAGGCAACTGTTTATGAAGAATAACTTTTTTGGTGAGGGTAATAATAAAAAACTTTCCCATATGCTGCGAATTTAAGTAGACACCACTGTATGTAAAAATAAATTAAATAGCATTGAATCCTTTCAGGATGATTTTCAAAGAACTTCCTGCATTACTTAAATGGCTAGATTCTTGTGGGAATAATTAATTATATTTAAGTATAAGGTGAATTACTTGAAAAAACCATTTTTTTAAATGAAAAATACCTCAAGGATAGTTCGCTGTCATGGATAGTCCTTAAAAAGCAATTTACAACATTCTCTTTTCATTTGATAATTTATAGTCACCATCCATCGTCGACTAAAAATAATTAAGATGAGCTTTTATAATATATTTATGGTAAGCGTCTCCATTAAAATAACATATTTGTGACATTAAAAAATACTCTGAAAAAATAAAAATAATTCCAATTCAAATGTGACCAAGACGTAAAATAAATTAAATAAAACGCAAAGTCATGTGTCACACAAAATACCAGCGACCATGCTCCTTCGGAAAACAACTACTCCTTTGGCTAATACTGCAACAGGTATTAAATTATATCCAAAGGAAAGATAACAGAGATATAAATTTAATTTCAACACTCTACCCTTGATTTTGTTAAGAAGAATATCATTCTTGGGCCGGTTTCGTCCTTATTAGGCAAGATAAATAGGTAGGTTTTCAATAGACTACAACAGTCAAATTTTTTTATTACTCCATTTTAAACTTTATTACTTGTAAAGTACTTTAGTCAAATTTTGCCGTTCACATATCACTAGAGGCTGAAGAAATAATTGTTAAAGTTGAAAATTGTATGTCCCCTATTTCCCGTGACGTGTACCAATAAATTCAGAAAATTTAAATTTTGTCAATGTGTATCTTAAATGAATAATAATAATAATACTCTCCCTAATTCACCCCCTTACGAGTGAATTTCAACCCCTGAAGTCGACTGAATGACTTGTTTAGGGGAAGGGATGACTATTATTATTATTTGCCGTGGCGCTCCGGGGCGACTTATGGATGATTGATGGTGCCATTTGACATACAGGTAAGGAAAACCCGGAAAACCTCACCACCTATAATATTTTGTTACTTCGACAGGCAGTAAAACTGGTTACAAACCTACCGCTTGATTGCATTTTGGCGGTACCCCACGCATTTAATATGATTTCAGAAACTTCATATATATGTCAGTTTGAAAATAAAATTAATTCACACAATTCTGTATTATATTTCTATTTCTAAATCGTTAGTAAGTATTTAACATAAATCATGGATTTGTAAAAGCACAAATGTCAAATAAACATTAGTTAGAACAAAAATACAAACAATTGAAGTAATTTACGCATTACGAGAAGAAAACAAATTAAATAAAAACATTTGGCACCGGTGTAACAATGTGTAGTTATTCTATAGGGTGAACTTAGGCGGGAACCTTTATCAAAAATGATTTTTTAATCCCAATTATCTTCTATCTGCAAGATACAATAGCACTCACCCAAGAACCCTGGATAATAAAAATCAAAATTTTAGGTCTTAAAAATCTAAATGGTTCAATTTTTAGCTTTCCCTGCAACCAACAACCTAGGACAGCCATTTACATTCCTAGGAAAAATAAAGCTCACTCAATGGCACACCTTTCCACCTCTGATTTAACTGCGGTTAGCATGGAATACGCCATCAAAAGTTAAAAGAGAAAGTTAATCCTGGCATCTGCATGCCTCCCCTCCGACATAACTACGCCACCACCCTGTAAAGAGATGGAGGATCTGATTGAATACTGCCCGAAACAGAAGTTTGAGCTGGTAATAGGTTGCGACTCAAACGCTCATCACTTCAGTTGGGGCAGTAAGGATAATGCCGCTAGAGGTAAATCACTTTATGATTATATAATTACCAAAATTCTTTGTATTTTAAATAAAGGTACAACACCAACATATTTAAGCTCTTGCAGTCAAACACTAATAGGTATCACTTTATCCACCACTAGTATCTATGTCAGACCACCGCTGGTTAACATTCAAAATAAACTTGATGTTGGCGACCTCCACGCTGTCTCGCCTCCGCACGGTTGGAATAGAACCTGATGTAGGACCTGGTGAGGCGAGACGTCGCTTTTGGCAGAAGGCGCCCGATCCGCTTCAATTGCTTTAAGCGAACATGGACTCTATCTCACTGAGATATATCTTCCATAAGCCATATAAAGTTATAATAGAACAAATAGAAGAGCCGGAAGTGGCAGGTACGATTCATATTTACACCGACGGTTCTAAAACAAAACAATGCTCAGGATGTGTATACTCCAGATTTATGAACCTAAACATAAAATAAACTGTGAGCAATAGTGCCAGTGAAGTTCAAAACAGAGCTAACGAGGATTCTCATAGCAGCAAAAGAAATAACCAGAAACAATATCACTGAAAGGAATATGCTCGTCTATACAAATAGCAGTTAGTGCCAGAATAACACGAAGCTTTGGTCGAAGTATCCATCAAAAATGTGGTCACTTTAAGAAGGATCAAAGGTCACGCCACATCGAAAGGTAACCATCTTGCTGATTCACTAGCCAAGAAAGCAGCCAACCAAATACTTTTTGCGTGGCAACCTAGGAAAAGCATTTGTTAATCGGCTGTCGAAGTTGCCAAACGCAGCTATATGAAGCTGGCGCCCCAAAATTTAAATATTTTGAGTTTTAAGAGCTCAAAGCATTTTACCGCCTATTGACTATGTTTGGTCAACTTGTCCATTATTTAACATCCTCAGAAACCCAACTCTTAAAAAAAATTAAAAGCCTTGAAAGTGGCCCATGTCAAACTTTAGAGGTCACCGTATATTACATATATTTTGATGAAAGCCATGGTCACCTTGGATGAGAATTGTTTAGAGTCTATGAGCGTCAGTGTGGTGAATCCGAATATCTGGAATCCAGTTCTTTTTAAAGCAGAACACCTATACAGGATGTGCTCTGCGGATTCATCTTTAACGCTGTAAAATCGACTTTCTAATATTAATTGCAGACCTATCCTTCTCATGTAGTTACCTAGAGGATAATGTCCTGTCATTAGTCGCGTGAGAAACAGTTAAATGCTTGGTATAAACGCCTTCTAATGAGTTCTCTTGAGTTACACTTTCTCTATTGTGAAATAATTGCTTTGGCAGGGTTCTTTGTAATGACAGGGATTCGTTCTGGTCCTATCAACCCTTAAAACTAAGATAAAAATAATTTTCCTCCGGATACCAAGGCACTCAAAGGTGTTTATAAAATTCCAAACAAGCTCAGGGCTTTAAGGGTTGCATGGCTGTTCAAAAAATCTAGTATTGTTAGCAGAGAGAAAATTATATAACGATCAACTTGGAAAATCGTAATCAGTATGCCCAGGTTTCTGGATGAAAACTCCCAGTCTACTCCTTGTTTAGTTTTGGAGTCGTCCAGTTACATCGCAGAATCATCGTGGGAGAAAGTTTAATTGTCCTATTCTCTTTCTGGAATGAAGACGCTGTATGATTTTTTTATAAGCTGTCATGAACACCATACCCAAGGATGGGTTCATATTAAAGTTATTCATCAGTCCTGTTTTTCCCATTGCCATTCTTTTTTGTATTGGATAGTACTGTCAGGAGTCTGTTGGAGACCATCCTGGTATTCCTTTCCAGCAAGATGTGGAGACGAGCTAGATCCAGAATTGTTTTCGTCAGTGTGGGTGACATAGCTCCAATGATGGCAACATATGCAAGCTTGGTTACCAGCCAGTTTTGCTTTGGCCGCCCATTGAAATCTCTTCTTCTATTAGTTTTGCCATGAGTTTTGCCACGATTTGGTAAATCCAGTAAATTAGTTGAGAACTGATCCTCATTGCTATGCTGCATATCCTTCTGAGGATCCAGAGCAATAAATTGTGTTTTTTGATGGTTGTTCCAGTAGGATTTTAGGGGAGTTACTCAACTAGAATAATCTTCAGATCTTACCTCATTTACAAAATAAATCGTTTTTCCGGCCAACATAGGTTTTCGAAGCTTGTCAAGTTTTTTTCTCTTAGGGAAGGGTACGATAAAAAATTTGCGGGGATTAACAGACATTTGCTCTTTCTCGCATCATTTGTTGATAGTATTTTGGACTTGTTGAAGGATTTCGGAAATCACCTCTTTCTTTTCTTTAATTATGATAAATATATCCTCCGCATAGCATTATCGTGTACCAGGTTATCTACCAGTTACTTTTTCTCAGGAAACTACTTGAATCAATAATTTCACATTTAGTAATATAATAGCTTCATCTGGTTTTAAAAGCATTTTGCGCGGTTGGCCAAGATATAAAATGGTTTAGGTCTAAAATATATGAAGATTGATTCAGGACGCTTTGCTCAGCGGTTGAGTGCTAACTGAGCGCGTCTCATGGTGGTGGATAGAAGGACGGCCAAGTTTCTATTGGTTAGTGGTAGACATAAGTAGAGTGCGAGAGCCTAAAACCCTTAAAATCTTTGCGAAGGTTACCGCCGCAAACCAACTACCCCAATCTAAGGTGTAAGGTAACGTGCCGACGAATGAACTGTCGCAGGGGTAGATGCGGCAGCAAACGCTCCCCTGAGGGAACCTGGCGACACCCTCTTGTATCTAGCCTTGCCGGCGCATGCCGGGCTCTGCGTCGTCGACCTTTCCTTCCCTAGCTACTTGTGGGAACCATATGAATTCTAAATATTAAAAACCCGAAGAGGCTGGACGTCGACGCTCACCTCCAGCAAAGGAGACTAGACGACTAAGTCCAACTCCGGCGCAGGAGGCTGGACAACGGCGATAACCTAAAAAAAGGAGGATGGACGTCAACGCTCACTTCCTGCAAAGGAGCCTGGACAACAAAGTTCAGCTCATGCCCAACTTCAAATAAGAGGAGATTCACTAGCAAAAAAAGCAGCCAACCAAATACTTGTTGGACCTGGCCCTTCTATTGGCCTAACAAAATCGGTAGTGACAGACCTAATCAAAGAACATTCCCTTGTGAAATTCAAGGAAAGATGGGATGAAACAAGAAACTGCAGAGTTGCTAGGGGGCTCTTAAATTATCGTGACAACACTGCAGCAAACAAATACTTGACTATGACTAGACAGAATCTGCGCTTAGTCACAGGTATTCTGACTGGTCATTGCCAAGTACGAAAGCATCTCCATATCATGGGGCTGTCAGAATCCGCACTCTACAGAGGGTGCGAACAAGAAGATAAAACAATCGAGCATAACCTTCACGAATACTCGACGCTCTTATTTATAAGATTTGTGTTCGGCGAGTATCGGCTAACACCGGCCGATATAAGAGAAGCACCTCTTAGCGACATTATCAACTACAATAAATCTGTAGGCTGGCTCACGAGCTAGGAGGTGCCTATCTTCTCAGGAGGATGCACAATGGGCCTAATGAGGCCTAAGTGCCGTGGAATAACCCACCCTCCACACATTACAGATGAGGACTATCTGATAGAATAGAATGAAAAAACAAAAATCTTCACAAGTGAAGTAAAGGAAACTAAATAAGTAAAATTATCTATCCCTTCTCTTTTCTCTACCTTCTGATAATGTTACTTCAAGTATATTATTTTAATTTTTCTACTTGGTCTAGTTTTTCTTCATCCATTATATTAACTTGCCTGTTTTTATTTCAAAAGAACGAATTATTGAATACCAACTCAGTAATAATGTCGTGATACTTTTACAATTTACGTTTGTTGAAATGGGAATATCGTTTCTAACCAAACGCCTACGTTCATTATCTAAAATATCTTAGTAGATTAACATTTATTTTCTCTTGTAGCAAAAACAATTTCCTGGTTAGTCAACCCTGAACGACGTCCAAATAGAGGCAAACAAATTAAAATTAGAAATATATCCAAAAGAAAAAAAGCTCACACATCAATAGCGAATGGCATTGATAGCGATCATGACACGACACCCACTGACTGTTGCAATTGAAATTAATGCTATAAAATATTCCAAAAACGGTCTCTGTAATAATAGTGGAGTAAAATATATTATATTTACTACGTCGTAGTATTTGCACATTAATAGCACAAGGATAGTATGTTGAAAGTGAACATTTTAATAATTATTTTAAAAGACTTTTTTATTATTTGAAATAAGGAAAATTGCGGATATTATTTGTTTTCTATAGGTATTTTTTATATAGAAATTTTATGTGTTGTTTATTTTAAAAGCTCGAGACAAGGTTGCTGTTTATTTAAGGCAATTAACGATATTGAGATTGTTAAGGTTATTTCGTTTTATACAAATTTAGAATAGATATTGTACTACAAAGAGGTCATTATAAAGGAAGGAAGGAAGGAAGCGATTCTAGATATGTAGGCTAAATACATAAGCACAGCAATCCTAGATATTGCTTGAAAGTTCTTGAGCCAATTTTAACGAACGAAATATTATATATACGCGTAGAGCTATTCTTGAATCTGAGAAAGTAAAATTCTGAAGGAAAAATGATCACAGAAATACGAATTCTGTATATTGAGGGAAAGAGAAAATAACAACTCAAGAATAGCTAGATATTTTTAGATATTTCTTTAGCTATAAATATTTTTAATACTTTAGTATAAAAGGGTGGATTTTAGTATTAAAAAATAATAAGGTAGTATGAGCGGTATAAAGATCTAGATCTTATTTATTTAAATATCAATAAAAATAACTTAAAAGTATCCATTATTTAAAATATGAACGAAATGTCAAATTTTGCATTCTACACAGAGATTAACAGACTTTACTGACATTTCAATGCGGTAATATTTCAATAAATTAGCAAAATGTGTTTCTATGTAAAATCTATGAAACGACCTCACAAAAAACTTTGCAATTTGTAAATGTTAATATTCTCATTGGAATGTTATTCGCAAAATACGCCTAAGCATGTACAGTGCCCTTATAACAGGAAAGAAAGATACACTGCACGATGTATACCGTACTACCTATTTTTTTCTAAAAAAAAAGTTGCAAACTTTTTGTGAAAAAGAAAATAAAAAGTGTTTCAATACGGATAATTTCCTGATCGTGGTAGAATTTTTGTATAAATATTATATCAATATTGACTGCACCAGAAGATAGGAAAATGTTTTTTTCTACACCCAAATGGATATTAGCTGATCTACGCACAGATTACAAAACGAAAAAGTATGCTATTGCCTTCAACTGAACGAATATATTTTATATCCATTCTAGGTAGTGAGAACATTGCAAAAAAATTAAATTTACCAATCACCGTTCATATTTTGATCAACTGACTGCTATTATTTTTAAAATTTTAAATAAGTGACAATTCTGTCAAACTCATTGTCAGTAAATTTTTTAATTATTGAGATTAAACATACAACAAAATGGGTTATTGTTGTGTAGAATCGATAAATAATAGCATTTTTGTTTTTATTTTGTCTATATTTAAAAATAATTTGTTAATTTAAATAAAACTGTAGGAAGTCAATTTAATCATTATTAAAACAACAAAAACAAAAGAATAAGTGGTCCTGTGGTCAGCGTTCTGGCCTCCCATACCGAAGACTCAAGTTCGATTCTAGTATGGGCAAAAAAGAAATGAACTTTTTCTTTCTTTGCCGTTTATTTTATTTTAAAAATTATTAAAGTCATAAATTATTTTAAAATTAGTTATTTTATCTTAATAACCTAAAATCTTTTTTTTGATTTGTAAAGTTTCGTTTAGTGGATCGTAGAAAAAATATACTTTACAACTCTAGTGGATTGTCCACATCGCACTCAAACGATTAAGCACTCCGCCTACGGCATCGTGCTCAAGTTTCGTCTTCGTGCGAAATGGCCATCATATCCACTCGTGTTGCACAAATTACTATTTCTGAATTATAACTATTGGGACAAAGACTAAGGGCAGGTTATTTGGACCAAAATATGACGTTAGGATCAAATATACCTTAATAAAATATTGCTGTGGAATAAGATACAGGGCATTAAAGTTGAACAATAAACTCTAATCTCACAGCAATAATTCAGTGACAAGAATTTATATTTACCAGACACAGTTATCTGACAGTCCAAAGCACACTTTTCATAAATGAAATAATATTTTTTGAAACCTCCTTCCGAGACTCTGAACTACACAAATGCGTTTTTCTTGAAAACGGCTGAAATTATTGTGTTTAAACAAAAGTACCAATATTACATAGAAATGATATTTACGTCATATTTTCTAATCAAAAATACTACAAAGTTTCGTCACAAAAGCTACCCACTTAATTTTATCATCAGGAATCATTTATGTGGCGCCTCCTGTAACAAAATATGAAATAATACATAAAATAATTATTCCTTGTCAAAAATTATGCCGCTGTCCTAATTTTGATAAAAATTCATAAATATACAGTGATATTATCAAAAAAAAACGAAAAACAATCAACTCTAACACCCTGTATCTTACTCCAAAGCAATATATTTGGTCCTATCGCCATATTTTAGTCCAAATAACCTGCCCTTAGTTTATGTCTGAATAGCTATGAATCAGCCTGTATAATATAGTACCTAAAAATTAAAAAAATTAAAACTATTAACCAAATAAACCAAGGAACTTTTTATTTATGTAAAAAGTGTGTTATATTTTTTATAAATAGAACTACGGTACAATTCGATTATTTCTAAATAATTGATTTCCTTCGAATCATCTATTATTTTCGATTAATTGGTTATTTTCTAATAATCGATTATTTTTAATTAATCGATTACTTTCGATCATTCAATTATTTTTTATTAATCGAACATTTTCGATTAATCGATAATATTCTATTATTTGATTATCTTCGGTTAATCGATTATTTTCTATCAATCGATTATTTCCTATTAATCGATTATTCGATTAATCGATTATTTTCGAATTTGTTTCGAACTATCAAAGATTAATATTATATTCGATTTTGATTAATTAAAATAATCTAATAATCTAATAATCGATAAAAGAAACACAAAAAAGTAATTTTCTTTGAATTAAATGCAAAATGTGAAATATATAATATACAGTGTGTCCCCGATAGGTGAAACGAGTCTTGAAACATGTACAACATTCTCCGATCAGCTGGTTTAACTGGATAATATATGAATTTAAAAGAAGACTGTTACTAAAGTTTCGGGTAATACCTCGCGGCAATTATACTAAAATCTAAAATCTAGTGACAAAATGGTTATTTTCCAATATTTGCAAAAAAAATTAACTTCCGTGCAGGTCGACGAGTTTATTAAGTGTTTATTTACAACAATGATAGGATGTAGTATAGAAAAAATTTTGGAGAATTCATTGATATACAAGAATTTTTATATTACTTTTTCAATTTTGAATTACACTTAAATACATTACCGGTCACACACACTTACGGACATGCAGATTAGTAAATTAAATGGCTTCGATATCTCCCTAAAATAAGCCAATAAAATATTTTCTAAAAGCAGTTCACCTTATTATTTGGCACACATCCATAAATCGTGAATAAGCTAAGTTGTATTTTTTCGCCGATGTTTGAGGCAATAAGTCTTCTGTAATGTTACTCGCTATTTATTTTTTGTATTCTCTTTTATATATAGGCAGTCAACATTATAGAAGTTATAAATCATTTTTTTTTTCTAAATTAACTAAAAATTTTAGTATTTGGACCAATTATTTAGTTAAATAGATATGTACTTAAAATATATTGTTGTTTTCTCATTCATAATAAAGGTTATACGACAATTTATTCGATGCACTAAACCGTGTGGAATTACCGTGTGGAATAATAGAGTGTCATAAAAAAATACTTCACATAGCTGCTTGTAAATGCGATTTTTCTGCATGCATGTGTGAAAATAATCGGAAAATGCCTACCAAAGAACAACATTTTCTTTCTGATCAAAGATCGGTCAGAAAAATGAGCATAGGAAATGTAGATCATAAAGAAATAAAGAAAATATTGTCGAATAAACAAAGTCAATTCACAAAAATCGAAACAGAATCTTGCAATGTATTAAGACACAGCTGTTCCTTTCAAACTATTGTCATGATCAGAATCTAACCCCTCAAAATATCAATCCTCTTCAGAAGACGACTTTATCTACCTCAGTTGCTGCGATTGCTGGTGAAATATTAAAAAATATAGGAATAATTACCACAAAAGATCCGTCGGAAATAGTTGACAAAAATAAAGTGAGAAGAGAGCGAAAGAAATCTAGAAATATCGCATTGAAAGAGTTGGAAAGTGATAACAGAAGACTAAGAAGTCTGTATTTTGATGGAACAAAGGACAAACATTTACTGCAAGAAAAGATAAAATGGTTGATTATACAAAAAAAACTGTTGTGGTAGAACACATATCGTTAATCAAGAAATCTGAGTCTATCTATATTGGCCACGTAACCCCAACTACAGGGACGGCGAAGTCAATTGAAATGGACTTTTTTAAAAAAAACAATTTGGAAATAGATGATTTGGTGGCTGTGGGTTGCGATGGTACTGTTGTTAACACCGGTAATAAAAATGGTGTAATTAGGTTTATTGAAACTGAAATGAAATATCCTTTATATTGGTATATTTGCCAATTACTCGCCAACGAATTGTCATTAAGACATTTATTCTAAGATTTAGAAGACAGCACAGTGAGACCTCGTTAATAGTTTGGTGAAATCTGATCAATCATATTTCTGTGACATTTGGAATGCAATATCAAGCGGCACTCTAGATAGCTGACAATGGCAAATCGCGTTTTTTGGCTCTATGCTGGAACAGAAAAGCCAACATCAAGCCCTACGGATATGGCCCCAATGTGGTTAAGTATTAAAATAAATTTCAGTTCCACTTGTGGTAGGCAGTTTGCATGTGTTTAAACGATTGAACTGTCACGATATTTCAGAGATGATTCAAAAAGTGTTGTGGATACGGTAATCCAAAGAAACGCGTATTTTATACACCCCAAAAACATTCTTTTGTGTATGCTAACAGGCACTCGTGAATGAGTTCGGCAACTTAAAAGCTAAAGAAACCAGTCGAGAAACCGTTGATGTAAGACACTTTGTGGTACCGTAGAATGGGGTGACTTGAAATCGTGTGGTGACTTGAAATAAAATACAGTGAAAATTTTGAAGTAGTGACAACGCCGCATTTGAACGAAAGAAGCTAAACTAGTCTTCTAGTCCCATTCTACAGGTTGGCGGTGAGACATTGTGGTAAATAACAAGTGCGTGATAGTCATAGTGTACAGTGGGTAACTCTTTGAAATGAGGTAAACAAATGACGTAATTTTATACCCTGCATATTTCTTTCTGGGCAATCAATTGTATAATTACGAACATGCCCTAGTATTTTTTTCTGTCCTGTTTCAAGATATTTGTCAATGTTTTGCAGAGAAAATAATTTTTAAAACCTACTGTTGAAAAGGGGTGTATTGTTTTATTTTTTTTTGCTTTTGGGGGTGACTTGAAATAATGCCTATAAACTACAAGAGACGCTTGGGTGCTAGAAATTATCGGAACTACACCAGGAAGTATCGACGCTATTGGCGGGAAATATGGAATTCCAGCTGCCACTTTATATCGTAAGGTAAACCACTTACACCTAAAATCACTAGGTGGTCAAACTATATTATCGATCGACTGTTAATGAAAGTGCAGTTGTAAAGTCTATTGCATTAGCTGCTGACTGTGGATTTCCGTTGGAATGTGACAACATAAGAGACTTAGTTAAAAGTTATTTAAATAGACAAGGTCTTACTATTTCAATATTTTGCGACAACATGAGGGAGTGGTTTTTAGGCTTTTTAGCAAGACATAAAGATGTTCTTTCCAGCAGACTCTCACAGGCTTTTAAAGTCGGGCAAAAATAAGCCCCTGAATTATTACCCAATACTTTGATAATTTAACATCCATATTACACAATGTTGAGCCAGAAGCCATCGTAAATTACGCCGAAATAAATTTTACAGATAACCCTGAACGTGTGAAAGTCGTCGTTCGACGAAGCAGTAAAAGGGCTAAAAAAATTATGAATTCATTAAAAGCAGGAACATATGTTGTTCAGTGTTTTCACTTCAGGAAAAATGCTCCCTGTATACTTTGTATATAAGGCTGATCACGTCTGGTCAAGTTGGATAGAAAACGGTCCACCTAAAGCCCGATACAACAGAAGCAAGTTTGATACCAACTTGTTTAAAGAATGGTTAGTGACAATAGCCCTACCATATTTTAACTCTTTACCAGAAGGGCCAAAAATATTAATCGGCCATAATTTGGCAAGCCACATCTCGGTTCAAGTCATATCTTTATGCGAAGAAAACAATATACAATTTGTGTTACTACCACCAAATATTACGCACTTGACTCAGCCTCTGGATGTCAGTATCTTTAGCCCTATTAA
Source organism: Psylliodes chrysocephalus (assembly GCA_927349885.1). Lineage (NCBI taxonomy): Eukaryota > Metazoa > Arthropoda > Insecta > Coleoptera > Chrysomelidae > Psylliodes > Psylliodes chrysocephalus. Next base: position 34,037,726 of record OV651814.1, read on the forward strand.
AAATGCTTGGCGCAAAATTTTGCGGATTTGGAAAAGAAGCAACAGAGGTGTCTTGCGTAAAGATGTATTTCCGCGGCTTTTAAAATATTGGGGTGACTTGAAATATGACGTTTGACTTTTTTTTCTCGAAAACTGCACTCTATAGAAATGGTTTTAATGTATCATTCTGTTCTTTAGGGTCAAAAGAGTTGGTGACTATTTGTATTTGGTTGGAAGTTGCATAGTAAGGTCGGAATCTATGGAGTTGTGTCAAAAATCTTTTCAAGTCACTGCATTCTATGGTACTAAAAGTTAATTTCAGTATTACAGACTACTTTGAGTTAATTTAATGGAATGAGTGCGATGTGACACAGCCTCCTATTTTAAGGGATTTTACTGATGATAATCTTAGGGACCTTATAAACGAAACTAAAATTCCAGACTTTGATTTTCAGAAATTCCCTTGCCATACTCAATCCGTGAGGAGATACTTAAAATTAGTTACATTCATCCTTTTTAGTAATTGGTCCAGAATCAAGAGACGGCTTTATTCGCTCAAGAATAAAATCGAAAGAAATTATACCAACATTTGAAAGTAAATGACAGTTTACAATTCAGTAAATGTTTTTTTTTATTACTCTTTTTTTGTACTTGATGTGTTAGCTTTTTATATTTGATTTGTAAGCTTTTATGTTTTACTTGTTTGCTTTTTATGTTTGATTTCTTTAGGTACTGTTTACCATTTTTAAACAAATATGTTTTTTTACTTTTAATCGTGTAATATTTATTTGTTGTTCAAGTATTTTTTGCCATATCTTTTAAGGACAAAGGTATTAAACGTTTGTTAAAAGGGATAGTAGAGGGGTGAAGGTGTTATTTAAAAATTTCAAAAATAAAGAGTGGAAGTACAAACACTAAAATGTAACTTGCAGTAGGTAATGTACGTCAAAATTTCAAACTTTAACTTTTCATCCCAAAAGGGGCGGTAGAATGCTGAAAATGTGGATTTAGGAATTTAAAAAAAAAATACGAAAAGTACAGTTCATCCAATTTCTAGAGGCTTTCGACGGCTAGACAGAGAAAGCACTACTGACAGGCATCCCGACGGATTTACGCAATGAAAGTACACTCTGCGCATCAAGTATTTCACTATTTCATTCAGACGTAAATGTCAGATGTAAATTTCGCTAAAACATTTCATATATTTTCGTTTGTGTTTTTTGCTCATTACAGTTTAATAGAACCTAAGTATGGAGTTTAATAGCAAATTAAGAGGCCGCGTGATTAACAGTCAATCTCGCGAAATAATAGCCAATGTTATAGAGTTTATGAGAAGAGAAGGAAACTTTAATTCACCTTCAATACCATTTAAAAATGTAAATGATCGTGTTGCTGCAGCCACAGGAGTATCTAAAAACACTGTCGTCCGCATTTCTGGAGAGAAAAAAAGAATCGATAACCGTGAGATATCGGAATTTTCATCACCAAGAAAAACCATTAAAAAACCAAAAACAGTTAATGATATAGATGAAGCTGCACAAGAATCAAATTTTATTTTTTTATTATTAGATAGCTATTTTTGTTTCTGACTTGTGTTCATTTACAGGCTCAATTTTTTTCCGTTTCTCCTTTTTGATTTTATATGGGGTTTCAAGTTGTTTTTGACTTATTTCGACGTAAATCACAACAACACACTTTTTTAATAAAGCAAACAAGTGTTAAGAGGTATATGTACGTGTAAACTACAATTACAAAAAATTGATATGAAACCCATGAAACCACCAACAAAAATGTAAAGCTAGCTTCCGTACTAGAAAATGGTGTCATTCGTCGAGATAATTTATCGTTTTGTTTAATAGATCAAGAAATGTAAATATTCCCCTGTTATTCTTTATAAAATTATAAGAGAAATAAATTTTTTTCTAAATAGTATAGTTTATTATTTTGTAGAAAAACACAATTTCGAAAATTTTAGTAATGTTTCAGAAACAACCGTTATTAATAATAGGTACCATTTTCCTTAATAAGGTAGAAATAAAATATAAACTATTTCCACGATTTACAAAGGCCTACAAAAAAAAATATAGGTATTTTCCGCTATCCTATAAAATTTATATTTTCTGACTCAATTTCAAAAGGTTGAAGGAATTCCAAAACACCTTTTATGGCATAATAATTATTTTCAATTCTACATACTATCTTTAGCTGCTTTTAAAAACGTTCTAAGAAAGTCCAATCAGAACAATTTAATCCCTAAACTATTCCACACTTTTAAAATTTAATTACCTAAAAATATTAAAAACTAGAAATTTGATGAACTGTAAGCACAGTTAAACGCAAGTTTTGATAGGTATTGTAAACTTAATTTTAATATTTTTTAAAAACGGTCCAGCCTAATGTATAGTTCTATCCTAAAATCATCCTAATAAAAAATAATCTAAAAAAATGCAAAAAATTTAATTAACCTTTAAATAGATAGATAAATACCGTGAGAGTAAATAAAAAATAACTAAATCCGTAAACAAACATTGACACAGTTGTTATAAATAAGTAATTTTTTATTTGCACTGTATAACTTGTGCATTTCTACGCACTTTATTTATCCGTATCTGTACGTCACAAATAACCATCACTTTTATTTGTGCAGCGCTTAAAAGCCGGATAGGCCTCGAAGTAAAAATCGGACGCTACCATTGGAAATGCAATTACTTATATTTATTTTTATAATTTTATAGATGTTTCAATGCCAGCACGATTGCAAAAGTCGAGCCAGTTCACTGACTGCATACGAACGATCCCAAACACATAAACCATTGTGCTCACCTTTTCAGCGACACAGACCGAGATGCACCAGTGGCGTGGGTTCTTAGCACGACTACTGTAAATTATATTGAATAAACATTAAAGGTTTCTCCTGTTTAAAAGTATTGCTATTTAAATACAAAATGTGGTACATAAATCTATACTTTATACGAGAGTGTGCGAATAACCATTATTTTAAAATTAATATCGTCATTATATCACTTAAAATAAGTGCTTCAACACAAATGCCATTCTCACGGCGTTTTCAATATAGAACTTCTTTATTTCGTATCAGTGCGTTTGTCATTTACAAAACAAAATTTTATTAATTCATTGAAAAATGCACCTTAAAAATAAGTTTCTCGACGGAAACAAAATTTTAAAATTTAGAAAAACGTGGCGTAACTCGATTTTCACAACTTTACAGGAGAGCGTTTTAAAGATTTTTATTAAGTTGAACCAAATGGCAAGTAACAGTAACAATTTAAAATCTAATTTTTGGTATACTAGAGGACTAATGTGTCAAGTACATGTCTATACATCATTTTCGCCAAAAAACTTGTTTGATTTTTCTTAAAATGGCCGACAATGAGATACATCACTTTGTGAAATTCAAAAACCATTTTGTAACGACATAAAACTGAGTTACGTCAATTCATTAGGATATACTATAGTGAAGAAAAATGCAATAAACAATAAAACCATTATAGGCAAACAAATATAAATAATACAAATAAATTAAACAAACATTCTGTGTTTAAAATTATAAAAATTTAAAAATAAATAATTCTAATAAGAAAATAACTGATAATGAATTGAGATATTACTTGGGAATCAATCACTGTGTGGAAGATTAAAATAAAAGATTTTATGCTCCTGATTTCTAACTACTGGCAAAGACCCTTCACATCGTGACTTAAGATCAAGGTATTTCTCAGATTTGAGTTTTTGAGGTTCTCGATTTAGAGGCTCCAAATGAACTTTAGATAAATTAGTTTGTAATCTTTTAAGTGTAAGCGAATCGAAGTCTTCTTGAAGGTGACTATTTTTGAAAAATATTTTAAATGGATCAGATTTCTTTACCTTTAATTCCATAATATCTGTCCATTTTATGGAATTTCCAGATTCCGATGGTCTTACTGACAATATTCGTTGATCTCTGGATAAATTCTGGAAATCTATAAAGTCATGATACTCTAGAGCAACCATACTCAACCTGCGGCCCGCGGGACGCATGCGGCCCTCCAAGCTTTTTTTGTGGCCCGCAACACTATTATTGGTCGCAGCGCTAAATAGCATGCTAACTTTTAAATAAACGTTTGGAATTTTGTGGGGTTACTGCTAAAACAAGACAGCTCCAGTTTTGGAATTTTCGAGTTAAGTAGGTACACTTTCTACAAGTGTGAAAGAAGTCTATATTTATGATAAACAGATAGCCAATAAAAACTAACTCCATGCTAATACATTAACAATATGGACAAACAAGATGGAGTGGCATTTATACCAAAACATAATCATAACATTGTGTTCAATTGATAAATGTGTCTACCAAAACCAGATAATAGGCATATAACTTATTTTTGCTAAATATATTTAGTGCGATTCTTAATAAAGTTCCTGCCAAAACAAGATAAAGGCCAGAAGCGAGGGGAAACCAATAAGGTCAAAACCTATCTGTATTTCGGAAATCACTTAAATTTTTTTATGTAATTTAGGTGATTTTACTGAAAATCCACCTTAATTTTATACGATGATCTTTTTTTCTCGCCATTTCTGGTTGTGAACGACAAATTGACTTCGACCATGACTTTATATCATGATTTTGGAATTTTGGAGAAAGTGTGTAGTGATTTCCAGTGAAAAAGTGCCAGTATTTCGGGAGTGGTTTGCCGCTACTTATTTTTGTTAAATGTGTTTGTTGAAATATTACAACATTATGCCCACGTCATTTGTTTTGTTATGACTAGAGCCGTCTGTGGCCTTTCTCGATTGTTCCGAAATCCACGAGATGATTACATCACCCTTTCTTTCCACGATACAGCTAACCTTAAACAACCACTAGATAATAACACGTCATGTTCGAATCTTTGACGTGAACGAGTGATTGGTCAAGATGTAACGGGTGATTGGTCAAGCTGTAACCAGTGATCGTCAAGCCGTAACAAGCGAATCTTTATGTGAAAATTCGTAAATAAAAGTATTAGTGGTAATAGGCGAATTTGAATTTTAACCAAATTTTCTAATAGACAACGTATCGAAAGATTCAGCTATCCTAAATACATTACACCAGAAAAATAGATTTAATTTATCAATTATCGAGGGTGGGGAATTCGGCTTTATATGCCAAACTCGCACAGTATTTATTCAGAGGGATGCATGAAAGGATGAAGCAAAGTTTTTAAAATACTTACAAAAAAGTGCAAGAAGAAAGATTTACTAAAATTTTGCAAAATCAGATACACCTGATGAATTTCACTATTATTATCACAATCTATCTGTATCCAATAATTTACTGAAACTTCGACTGAAGATAGTGACACATACATTGAATTATGATTTGTATGTAGAGCTAAAATAAGCTAAGTGACGTTTTTTCTCTTTTTTTACCAAGTATTAATAGATTATTAGTTTATGCTTTATACAATGTTTTCAATACCTTCTTCATTGAACTTAATAAATGGTTTGAATAGTGTTTTATCGAAATTTTAAAAATGTGAGTTATCTTGTTTTTGTATTAACACAACGGGATATATTTATGTTTTGTCTTTTATTTATTGAAGGTCCCCACTAACTAATTTTAGGTAGATGTCCTAAAAAAAAGTCATCATCCAAAAATATTGCGGCCCGTGTAACATAGTACATATACGAATGTGGACCGAAGGAAAAAAAGGTTGAGTATGGCTGCTCTAGAGGTATTACTTTGTATGGTTGTTTTCTACGGACAAAACGCATAATGGTGTAAAGCTGTGATGATACAAAAATATTACCTGCCATTGTTAGTGCAGTTGAAATAGCACTATGTGCAGAATCTCCCTCATTATGCCCATGGAATGACTTAAAATATCTAAGCGATATCTCTATGTTTTTAAAATTTGTTACCGTATACAGAAGCATGGCTGCAGTAATTGAATTTTTATTTTGACCGCTGCAACCACCTGAAAAAAGAGCAACGGATTTAACCCCATTTTCAGAGTCGTAGACAGTTAGTGCTTTATGGATGCAGGAACTTATTTCAGCAGCACCTCGTTTGCTTTGTACTTCATTCCAGAGATAGCAAAAACATTCCCTTAATGCAATATTGTACACTGTAAGATTATAGTTAGCTAATCGATTCTTGTAAAAAATATCGCTTTATTTTGACTGAAGCAAATAAATCACTTGCTGTAAGTCAAAACTAGCACATAAAATCGGAGTGTAAAACTTCTGTTTTATTATTTTGTTTTATTGCTCTTATTTTTTCTTTTTCAGCAACGTGCTTCTCAAATCTAGCTCTTAAGTTTTCTTTTAATTCTATTAATTATGGTACCATCTAAACTGTAGTCGAATACTATTGGGCTTACTTTTCGGCTAAATTTTATAGTATTACACTTAGATGGATTCAAAGGCAAAGTATTTGATTCACACCACTCATTTACTCATTCTAAAGATTTCTGGAGTTCTCTGCAATCATCAGTTGAACGTATCTTAGTATATATTTTTAGATCATCAGCATATAGTAGGTACTGATAATATATCATTAATTAAAATGTTAAAGAGAAGTGGTCCTAATATTAAACCATAAGGTACACCGGACTTTTGTAAAAAATAGAGCTGATTTGAAACCTTTATATTGAACAAACTGAAATTTTCCATTTAGATATGACTGAAAGAGAGAAACTAAATTTGGGGATAACCCATAGAAGATAAGTACAGTGGTTAAGCTTATCAAAGGCTTTACTAAAATTAGTGAATATAACATCTACTTAACTTTGTTGATCTAACTTTTTTATTCATGAAGTCATGGTGGTACAGCGATATGGTATGATAATGAGCGGTGTAACAAAATTTTAAATATTTTGGAAAAATTATTAATAATAGTTGATAACATTAGTTGATAACATTACTAATTTTTCCTTTTTTAAATATAGGCATAACACGTGACAGTTTCCACGAATTTGGGAACGCAGCTGATTTTATTATCAATTAAAAATAGCACATAGTGCGAATGCATAAACACAATCTTTAAGTATAAAGGCTGGAATTAAATCAGGTGCCATTATCACAGATGACTTCAATTGTTTTATAGCATTTATGACTTCGTCCTCCGAAAAATTTAATATGTTTAAATTGGGAATATCAATATCTATATTTTGTTTAATAATACAAGGATTAGAGTCAGAGAAAGATTTGGAAAAATAATCAGCAAAACTGTCTACTATTTGTTGAGGATCGTCAATATATCTTCATATATAATTTCAGTTGGTATTTATGATTTACCTTTCTTTCCGTTTACGTACGAGCCACATTTTTTAGAGTTTGTCTTCAGTTCATTTTCAATAATATTTAGGTAAAGTTGATGAGCAGCTTTTATATTGTGTTTTAATTAAAATCATTATATTTGAAGAATAGAAATTAAAATATTACAAAATTCAAAAATAATCGTATCAGACAACAATGGTTCTTGAATTTTTGTGAAAGAAATAATCTATCTCTCAGAAAAGCTCAAGAAGTAGAGGTGGCTAGAAAAAGACAGGAAAACCCTTGGACAATGTACGGTTTCTTTGATCTTCTAGAAGAAACAATTTTTAACTTAAAGTTACAGAATCGACCTGAACAAATATTCAACTACGACGAAACATCCTTTTCGAGTGACCCTTCAAAAACAAAAGTTCTTAGGGCAGTGGGTATAAAAACTACAAGGACTATATCTAAATGCGGCAGAGAAAATATCACAGTGTTAGTATGTTGCCAGAAATTGCCTTTGTTAACTATTTTCAAGAGAAAAAATGTTATCGAGTCCATGTTACCTGAAAAACCTGAACTACTAGATAGAATTGCTATAGCCGCTTCGGATGGATGACGACCATAATATTTGCGAATTGGCTTAGAAAATGTTTTTTACCTCATGTACCAAAGGAACGTCCGAACCTTTTAATTGTAGATAGACATACAACCCATATTTCGTGTAATGTGATCCAAGAAGCCCTTGATAATGATATATGTATTTTAAAATGACCACCACATACAACCCATCTGCTTCAGTCACTCGATGTTGGTGTATTTAAGAGCATGAAAGCGACATGGGATAAAAATCTTTGTAAATGGCAAAGGCTCAACCCAAGAAGAAAAATTCCAAAAACTGAATTTACGCATCTCCTTGACAAGGAATTTTTGGAAATGCCTAAACAGGACATTATAAATGGGTTTCAAGCAACAGGTATCTATAATTTAGATACAGGTAAACCAGATCGAACAAAAGTTCCTGAAACAATATTTTCACAGCAAGATCTTGTAAAATATATCCACCTCGGTAAACAAAACGAGTTGATTATTGGAACGAAAGAGCAAGAAATTAATGAAAAATGGAACAATTCATCAAATGAAAGATTTAGTTAACAAAGAACAGCAAACAAATATAGAGAATGAGCAACAAGGTAAAAAGGAGTAAACCTGGACCTTCAAACACCCAAAACAATATTTGTCTGAACTCCTTTGAAAGTCTGGTGGTTGAACTACTAAAAAATGAAAAAAAGAAATCCGAATCTCCGACACCACAAAAGAGAAGAAAGATCTGCAATGGGGCAGAAATTATAACACCAGACTACTTACAGAAAAAGAAACTAGAAGAGAAAAATAAAAAACTGAAAGAGGAGAAAAAGAAAGCCCGAGCAGAAACAAAATGTGAACTTCATCCAAAACATAGATCCTTCGAAAGAGAAAAAACTCCAAATAAATATATTAAAAAAATATAAAATCGAAGAACACTAAAAGTGAGACCGAAAGTAGTGAAGATGATTCAGAAGATTGTATAGAACTGATGTCGGATGAGGATGCAGAAAATGTCGTGGCTGTCGTAGAGGGTGATTTTGTGCTTGTTAGGTACAATATGGAAATGTATCCTGGAAAAGTGTTGAAAGTAAAAGACACAGAAATCATCATATCTCACATGGTAAAAAGTGGTGTGCTTGCTTGGCGTTGGCCTGAAAAGCCCGATATCTTAGCATATGACGAAATAGACATAGTAAAAGTTATCCATGAGCCCCAACAAAATAATAATTGGGGATCATATATGGTACCTGAAGTGAAAAAATATCATTAAGTACTTTACATAAGTTCATACACCACTTTACTTTAGTTGTTTCATTTGTTGTTTAAGTACTTATTTGAAATAAAGCGTAGAGGATTTTTAACATCTTCATTTTCTCGGCTATTTTTTAAGATAAATTAATGAAATTTTAAACGAGTATTTGTGATGCTTTGTGAAACGTTCCAGTTACCTCAAAATTTTCTACATTGTACAAATACAGAATTACACTACCTAGTTCCAGTTACCTCAAATTCCTGGGTAACTGGAATCTACTAACAAAAAAAAAATAAAAAATTCCCTTGAAGCTAAGAAAAACATTTTTGTTTTCAAGCTGTTTGCAGTTGATTTACAAAGGTATAAATTACATACCCATAGAAACTTGACCAATTTTCTTTGCAGGTTCGTCTCGTACATAGTTGCAAATTTATGTGTTGTAAAATTAGGTTCCAGTTAACCAACTTGACCTTAATGTATTTAAGTTTATTCTTTCAAAGTTCTGTTTTAACAACAGCCTGTATACACTTCTTATTTTTTTTAAATCGTGTAGTCACGTTTTTGAATTAGTTCAGCCAACGCGTTACCACATCTCTTTAAGCTTGAAAGACGTTATCAAAAACTAAATTTTAATACACTGTGGGCACAGTCAATGTTAATATTCAAATATATATTTAAGTGTTTGAGGTTTGAAGGTATTATAACTTTAACTCTACCAAAAAAATATAGACTTTCACTTTGTTTCAAAAGTGTAACCGGCAATGCCGTGTTTGTGTAGTAATAACACAGTAGTACTGATTTACCATCATTAAAAATAATGACAAATTAAAATCTTTATGTATACTTTAAGGTTTGTGAAAAATTAACTATTTTGTTTTTACTTTCTAAAATATTGTATTAAAAGGATCTGTAATTTGATTTTGCTTCATAAAATATTTGTTTTCGATTTTTTTTTGTACATACAGGGTTTTCCAAAATATGTAAATTTTCGTAATTACCTATTGAAAACTATATAAAATATGGGTAGATCGTGGTATATTTAAATTTTTTTTTATTATATTATAAAGAGTAATAAGCACGCTAGTGTCTTTTTATCGTATTTTAACAAAATTTCTTTATAGCAACATTTTTCTGCATAAGCGATATTAACGATGATAAAAGTTGGGTAATTTATAATGAGTAACCCTGTACAATGCTGGAAAATTTAAACAGTGTTATTATTATTTTTTGTTAATTTAGGGTCGATACACTTTGCGTTATGTAAATCCTCTTATCAAAGGCAGAATTCCATCCAGTCCTTCTTCTTCACTAATAATAAATAAATAAATTATTTATTTCTTAACGGATATTACATCCAAAGATAGGACAAAATATAACAATAATGAAAATAGTAATAAAATATACATAATTAAAGATAAAAATAAAAATTGATAGGTATTAACTTTGTGCAAAACATGTGCAAGTTTTTAAAAAATCATTATGCACATTGTAGTCAAAAATAGTGTTCTAAAAGAGATACCTGTAGAAGTATCATCAAGAATATACAGTGTGAATGATATTTATAGCATAACATTATTTTTGGCTTTATTTTATAAAATCATAAAAAATACACGAAACATATTTGGCGATTCAGGCATTTGCAGTGGATAAGTTTTCATAAATGGATATATTTAAATTTAAATTAGCTACAGGGAATATCTAGCTTGTTTAAAAGGGTTTTGAAAGATACTTCAAATAATATTGAACATAGGTTTTATTTAAAATACCGAAATCTTTAGTGTTTAAAGCTACGTATAGTAAATATATATTTCGTACAATATTTTCAAGTATTTAAGCCTATAATATTTAAGCTCATAGTATTTAAGCTTATAGTTGTTAGGCTTATAGTATTTAATCTTACAGTATTTAAGCTCATAGTATTTAAGCTTATAGTATTTAAGATTATGGTATTTAATCTTATAGTTATTAAACTTATAGTAACGAAGCTTATAGTATATAAGCTTATAGTATGTAGGCTTATAGTACTTAAGCTTACAGTATTTAAGCTCATAGTATTTAAGCTAATATTCTTTAAGCTTATAGCCTAGAAAACTCTAAATTTATCTTTAAAATTTAATTTAAAATCTTGAAAATTTTAGGATATAATATTTAAAATTATTTTTAAATTGATTCCGTTTTTAATTTAGGGGAAGCCGGGGAATAATAAGCACCCTAAGGAAATGAGGTAATTCTGATATAGTTTGTGGTAATTCGGAAATTATTTTAGTTCTATTTAGGGCCATTCGCACCGCTAGTAGTTAAGAAATAAGCGAAGCTTAAAATGACATTGTCAATGGAAAAATGTCATTTTAAGCTTGGCTTATTTCTTAACTATTAGCGATGCGAATGGCACTTAGTTATATATTTATTAACCTTTATTAAAAAATATAATTTTAACCTAAAACTCACTTAACAACCAAGAAAATGAAACATATTAAGTTAACGAAAAGTAATTATACCCCGACTATGAGGTAAAATGAGCACTGTAATGGGGCATAATGAGCGCTTATTTCTGGCACTGCTCACAAATATATTTACAGTCTTCGTCTTTGTCCTCTTCTCCAATAGAGGAACAATGGGCGCATTTTCCGCATGAGCCACAGGCGACCCACCCTTCGCTTGACTGCTAGTATGAGTATCCACAGTATAGACAATCTACATCTGAAACGTCACCTACAACATTTTTTTTTTGTTTTTCGCATTGATTTTAGATCTTCCAGTTTCTTTTTTTATGTTTTTCGTTTCTTCTTTGTTATATTTTTCGTCCTCATCATTCTTAAACACATTTCGTTTTTTTAAATACAGCATTAGAATTCCTAGCCCCTTTAACTTTGATCGATTCCATTAGCTTGTTCTTGTATGGAGACTCTGTAAAAACAGCTGCCATTTGTGGGTATAATGGGGTGGAAAGCACAATAGAATTACACCATGCTCTCTTGCAAGTTCAATAAGTTTTAATTTTTTTGTGTACGTAAAATGACCATGTAATAATAGTAGCACATTATTTTCTTTTGAAGCTCTTGATTACACTATGAATTTTTCAAACCACTTAACAAAAAAATCACCTTGCATTCAGCCTGAATCATTACACTCAGCCCAAGACCCTGCTGGAGCGCTGTCTAATAGTTGCAGCTTTATTCGTTTCTTATGAAAAATAAAAAGTGAAGGCATAAACGAACCATCTGCACCCATGCACATTTCTATAGTTAGCATATTTCCCCTCTTAGCGGATGACAAAGATACAACTTGATTTTTCACTTTGGTAGCGATGATTTTGTTGAGACTTTTGGCAACAGTGGATATGCCAGTCTCATCAACGTTAAATAACCGATCTGCCATTATCTGATACTTCTTAACGGTTTCAACTAAAAGTTTAAAGAAACAATTTACTGAAATTTTGTTAAACTCCATAGTATGTGCTGCGAAAGTTGCCTCTGGTTTTTGCAAGGAAAGAACTTCATGCCTTTTAAGAAAAGCAGACAACAAATCTTCTTCCGCCATTTTGGTTTTATTTTTAGAGGTTTGGGTAAATTCTTAGATAAAAGAGACCAGAGATGTTACATATACCGGTATTTGTGCTGCGCGAATGTTGCCAATTTCTAAAGAAAGGTTAACGGAGTGGGGGAACTGGGAGGAGATTCGAAGTCTGTGACAGGGGTGGACTTTGTTTATTAAAAACACGATGAACTATTAGATATACTTAAAAGATGTTTAAATGGAATGTTTTATTATGAAATAAAATTAATGTGATTTTATTAATATTAAACAGAAGCAACGATATTTTATTCTAGTCTCTTGCGGCAATGTCCGTAGTGACTAAATGCTAACGAAATATTCTATAATAGAAAACAAAAGTTCTTTTATAGAATATTTCGTTATCGTTTAATTTTTCCACAAGATACTACAATAAAATGTCAAAATATAATATCGTTTATGAGCAAAAATGGTACTCATTGTCTACCAGTATTATATTTGCAGCATGTGCAGCAGGAGAATATTGTAAATAGGAAGAGTAAGAAATGAGGATTCCTTGTGAGCTGAACATGTTTTTTTCTAAGGCTAATACATATTAAAAATTGAGTTGCGACAACACTATAGACTGTAGATAAGGGTATATTATATACGTTTAGACGTTATCTTTCCTACAGACTGATGTGAAAAAGTGATGCAAAAGTAAAGATATATTTTTGGGTGTCGTAATAAGAGAGAAAAGGGTCCAGAAATCAAACTCAAAATGTATTATTATGTTGTTTATTGTATTATTTATATAAAAAAATAAGTAAAACAATAAATAAATAGTAAATACAAAAAAATTAAGCAAGTTATAAAACCAAAGAGAGAAAGAGAGAAGGAGAGATAGAAAGAGAGAGAGAGAGATAAAGAGATAGAGAGATAAAGAGAGAGATAAAGAGAGAGATAAAGAGAGAGATAAAGAGAGAGATAAAGAGAGAGATAAAGAGAGAGATAAAGAGAGAGATAAAGAGAGAGATAAAGAGAGAGATAAAGAGAGAGATAAAGAGAGAGATAAAGAGAGAGATAAAGAGAGAAAGAGAGATAGAAAGAGAGATAAAGAGAGAGAAAGAGAGAGAAAGAGAGATAAAGAGAGAAAGAGAGATAGGGAGATAGATAGAGAGAGATAGATAGAGAGAGATGCAGAGATAGTGAGAGATGCAGAGAGAGTAAAAAGTATGTTCTGTTACTTTTTAAGATTATTTAGAAATACACGATATTTACCAAATGACAACATAATTTACTATTACTTACCTTCTGTTTCTTTCGTTCAGGAGATTGAGGTGGTGTTTTTCGTGATAATATTCCAAGCTAGTTTGAGAGTTTGAAGAAAACAATATGTTCTTTCACTCTTTACGATTATTTAGAAATAAACGAGATTTGCCAAATAACATAATTCAATATAGCTTACTTTATATTTCTTTCGTTCAGCAGATCGAGGAGGGGTTTTTGGTGATAATATCCCAAGCTAGGTTTTGATTTTGGAGGCAGTTCTATAAGCTTTCAAATTAATAAATATTAAATTGAAATATTTTGAATAAGCACCTAATTAAAAATAATTCCATGATTAATACATATTTATTAAAAATTACCTGATTGGGTATAGCAATTTTTTTCAAATGTAGAGCAAAGGGAGATTTTTTATAATCAAATGAATCATCACTAAAATTGTAGTGGCATACACGGGAAGTGCTAAAAACATCTTCTTTATTAACATTTATTGCAAGTATCCATTTATCTCTTAAACTTTTTTCTTTTGGAATACTAAAAAATATAGAGTATGTGTCACATACAATTTTAGGAATGCATACTCTGAAACCAAAAATATTTTAAAATTTAAATCTAATAAAAGGCGTCAGTCGCTTTCTTTTATCCGAGTATTTATCTTCAAAATTTAGTGATTCTTATTTTTTGATCTCGATTTTTAAATTTTATAATGTAACACTTTATTAACAATATTTTCGACCTACCCCTCGTAACTATAATATTATTATTTTTAGCTTATATGTCATATTGAAAGTTTTACTTGGTTTTAAGACTAAGAGGCACAAAATTAATTTCAGTTTTGACTGAAAATTGGATGAACTTTTAAATTTTTTGTATATTATCCTGTATTTTATTTAATATTCTTATAAAACTACTTTTTTAAAACCAAAATTTCTTTAGCAACTATGCTTGTTTACTTCTTATGTATGTACCAAAAAGGGCTAAAAACTACCTTTATTAAATATTCTTATAAATCTATATTTTTAAAACAAGATTTCGTTAGTAAATATGCTACTTTACTTCTTATTTTACGCACCAAAAAAGACTTACTACCTACCTTCGGTAAAACTCAATTAAATGTTCAAAATTTTGTCCTTTGGTTTATTTATAACTATAAGTACCTACTATAAAATATGTTTTCTAAAATATTCGATACGAAATATTTGGAGAAATACCTTAATGCGGATCTGACTAATTCAACAAAGGAGCATGGCGGTTATGTCAAAATATTAATAATAAATATTTACCGGTGAAAACGAACATATTTCTTATCTTTTATAACATTGGCACTTTTATTATAGGTATATACAATTTTTCACGATACATCGTGGCATTTTGAACCTAAAACTGAATAGGTAGAACACTTTAAATTGTTAATAACACCAACATACAATTCAAAAAACAGCGGTCAATGTCAATGGTGATTAAACTCAGGGAGGTGAGCGTAGAATAGAAATGACTATTTCGGAGCAATTCGGGTGGCGTCGTAGAAGTAATGAATTTCAATTGGTGGGTTACGTGAGGGAGAAACGGACAACATGCGCAGTGTGCAATGTTACATCTCCGGTCTCTTTTATCTAAGGGTAAATTTCATTTTGTTCTGTCAATTGGTAGGCAAGTTTTCGAAAATCTCTTGGTGTAAGGCCAAACAAGCGATTTTCCATATCTTGTATAAAACCAACCAGCTCCAGTTCCTGTTCGGGTATAAATACAAATTTAAAGTGTCCCATACCTTTTTTTAGCTGTCTTCATTGACTATATATTAACGTAAGCGACGTTGTAAAGTAGCACGAGAAACAGCATAATTTGTTGCAGTAGTCAGATACGTCATGTTCCTATTTACAACGGAATCAATTGCTTGTATTTTTTTTGTAATTACTCACCATATTTACATAACTGAAATAGAAACAAACGTTGGTTTAAGAATAAATCAAACAGTTTGACAACACGGAGCAATATGGGCAGGGGCATTATTAGTAAACTGATAGTGCTCAATTTACCCCGCTCATTATGCCCCAGGCTCCATATTGGAATATTTTTACTTCCTTAAAATAAATTGCAACAATTCTGTTGATTTAAATTATATTAATGAAATAACTAAGCTCGCCTTTTGATCGTAGAACTGTAACAATTCAGTAGCATAAACAAAATCGTATAAAATTATATCACGTGTACAAAAATATATCGCTTACGAACAACAACCGTCTCAAATTGTTGACTTAACTAAACTGAGTTGCCCATTAAGGGTAGGGTCCGTTATTAACCGACTACTAACTGCTGGTAACCAGCAGGATTTTTTGACAGCGGTTTCGGAAAAAAACTAATTTCTTGGTTAATTTTGGACCGCGGCCGAGATTTATGTCACTTTTGTGACATATTGACATTCGACTTAATATTAACTGTAAAAATATAGCAATTATTAAATTGACATTTAAGTAGCCATTTTCAGGTAACCGCGTCCCTAATTTAACCGATAGTTTTGGATCGAGCAACCGATATTTTGGTTAATAACGGACCATACTCTAAAATAACTTGAATTTTACGACATGTCAGAGAGTGTTACCAGACTGCATTGAGTTGTTCATTATGCCCAGGTGCTCATTTTGCCCCGGCTTTACCTACATCTCGCTGTAAAAACCGTTAACAAATGGTTTTGTCCCTGCAGACCGAAGAGTTACTAGTGGTCCATCCTGTATATGATAACATTATAATATGTCATGATATCAATATGCACCCAATATTAATAATGAATTGTCATGAATTTTAATAGAACATTAATTAAATTTAATATGGACATGTGAATAATTAAATATCAACCAGTATAGCAAACATGTAATTTTGTTGGAAATGTCAAGTCCGAAGGATGAATTTTGGTAACTTTATTTTGGTCCATGACAATATTTATTTTCATTTATCCCACTCTGACAAGAGGGCAAAATCGACTCTCTATTAAAAAAAAAATATATTAACATTAATAAGAATTAGCCGAGGTAAATGAAAATTTTCATTGATAATAATTATTATAATTGTGAATACAACATTTTTCACATTTTGTAATGTAATAACATTTATCATCGTTATTATGTTGGGTAGCTATGACTGAATTTTGTTAAACTACTGTGGTAGATGGATTTCCGTTACTGCAAAATAAACTTCTTTCAACGAAAATCAATATGTCAAAGTTAATCGCTGTCCACATAGTTCGATTTTCTTTTACTATACGGAGAATGGTCGCACTTCATAGCTTTCTGAGTGCCTTTTAAAAGGAGATAGAAAACTCCGCCATTTTGATCCCTTATTATGTGTTGCCTACATTTTGGCGCAATATTTTTAATAGGTGCCTTTTTATCATCCGATTCTGCTTCGGAATTATCGGTTTTCTTGTTTTAATCTGACAGGTTAAAACGACTAAACCGACAATTCCGGAAGCAGAAGCGGATGATTAAAACGCACTTGATATTTTTCTTGCTGCTGTCAGTATCAGTGAATATTATTTTTGGAGTCACAGTTTATTGCTAAAGAATCAGTTAGCTCACTCGGACCAGGTGAAAGTTCCAAAATAACATCCACTCCAGGGATACAAATTCAGGATACGCAGAAGACTGCTGTTTTATTATAGGCGGTTGTCATATATTGTATTATCTGAGTGCAGTGTATAAACTGGAACATTGAGATCAAAAGTGCCGACGCAGAGTGAGCGATCTGATTCTTTAGCTATAAACTGTTGCGTAGGAATCAAAATGGCCGCGCCCTATGTTGGGCGTGTCGGACCTCTCTCTTGCACCGTATAGTAATCAAAGTATGTCATACGGTTACGTCATACTATTTTTTTGAGTGAGGACTAACATTTAAGACACTTATTGTTGTAATACCATTTAAAATATTCTGATTAGTGAGATGAACACAAGAGCGGCTCCAAGGGAAGCAAGGGACCAGTGCCCCCCGAGGTTAAAATATTAGTACATAAGCCTTTTAATAAAATAATATGCCAAAAAATGAAGTGTTAATGTCAATGTCCCCACCCTACCCCGGAAAATTCGGTCTACAATCGCCTTTGGATGAGAAGTACAATTATTTTGTTGACAAGGTGAACTTTAGTTTTCCATTTTCGAAAAGAGAACTATGAAATCACATCAATCTGGGTATTAAATAAAAAGTGAATGGGTAAGAGTTCAAACTGAAAAGTAAAGTTCTGGTCCTAATTCCTTTTTACTTTCCTATCTGTATACAGATATAAGGAAAGTATAGGAATCATGATTTTTTTCGACCTCGAGTTTTCGACGGATTTTTACGTTTTGAGGTCCCCTGAATCCGTTTTGACTATTTTCGCGATGATGTCTGTGTGTGTGTCTGTGTGTGTGTCTGTGTGTGTGTCTGTGTGTGTGTGTGTGTGTGTGTGTGTGTGTGTGTGTGTGTGTGTGTGTGTGTGTGTGTGTGTGTGTGTGTGTGTGTGTGTGTGTCTGTATAACGCATAACTCATGAACCGATACACAGAAAAACACCAAATTTTAAACTTAAGCTTTGTTTTAGCGTCCAATGAGCTGATTAGATTTTGGGCAGAGTCGGAACATCTGGGGGGGTACTTTATAGGTGGTCATTTTTATATTTTATGGAATATATCTGTTATTTACGTTTGGAGAAGAAAATTCTTCAAATAAAAGTTACTTCTAATATAATTATCTATAATTTTTGTTTTATGCAAAATTTTCCTAAAATGGTCCGTATTCGAGAAATTTGACAAAATGTAAAAAAAATAATTTTTTATAAAAATTGTTCAAATAAAAGTTGTTTGTAATATAATTCTCTATAATTTTTGTCCTATACATAATTTCTCTAAAATGGACCGTATTCGAGATATTTGAGAAAATGTGTAAATTTCGAAATTTGAAGAAAACTCAAAAACGGATAAAGGAAAAAACATTAAATTTTAAACTTAAGGTTTATTTCGGCCTGACGTGAAATGATTAGATTTTGGACAAAGTCGGAACATCTGGGGGGGTACTTTATGGGAGGCCGTTTTTATATTTTATGGAATATATCTGTTATTTATGTTTGGGGAAGAAAATTGTTCAAATAAAAGTTACTTCTAATATTTTTATCTATAATTTTTGCTTTATGTCAAAATTTCCTGAAATGGTCCGTATTCGAGAAATTTGACAAAATGTGCAAAATTCTGATTTTTATGAAAATTGTTGAACTAAAAGTTGTTTGCGATATCGATTTCTATAATTTTTGTTTATACATGATTTTTCTAAAATGGACCGTAATGGAAAAGTGCTAAATTTAAATTTTTCTGTATTTTCGTTTTCAATGAATATCTATAAAAAAATGTTTCGAGGTAGATGTATGTGTAAAATGTATATATTTAGTTTATCCTCTAAACATTTATAGAGATGCTGCAATAGGTTGTACAAAATAACCGGAAAATGCCTATAATAACTAGATAGGAAAGTCATGTGTTGGACACATCAGATTTTTACTTTCCTATCTGTATACAGATAAGGAAAGTATAGGAATCATGATTTTTTTCGACCTCCAGTTTTCGACGGATTTTTACGTTTTGGGGTCCCCTGAATCCGTTTTGACTATTTTCGGGATGATGTCTCTGTGTCTGTATCCACCATAACTCATGAACCGATACAAAGAAAAACACCAAATTTTAAACTTAAGCTTTATTCCAGCCTGCGGTGAACTGATTAGATTTTGGGCAGAGTCGGAACATTTGGGGGGGGGGTACTTTATTGGTGGTAATTTTTATATTTTATGAAATATATCCATTATTTACGTTTGGAGAAGAAAATTCTTCAAATAAAAGTTACTTATAATATTATCTATAATTTTTGTTCTATACAAAATTTTCCTAAAATGGTCCGTATTCGAGAAATTTGACAAAATGTAAAAAAAATATTTTTTTATAAAAATTGTTCAAATAAAAGTTTTTATTTAATACATAATTTCTCTAAAATGGACCGTATTCGAGATATTTGAGAAAATGTGTAAATTTCGAATTTTGAAGAAAACTCAAAAACGGATAAAGGAAAAAACATTAAATTTTAAACATATGTTTTATTTCGACCTGAGGTGAAATGATTAGATTTTGGACGAAGGCGGAACATTTGGGGAGGTACTTTATGAGAGGCCGTTTTTATATTTTATGGAATATATCTGTTATTGATGTTTGGAGAAGAAAATTGTTCAGATAAAAATTACTTACAATATTATTATCTATAATTTTGGTTCTATACAATTTTTTTTTAACATGGTCCGTATTCGAGAAATTTGACAAAATGTAATAAAATTCAAATTTATGGAAAATTGTTTAAATAAAAGTTATTTGTGATATCGATCTCTATAATTTTTGTTTTTTATATGATTTTTCTAAAATTGAAGGAAAAGTGCTAAATTTAAATTTTTCAGTATTTTCGTTTTCAATGAATATCTATAGAAAAATGTTTTGAGTTAGATGTATGTGGAAAATGTATATATTTAGTTTGTCCTCTAAACATTTATAGAGGTGCTGCAATAGGTTGTACAAAATAACCGGAAAAAGCCTATAATAACTAGATAGGAAAGTCATGTGTTGGACACATCAGATTTTTACTATCAAATTCCCGCAACTTCTTTAATAATATCTTCCAATTCTTCTGTAATTCCTCAGCAATTAATTAATTAGCAATTTCCCGACAATTCCCGTAAGTCCTCGTCAATTCCTAAGCAATTTCCATAGTTTTCCGACATTTCACAAAATTCCTCGAAAATCCCCACCCTTGTCTTATTTCGTCTGTTCCTTGCCTTTTGGTTTAAACTTATTAATGTTTGAGTGACGATAATTTCATTAAACCAGTCACCTATGACTTGGTTCTGACTAGAAGTTGTTGATTCCGAAATAACTGTATTGAATTTCTTTCAATTTTTTTGTTTAAACAATATACTCATTTAGGACGTCTAATCTATAACAATGTAGATATCAATACCATAAATAACTTACAAAACATTTTTATGATATAATGAAGTTAATTATTCTTACTTTAATGTATTTGCATAATTGCTCGTTTCTCATTTTTGAGTTTTTAGTTGACAAAATGGTTCAATCGTTAAGTAAATAGCTTTTAACGTTAACGAAAATTGGGCGATATGAGAAAAACTAATTGTGTTTTTTTTAACGACTTTGCTGATTTTTTTGCATCAGCTGAAATGCTTTTTGTGGCGCCTTTTTACTAATTACAGCTATTTACCGTTAATGAAATAAACGATGCGATAGCAGTAAGTGGGCAGTTTTTTGAAGTAACGTCAAAACATCAAGCTTTGGATATCAATTTAAAAATAATGATATGTGCGAATATTTTGTAATTACTCCAAAAAAGATGCGTCAACTGACAACAGTTGATCAGTTTTCGGAAGGAGATTAAATCATTAAAGGTGTTTGATGAATGGGTTTCCGGACACAGAGGTGTAAATGGCAATAAAAGAGCTGACATGACTACTAAAAGAACAATCGAATCTGAATTCAAAGGACCAGAACCACTCCTTGACATTGCTAAGAGTACTACCTAAGAAATTATTACAAACTGGATAAAGCTTGTAACACTCATGTACTGAAAAAATATTCCAGGGTTAACTCATTCGAATCCAACCCAACCCTTCCATAAATGCCTCTGGTCAGATCCGTGAATAGAGTAGGAACGCTCTACGCATGCTTATAGAACTGATGAAAGAACATTGTCGTCTAATTAACTAAATGAGAAAAATAGATCTGCAAGAAACATTGGACTGTCAATTCTACAGTGTGAAAGCCAAATCTGCAGTGCACAAACCCGAAAGACGATGCCGTGTTGCTGAAGATGAAGGGTGGTTTTGAAAATAACTAGGTTCCAGATCTAATGGACAAGAAAATACTAGAGCAAGGCACTCTCCGTGCTATGAGCTCATTTGGTAAAAGAGAAAGTGACAGCTCAAAAATAGGTACCACTACCATTAATGGAAATAGGATTGGAGACGGCTTTAAAATATATTAAGAGAGGAAAGGCGCGCGTAGTCCTAAGAAATTGTCTTTCATAAGGCATCTTGGGATATTATCAACAGTGAAATAGAGAAAAGAGAAATATCTCTGTATCTTTAAAATACAGCCAAAAACAACATAAGCGAATAGAAAAAAATGGTAAGCCAAGAAAGAAAAAGAACTTAAAGTTGCGATTGGGGTACAGCAGGGATCGGTGTTAGGATCGGTATTATGGTTAGTACTTTATAATGGTGTCCTAACCTGGACCAAGCGGAGGTGGTAAGAGCTATCGGCTTTTCGATAACCTTGCCATCATCATTAAAGCAAGCGACCGGCAAGAAATGGAACACAAGACTAACGAGGCTCTTTGGAGGATAGAGTGTGTGGTTAGAGGACACATGGTGAGATTTGAACCGGGGAAAGTAACCATCCAACCTATTACAGAAATTAAGTACCTCGGAATTAAACTTGTTTCTGGTGTAATATAGCTAACGTAGAAAAAGGCCAATGGACGAAACATCTTGCACCGGACATTCGGAGGTGATATAAATGTCCACATAAAGAGATGATCTACTTAAATTAATGGGTCGTAAATCGCTTAAGACCTACACAAAAAGAATTGGTAAGACACAGCACGAGGATTGTCTATACTACGGATATGGCAGGATACACGTTCATCAACTGCAAAAAATGGATAGTAAACCAACAGGAGACCAACACCCAAATAAAAGAGACATAATAATTTTTGCTAAGGAAAAAGATAAAAGCTAGAACAGAAATAGACAAATTTTGGATCCTAAAAGAATGTCAAAAGACGATGCCGTATTGCTGGAGATGAAGGGTGATTTTAGTGGGTAACTAGAACTTGTTCTACAGACTCTGGAGTCCCACACTATTGGCGAAGCGGTAGCCAATTTTAATCAAAGATTTCACCCGCCAAAAAAATCTTTCCACATCTTTGGCTTTATCGAATTGGAGCATTTTGTGATAGGGAAATACTCATGGACCCCAGTTGCTTTATTCAGTCGCGCCTGGGATTACTCCTACTTTTTGGTGCAGTTTCAACGTACACATTAAATGCTTTCATTTTTAACAAGAGCATCCTGGCATCATCTTCTAAGACATTTATTCGGGGTGTTGAATGGTCTTCATGTTTGCGTTTTTTCCATGCTGTGAGCTACTTTACTATTGTCCTCCTCTTTCTAACTGCTAGTTTATTTATCAGCTTCCACGTGCCAGTATCCGCTACCATCCTTTCCCCTGTTTCAGTTGCATTCGAAATTATATTTATTTTATCTCACGTTCTCTGTCTCTTCATTTGTCACCTGTGACAATGAAAAATAGTATGCGCTAGAGTATCTGATCCGATTGGAGCCTACCAACTTTAAACAAGTCTCACCTAAGAACCATAGCCTTCATCAGAAGGTATAGTTGGTATGGTAAAATATAATTTAGGCACAAGCCAAAATAGATTTCTTTGGGTCGCAGTGGAAGGTGATACGTCCTAATCTATATGTTTCATGAGAAATTTGAGAAAATTTATGCCGAATTAAATTTTTGTAAAAGTTTTTATGAACTACATATTAATTTTTGGAAATTTTGAATTTATTTATTGTAAAATCGCAAATTGTAATCCGAAAAGTTAGGGAAATATCTAAAATAAGTGGTATAATTTAAAAATTCAGAAACAAAGTCGGTCGCAGTCGGGAATTGAATCCCAACATCCTTGTATGCTAGACAAGTGCCCTTCTATCTAGACCATCATGACATTGACTGCCGAGATTCTTAGACAGAAATTTGATGTGCTAATTCGGGACAGACGACGTTTAGGTTCGTTCTCAAACCTTCAAACACCTCTAAAACAGCATAGGTGTGTACGAGAAATGCATTTATGCACACTAAGCCCATATCTGCGTGACTTATAATTAAAAAAATATAAAAATACGACTTAGATTACCTGATAATACCGTAACATATTTAAAAAAAAAAAATATTGATTGTAAATCCTATACAAAAATTACATTGAAAACTATTCTGTTGTTATGGACCACCCTAGATATTGTAGTATTTTCTCTAAATAATTACATTTTACAATTTTACATAATAACACTTTCATCCACTAGAAGCCTTTCATTTGGTAATTCAACTTCCAAATTATCTTTTATACAGGATGTCCCATTACAATGGATCATAGAACAACTAAAGATGCTTATATAGTCTTATACATAAGACGATTAAACGAAACATGCTTGGATAAAATGTTACTCGTTTCCGAAATACAGGGTTTTAAATTGAAAATTCGCAAAAAAATTAATGGCTATAATTTTTTTATTAATCAGTATAATTTTACTAAATACGTTTTTGGCGTCATAAGACGCATCTATCTGCAAAAAGTTAGTTAAATAAATTTTGCCAGTAGCGTACGGAATGGGTAAGTAAAACCTTCACCCTCTCTAAATTTTGCGCCACTGACTAAAAACTTATTTGCACTATAACTTTACCCACACTGCACCCAACTGGTAAAGTTTATTTAACTGAGTAAAATTTTACTCAATAGCCATTAATGATTTTTGAATTTCAACGAGTAAAAGTTTACCTAAATATGTTTCGTTTATTGGTTCCATTTTTCCTGTTCCAATCTTAATGGGATACCCTGTATAATACGTCACAATTTCAGAGATCCGTTAATGAGTCCAACCTCATTCGACAAAGACACCATGCCGAGTTTCCAGCCCTAATAAAATACGTTTTACATTAAAATGCGTTAATGTAGGTAAACTTACCATAAAAAACTAATTTTGTCCGAAAAAGTAACACCCAGGGCATACATTAAAAATACAATGAACATGTCATCGTTCCTCTCCAAAACGCATTGTTTACTGTACCAAAAATACACCGTACCTACTTTTTTACTTTTCACCGGTGGGTTTAATAACCCGTCAAATTTAATGGCCCTTAGTACCACTAAATTTTCGAAGAGATAATATCGCACTTGATCATTAAAATCACAAATACCATTATGCTATCACGTTTTGACATCTTGACAATTGTCTGAAATCGTGAGTCGGAGCGTTTTTGTGTGAAAACACCGAAATTTAAAATTTCTAATTCAGTTTGTGTATAAAACTAACGTTAGAATAAGTGAGCCCTTCGTTCGTGAAGATGTTAGATAAGGTGTTACACCATAATTTTTGAAATGAATGTACTTTCTTCATCGCAAAACATTGTGATTAATGCTGATTGAACTGAAAAAGGTATCATTGACTATTTCACTCATTAAAATTTTCACACAACACCAGCTGTATTTCTATTCTGATTGGTCTATCAGATTGGTGGTTTCAACGACGTAATCATGGATATGGACGCAAACAAAATTTGACACTTTGACACTGATAAAAAATAATTGTAGCTACAGACGTCAAAATCAGTTGCTTCGGTGCTACTTCAAATCAAAATATTGATGAAAATCAAAGAGGTGAGCAATATTTTTTTAATAAGAAGCATAATATTGAGAATACCCCCACATTTGTAACAAGAGTAAGAAAACATGTAACAGATATATCATTAAGTACACCGAGCATTACATCTGTAAGATCTAGTTACAAACTGAAAAGTATCAAATAAATCATCTCTATCTAATGACATGATAATTGTTTTTAACCCACTATAAGTAATCATACAGTAGCGATAGTTCATGGTTTATGAGGGTTCCTTATTTTTCTGCGCATGTCCGTAAATAAGCGGTAAATACGTCAAACTGGCATATGTAAATTATCAATGGATTAATGGTGGTTAATTGTATTTATTATTATTAGTTGCAATGCACATTTTAATACAAATAGTCTTCTTTCATTTATTGGGTGATATTTTATTCAAACACACAACAGGACAAGATATTTTGAAGTTTATTTTCTCACTGTAGAAATAAGAGACAAAAACGTCAACTGTCAATAAAAATCTGACCACTCCGACATGAAAGGGGTTGACTCATTCTGTCGCTACTGTATTTTTAATTATACTGGGGTTTTTAAGTTAGAAAGTAGTGGCGGCGTCGACCAAAATATTAGAGATTCACAATGACAGAATATAGATCCTACTACAGATGTTTCACTACAGATGTAGGTAAAAAAAAACTTACAGTATTTAAGAAAGGTATATTTTATATATTTTTTAAAATACTGGAAGTTTTTTACCTACATCTGTACTGAGATCTATATTATACATCGTGAACTTCTAATCTTTTGATTATGAGTCGCCACCGTTAAAGAGCGACACGCCTTAAATGATCCTTATGGGGAATCCTAGAAAAACATACGGGGACTAATACAACTTTCTCAAGTAAAATTTATCACTTATCTGGACTAAAAAGAGGCCCAGGCATCCACTTGCTCTGAAAAACGATCTCGAAGAACTAAATACTAAATACTTGAGGCATATAAATCAAGCTGTCCCATTTAAACAAATATAACTCGTAGGGATGCTCCTTGGTGAAACCAGCATCTGTCAAACTTACGAACCGAAGTGAGGAAGCCATACAATAGGGCTAACTTAGCACAGCAGAGATTGGCAGAGCTACTCTGAGGCACTTACCACCTACAACAAAGATATCAGGAAAGCTTAACGTAACAGCTTTGGGAAATTCTTTAAGGAGATTAACTTTATTGCTACGCTAGCGAAGCTGCACATGGCCCTGGAAAAAGAAAGAGTTGATACAGCTATTGCGTTAAAGAAATCAAATTAAATCTTCACGCAGAGCGAGGAGTAAACAGCTCGCCTCTTACTCGAAACTCTCTTCCCTGGGAGCATACCTTTTCTAGTGGTATACAAATGGTTCCACATTAATAAAAGGAACTGGAATAGAAGTGTATGGGCTTACTACCAGGTACTTTGAGTGTTTACGTAAATATCCAAGCATTTTCCAGGCGGAAAATCACGCTATTGAGAATTTCAACAGTAATATAAACAGATTATCCGACAGTCAAGCAGTCAACAAAGCGCTGAGCTCTTACGTAATCAGATTAAAAATTGTCTGAAGATTCCTAGAAAAACTAAATCAGCTAGGCAAGGAAATTACAGTTACTCATTTGGTTCTTAGGGTTACGAGATTGCAGATAGTCTTGAGAGGATAAGGGCTCAAACACACTTTGGAAGATCTCAGCCGTCCTGCGGTATTGGCAGTTACACAATATTATAGAAGATAATAAAAGAATTAGACAGTAGAAGAACCAATAATTGCAATATTATCTTTGAGCTAAGACAGGCTAAGATCATGCTGGGTGAATATGACCAAAAAAGATCAAAAGCCTATATTTGCCAGAGCAAGGATAGTTAACTCAGTAAACTTAGTAAACTGAGACTGGTCGAAAATGGCTTACATTAAATAGTCTAGTCAAACTTAGAAAACATATTGTTTATTTAAAATACGTTATGAAATGCCGTTTTGTGTAGCTCGTTTATTTTGCGGGATCTCGCTCTGCTCGTTCCGCAAAGATTCACTAGCTACATAAAATAAAGCATTTCATAACTAATTCCATAAATATCTATTAGAGTGTATAGTTTTTAAATTCACACAATTTTTATTTAAAACTTGTTTGCGTGTCTATAACGCAAATAAAAATATCTAAAAAATGCGCACTAACTTATCTTTAAACAGTTGTTTATAAAAATAAAATAATATATATTGTTTTTAGGCTAGTATTTTTTAGCTTTTTTTTTTGTAAAAGTGACAATAAATTCTCTCTTTATCTAGTATTAATAAATTAGATAAAAGTTTTAAAAAATCTAACATAATTATGATAATTTTATTTATAATAAGTAAACTTCAATATTTTTTAAAATGATAATTATAAAACTAATAGTTTGCATTTTTCGCTAGAACCTCCATTAAAAGTAGACATATTAACGTTTTTTGTCAACGTCAAAAATATAATTTTTTTAATACCAATTAGGTAACTATAGGTAACCATAGTTAATAGTTAACAGTAACACAACAAAGGCAATGTTATTCTGTCTGTAATTCACTTTTTAATTAATTTTTTTTTTTTTTTCGTTTCTCATTATGTTTTTATTCACAATTAATTTAAGTTGGTTGAAAGAAAACTGCGCATTGATAGTCAACAAAATTTATTCCAGATCAGATCCACATTTCTTAAAATCATTTTTAATGCCTACTTTGATAATAATAAGTAAATTATCTTTAAATTTTAAATTATTATCAGACTAACGATTCCGAAGTGTGAACACAAATCTGCAGAGTAGATTCTATGTAGTTATTCCACCTTGGAAAGACTAGGTTTCAGATCTTTGGTTTTACTCGATTGAAACCTACCGACTTTAAACAAATCTTATCTAATTCAACCATGGTCTTTATCAGGTGTTTTTTGTACGGTCATAGACGATATGATCATCACGCTCATTTTCAATCTAACACAGATTATTATTAACAAAAAAACTTGTAACGGATTAGGTTAAAAATAACTTCTATTGCAGCCCAAAAAGATCCAGTATAATAAAATCATAGGTCATAAACCTAATTATTCTCAAAGTACTTAAAATATCGGTTCTGAGCAGATGCATCTATTCAAGAAATGGTTGTAAATGCCTCAGAACAGGAGTCATGAAAACAACACCGACCAGAGACATGGAAGTCATTCTAAGTCTCACTCCCCTTGATAATTACATCAAGAAGGTTGCTCTGACGACAAGGACACGCCTCCGCACGGTTAAAATAGAACCTGATGTAGGATCTGGTGAAGCGAGAGGGCGCTTTTGACAGGAGGCGCTCGATACGCTCCCACTGCTTCAAGCGAACATGGACTCCATCTCACCGAGATATATCTTCCATAAGCCATATGAAGTTATAATAAAACAAATAGAAGAGCTGGAAGTGGCAGGTACGATTCATATCTACACCGATGGTTCTAAAACAAAACAAGGCTCAGGATGTGGAATATACTCCAGATATCTAAACATAAACATAAAATGGGCTGTGAGAAATAGAGCCAGTATAGTTCAAACAGAGCTAACGGGGATTCTCATAGCAGCAAAAGAAATAACCAGAAACAATATCACTGGAAGGAATATGCTCATCTATACAGATAGTAGACAAGCACTACTCACCCTGAACAGACCACGAATTTACTCAGGGTTAGTACTAGAATATCACGAAGCTTTAGCCGAAGTATCCGTCAACAATGTGGTGGTCACCTTAAGATGGATCAAAAGTCACGCCACATCGAAAGGTAACCGTCTTGCTGATTCGCTAGCAAAGAAAGCAGCCAACCAAATACTTTTTGGAACTGGCCCTTCTATTGGCCTGGCATAATCGGTAGTAACAGACCTAATCAAAGAACATTCCCTAGTGAAATTCAAGGAAAGATGGGATGAAACCAGAAACTGCCGAGTTTCCAGGGAACTCTTAAGTTATCCTGACAACACTACAGCAAACAAATACTTGACTATGACTAGGCATAATCTGCGCCTAGTCACAGGTATTCTGACTGGTCATTACCTAGTACGAAAGCATCTCCATATCATGGGGCTGTCAGAATCCGCACTCTGCAGAGGGTGCGAACAAGAAGATGAGAGCAAAGAGCAATATCCTTTACAATTGCTCGACGCTCTCATTTATTGGAAGATCTGTGTTCGGCGAGTATCGGTCGATATAAGAGATGCACCTCTTGACGACATTGTCAACTACATTAAATATTTAGGCTGGCTCACGAGTTAGGAGTTGCCTGTCATCTCAGGAGGATGCATAATGGGCCTAATGAGTCCTAAGTACCGTGGGGGTAACCTACCCTACACACGTTACAGATACAGTTGCTTCAGAATAAGTAATCCCTGGGATAGCTCTTCATTAGTCTTTTAATATTTTCTGTGTAGCTTTTAATAATTATTTTGACAGTGCTCTTTAAAATAGTAAGGCATGATTATGGTTTTTTGAATTTCAATTAGGTTCTACTTTTTCCTAACTTCATTATCATAGACTATCCCCAACATTGACAAAGCATTATCCAAAATATTAAAATAAACTCTATTCCTCTATCTTTTTGTTGTGTTTAACTTTCAAATATACCTTCTCTAATGCTTAATCTACCATAACCAATTATATCAAAATAAACTACAAATTGTCTCTGTAGTGTAAAAATATTCAAATTTTGTACATTTTTTATCAAATGAAAATATTATTAAAATTCCTAATTTAATTAAACACCACTTTTAAGAAATATATTCAGCGGTATAGAAATATTGGCAGTGAAAGTCGAGGATTAAAAATGTAAATTAATATTTATTAAATCGGTGTAATTTATTACAAAAATATTCAGAATTGAAAATCTAGGTAAACTTGAGAATTATAATAAATTATTTAATACGAAATCGTCTGGCTTTGAAGTGACCTGGTTATAATTACAATTTAATTTTTAAAGCATTCGTTTATTAATTTTTATATTTTGGACATACCTATGAAAAATATAAAGACTGATGAAGGTGCATCAACAAAAAATATTGATTATGGTTAGTATTTTACCCTAATGAATTTGTGTTACCTAATACAAAACAAAAAAATAATTACACCCTTTAGCAATGTTATAGAAAAAACATCTAAATCAAACTTATTAAATAATTATCTAGAAACTAAAACACTGGAGTAAATACACAAAGTATCTCACTTAAAATAAACTGAAAATTTAGAAACCTAAAGGACTGGCGAAGTACAATGTTACAAAACGATGTCGCTATCTGCTACGATAAAAAAGTTAATTTCAGATTGTTATCTTTCTTATAGAAAAAATAATACGCCTAAAAGCTAATTAGGTACCAATGTTTATTGGAAGAGTCTCAACAAAGTCACCTAGTCTCACGAACAGAATGTTCGTTCGTTGAACAAAATTGCGTAATTGCTTTGCACATGTCAGAGAAAAAGCGACAAAATAAATCTGGGTTGCTGATAATCTCCAAGACGACGCTGATGAAATTATTATAAGAGTAAATTTTGGCCACAGTCCTGAGAGTGAGATTTCAGGCCTCGACTTGAAATTCATTGTTTATTATTGTACATACAAATTTTGAGATAATATTTAAACCCTTGTCGAAATTTGCTTGAGACCTGGCCAGCATAGCGACGCCTGGTAACTGCGTGCTTTATACTGCATTCTCAGTGTGTCTCGTACTATAGAGAGCACCAGCTAATTCCTCATTCGAAATTAGATATATTTTCTCTGCACAACTTTCTAATTTGGACCTCCTTTACAGAGCCTTAAACTTTATCTAAATAATAATGACAGCTTTATTGTTCAACCTATTTAAAAGACAATTATTATAAATATACTATGAATTGATATCAGATATAGGAAAAATATTTTTCTTTACATTGCTGCCTTCGACTTCAATACCTAAGGTCTTTAGCCTCGTGTACTGAGAAGGTTATGAAGTACTAGTACTCTAATAGTCCATAGTGTAGGAGTGCTAGTACTCTAATAGTCCATAGTGCAAGAGTGGTAGTACTCTAAAGGTACCATTTCGAAACGCGCGACATACGATAAGAGAAGCGACGGTAAAGGAGACCAAAAACGGTCTCTTCACGTCTGAACATATGTACTTATATTAAACACATTTCGCAAGGCGTGACCAGTGCGAGATACAAAAGTCGACGACAGAAAGATCGGTCTAGGGGTAGCGTTTGCGAATAATTTGGAATTCAACTATTCCACTGGTTCTCGGACGGTTTACGTCGAGTTTTAAAGAAACCCGCACAAACCTACTAATGATAGTTGTAAAGTTCTTTCGATCTATCCTGGGCAGTGTTGCTCTAATAGATCTATCATCTTTAGACGGTAAAATACTAAACTAAAACATTGTCTGAAATACCTTAAGACACCTTAAACACTAGATAATTCTTAAATATAAAAAATATTTGCGGGAGTTTGTTAGAAGAAAAAGGCAGTGGGGAAGATGAAAGGAAGCACTGGAGGAAGACTCAAATGAAAAACCATATAAACATTAAGGAGATCTTGCAAATGACAGAATAAAATGTAAAACTAAGTTTCACAGCTTTATATAATAATATAGAGAACCGGAGAACCGAGCGTTTCCGACCAAATTCTATATCTCGGAAACCACAAAAGTAGGTACCATGATTTTGGTGTCATTCTGCTTCTCTAAATGTCCCTAGCTTATATCTGGGTTCGATAAAGTTTTGGCCTTCTCTATTCCGAGTTCGCGGCACGGACAGAGATACATTGGCACTTTAATATAATAGGATTAGTGCATTTGAGTGCTTTGAACGTCGCTTAATTGTGCATTATCCTAAGTTGATAGGCACCTCCTAGCTCGTGAAACAGCCTTCGTCCAAAATATGCTTCTCTTATATCGGCCGGTGTTTGCCAGTACCTGACCATGACCAATCAGAATGCTTGTGATCAGGCACAGAATATGTCTGCAGTTTCTTGTTTCATTCCAGTTTTCCTTGAATTTCATAAAGGAATGTTCATTAATTAGGCTTGTCACTACCAATATTGTCAGTACAATGGAAAGGCCAGGCTTAAAAAGTATCTCGTTGGCTACCATCTTGGCTAGTAAATCAGCAAAATGTGGCGTAATCTTTGATCCATCTTGAGGTGGCCACATTGTTGATGGGTAGTTCGTCCAAAGCTTCATAGTACTAATCCTAAGTAAATAAAGAGTCTGTCTGCTATCTGTAACTGTATACATAAGCAAGTTCCTTCCAGATATAATATTTCTAGTAGCTTCTTTTGCTGCTATTTGAACTACACGGGCACTATTTCTCAGAGCTCATTTTATGTTTAGATTTAAGTATATGTCACTATATACACCTACTCCTGCTCCTTCATTAGTTTTGGAGCTTGCTTTATACCAGGTGATTTCTGCCGGAATATTAGGATTTCTATTCCACGCTTCCGTGTCTAGTATACTTACTTAATATGGTTTTTGAAATATATATTTTGGCAGAATTTCATCTAAAAACATTCCTACTAGTTCCCTCTTTATGTTATAGCTTGCAGTAGACACGATCATGAAGATTGTTTATGGGTGATAAACCTTTGTGACGGATATGGGTTCACATTGAATGAATATGTGTGGTGGTATTGTTAAGTTTATCATTCCTTCTAGGTGGAGTTGTTCTTATGACTAACGTTGTACTAAGGCATACAGTCGAATGGCTCTAGTTTGCCAAGTCTTTTGCCACCACATCGTTGACTCGAATGTGACCATAAGTCTTATGACTCTGGTATACGCCATATTAATATATTTGTTTGCAATCCCCAATTTTTAACGCATCATGACCTCTAACATTAATTAAAGGATTTGCGATTTCACTAACATAAAAACTTTTACCTAAAAAACATAAATACTACATTTAAACACAATATAAAGTACAACATAAAAAAAACTCAAATACCATTTATTGCTAATTTTACTTTTACATGACATTAGGTACAGTGATTTCATCTAAAAGAACAACGGATTTCATACTCTGAATAGAACTGAATAAGGTTCTCATCGATATGGACAGCTTATGTGCTTCAAGGAAGACTGTCAAGTGAAAAAACGATTTAAGTAAGGTATTCCTATTATTTTCCGCTCTTTTAATGAGTTTGTAAGAAGAAGGTATTTAAAATATAACAATTCAGATCAATTGAATTACATTTAAGTTGAAAATAAACCAGAACAGTGTAAAACAGATCTAATACATACTAAGGTTGTACCATGATTTATTTTATTAAAGGGAACCAGTCCATAGACATGCCAAATAAAATTGAATTCGGATCCTTGTCGAAGTAGGTTAATTAATTAATTACTTATTTGCATATATATACCTATATGACCGGTATGTATCTAGGTAATGAGTATTGCGCAAATAAAAATATTAAATTCATTGCATGTTGCATACAAAAATTAAATTTAATGGCTAAAGCGGCGCCACGTTTTTATTCCATTTCGAGAATAACTTCAACCGTCATGTGAGGTTTAACAAGTGATTGTAAAAAATATGAATTATTCGTCGGATTTGACGCCGCCTCTTTAATTTTTACTTGGAACTGACATTAAAGAGGAAATCTCAATTATATTTTCCTCGCATCGCTTATAAACAGGTCTCATGGCCAATATCCTCGCTCGCCAGTGTTTTGACTTATTATTAGATGCATTTTCAGTGGCGCAGAGTCGGGTATACGCAACAGAAATCTTATGTTCAGATGTGAGATATGCTGTTTCATAAATTATATGATTCTAAATAATCAGTTTGTTAAAAAAAAAACAAGTTTTTAAAATAAAACCATTTAAAATTTAAAATGTCTACGTCATCGGGAATAGACCAATCAGCTTGGTCGAAGTTTTTTTGTTATTAATTGTATAGTTTGGAAAACTTGAGTCAATTTGTATTGATACATTTTATAATATTTTAAGGTTTTTACACTCCGGAGATCAACGTTTCCACACGTAGACTCAACCGTGGGGACACAGTACATTAGTTTACTAGCCACCTGGCTTACTAATAGCTGGTTTTGCTGGTTTTATCTGGATAGGAAGACAGTGGTGCTATCAACGGAAACACTACACTATCAGGTTTTTTTTTATTTTATAATGACAATTTCATACGTGCACTGTGCCTGTATAACAATAATTTTAGCCCGATCTACTGTTATAATTTAATCAGGGGAGATAGTGAAAAAAAAAAAAGAAACGTGTAATCCAATGTTTCCAAAAAGTATCACTATCTACCCCTGAATTAAAAATTTCTCTCAGGGAAATGGGTACAATAAAAAAATACAATGAATATATCAATGAATTTAATTTTATAGATTGGGTCGTTATCTATTTGGTGTTGGTCTAAGTTTCAATGTATGATGAACACATACTTTGATTTTCTCTTACTATACGAAGAATGGTCGCACTGCGCAGCTTTCTGAGTGCCTTTTAAAAGGAGATAGAAAACTCCGCCATTTTGATGCCTTATTACGTGTTGCCTACATCTTGGTGCAATATTTTTAATATTTTGCTTGCTGCTGTCAGTGTCAGTGAATATTATTTTTCGAGTCACAGTTTATTGCTAAAGAATCAGTTAGCTCACACGGACCAGTTGAATGTTCCAAAATAACATCCACTCCAGGGATACAAATTCAGGATGCGCAGAAGACTGCTGTTTAATTATGGGCGGTTGTCATATATTGTATTATCCTAGTTGGGCCGTGTATAAACTGGAACATTGAGATCAAAAGTGCCGACGCAGAGTGAGCGAACTGATTCTTTATCTATAAACTGTGGTAAAGGCATCAAAATGGCCGCGCCCTATGTTGGGCGTGTAGGACCTCTCTCTTGCACCCTATAGTAATACCACTCTCAAATATGCATATCTAGAGTTTACATTTCGTAAATTCGCCGATGAAAAATATTACAGGTACTTCTAAATCTAAACTTTAAAGTTCATTACTACATAAAATAATAAAAGAATTTGTAAATAAGTATGTATCTAGTAATGTCGAATATTTAAACTAAAATATTTCCTTGTAGTCTCAAGAAATATACGTGATATATTTCCTCTTATATATACCGGGCCTTTAGTGAGAGATAGGTCGCCTGGGGTATGAACTTAACTAAAGTTTCCTTGTATTGATGTTTAACTAGTCCTGAATTAACTAAATACTTGTATTGTCCGTTTGTGCACCCTTGGATAGTACAATGTGATCTCTGGATAGTACAAAGTAATTTCTAGGACAATGTGCTTGAATTAATCCTAACTGGATAATGCGCAGTATATGCAGGATAATATACAGGAGCATGTTCAGAAGAATTTACAAAATTATATACAGAGGTACATACAAGGGTATATACAGAGGTATACCTATACAAGGTAGAAACCAACGATATCCGAAGGGATACGGCCTAAAAAGAGGTAAGGCTTCATAAGTATTTATTTCTATGTTTAAAATATAATAAGTAACGTTGATTATAACCTATAATGCTTACCAGGTATGTAATGGGGCCCTTGGGTGAATGTACTTGTTTCTAAGCAGGGAATACTTGAGTATGAATCGAAGTAAACTGTAGCTATAATTCCTTTCCAATCCAATTAATCGGAAGAGTTTCCAACTGGAACAACTCTTAGTAGGTATCGATAGCTTATCTCACGAATTTTAAGAGTGCTATAATCCTGTAACACCGGCTGATTTATTGTTTATATGAATTTTCTTAAGCTACTTTGAACATTTTTTATATTTTTGTGCCCAGAATATCCTTGTGGGTTTTACTTTAATAACTTGTGTTGTGTTGCCAAATATTTCATTATTTAATTAATTTCAAAATTTTGTTATTTAAGCACTTGGCCTGGGTATTGACCATAAATAACTTGGGACATAAGGGCTACGAACAATATTTCAATTATTAGATTTCTTCTTTATAAAAAACATCAGACTTACTTAAAGTTAAGCAATATTATAAGACCTATAAAGGGTAGAGATTAAGTAATCTGGGAATTTCAGTAAATAACCTCTGTGTCTAAAGTCCTTATATGTGTTTTTTACATTTTCTTTTTAATTTGTTTTAGGATTTATTTATTTATAAAATTTCATGGTTTATTTTTCTTGTAAATAATTTGGTCCTTACTATAAGTTAAGCAGGTAACTTCTTTTAATTTGGATATTGTTAAGAGTTTATTGTGTTTCATCATTTGTTTAAATATAGGTGCGGATTTGCACATGATTATGTATATTTTTTTGTGACTTTATAATTGATGTAAAAAGGTATAAATTAAGATTGTATTATATTCGCAAAACACCTTGCGCAAACGTCCTTCGCCTGGTACCAAGCAAACCACCGACTGTGCCTTCTGTTGATGAATTTATTTTCTTTCGGGTGTATGCATATTACGTATATAACGTATACATTATTTTAATTTCTTATCGTATTTAGCTGTTAGTTTATTTATGAATTCATCAAAAGCCATAAGGTAAATTTTCTTGTGTGTGAACAATTTAAATATTGTATTTTTTTAAGAGTTAGTTCCCTAACTCTAACTTTTTAGTTTCTTGTTTTCCTTTTGAAAAACAGATTTGTTAGTTTCTTAAATATATATATTTTTTAAGTTTTATTCCTAATTTGAAAAAATTGGTAAATTAATTATAAAGGAACATAAAAAAAATAAACCTCATTAAGACGATCAAATATAAATTGTAACAATTTTTTTTAAAATTCGCAAATGGAAAATATTCTAAACAGCCTGTAGGGATAAATACTTTTGGTAAAATGCCAAGTGTTATAGCAACGTATCTAAACTTGCCCAATCCAACGGCTTTTACAGGACACTGCTTTAGGAGGTCTTCAGCCACTATGCTGCAAATTCTAGAGGAGACCTTCTAACGGTCAAAAAACATGGAGGATGGAAATCATCTGCTGTTGCAGAAGGCTACGTAGACAGCACAATAACACAAAAAAACAAAATTTCTAATAAAATTTTGATGGATGACAGTATGCCATCCACTTCCAAACAAAGCTACAATTTTAACGTTGACAACTCTAATGAAGAATTAGTGGAACCACTCGACAGTGAAACTAGAGTTACACAAAATATTTCAAACTCTTTACTTGAAAAGGCCAAATCCATACCACTCGGAGCTCAAAAGAGGGTTACAGAAGTAATATCACAACATTTTTCAAACTATGTGCTGGAAAAGGCCAAAACCTTAAGTTTTGGTAATTACAATAATTGCACATTCAATATTAATATTCATAAGAGTTAAAAACCTATGTTTTTAATATTTCTTCAGTTGTTAGTCATTTTGTTCTGTAAGAATTATAAATTTGTAAAGTTCCAATAAATTTATTTTTGTTGCTGTGTACAATTTTTGGCACATTTTACTTTTTTCACTAGTGCGTAAAGTAAAGTACTTTTTTTCACTAGTAAAAAAAAGTAACTTTTATATTTCTAATATTAGTGGATTATGTGTACGGTAGTAGAAAAAATATTGTATGCCACTCGTGTGTAAAGTCCCTTTTTTGACTCATGTGATTGACAACATTCACATTCGTCAAAAAAGGGTAACTTTACACACTTGTTGCATAAATAACTATTAGCGAAATAATTTTTCCTACAAGTTTACTGCAGTGATATTTCCAATTAAGAAATTAATCAATATGAATCCCAAGAAAACGAGCACTTTTGCGTGTACTATCAATACAGGAATTACCCATATAAACGCTAAAATCATCCAGAATATTCTGCCTGTTAATGACGTCTGTTTTATTAGTCTTAAAAACAAATCTAAATTATTAAAATGGTTAGAAATTTTTTGTAAACTTTTAACGCATCACTGTTATTTGATGAAACTATCACAGAAAAGTCGTCAGCGTATGCAACATAATGATTACTACATATTAAAGAGTCTACACTGTTGACATATAAAATAAATAATATTGACCCAATATTGACCCTTGTGGAACTCCCATATGTGTATCTAAAATATTAGAGTTAATTTCTTTGGTTTTATTGTCTATTTTAAAGTTTAGAGATATATATTGCTGTCGGTCTTTAAGCAAGGTGTATATCCATTCTAAAGAATTACCTCTAATTCCATATGTCTCCAGTACAGATAATAATAATTCATGATTCACGCAGTCGAATGCTTTACTAAAATCATATAATATCGCCACAGGGCACTCGGCTGCTTCAATATGTTCAATAATCTGATTATAAAATGAGATCATGGCTGTTGCTGTTGACTTTTCTGCGCAAAATCGATGTTGATTTTTTGTGACAATTTGATATCGTTTTAAAAATGATAAAAGGCGATCTAGAAATGCATATTCGAATATCTTAGATAATCCACAGGGGACTGTCACATGCCTATAATTTTCCAATGACATCGAATAATTTTTATTTGTGTAATGGCAACACTTTACCTGTAAGTAGTTTTAAGTAGTACTTTTGCTGTAATACGTTACTGGAATGAGTTAAATTATTATATTTTATTAATCTCTTCGCTCGTTTGCGAATATATCAACTTAATTCAAAAAACTTCAAATGATTGATTTAACATACTTAAACTTGAAAAATATTAATGGGTAGAGTCGTCAAGCGAATAACACTAACTACGGAAGAGTCGTAGTTTCTGTACAAGAATGTACAATTGCAATATTTACAGAATTGATTATTTTTGTATAATGCTGGTATACTCGCAAATGAGCGTCGTGTAAAACAATATGTTTGTGTTATGACGTTTTTGCTACAAATAAGCGATTTGTTTAACGATATTTTAGATGTCTTAAAGTGAGAAGATGGACACAAACAAACTTATATTACTTCTCGTATACCGTCTAACCGGCAACGTTGTGTTACTAGTTCCTATTGGTCTATTCTCGGCTACGTCAAAAATTTTAAAAAACATCTGTCAAATGAAAAAATAAAAAATGTTTTAAAAGTACCTTTATTTTGAACTGTATTATTCATAAATAAAATCAAAAAGTTTTGAACATGCCCCTATTACCTAAAAAGGATATTAATCTCTGGGCTGGTAAATCAAAGGAGGTTGAGACACAGCCTCCATCTTGGAAGCCAATTTTTATCCGAAATAGTCGTCAAGCCTGCCAATTTAAGGAAAATGTATATGCGATTTTTTTAATGATATTTTCATAGACACAAAATGCGTCGTTGTATTTGTAGGGATTTTAATTCGCTACTAACTCAAACTTTGATTTTTTTAGAATAAAATATTTAAATTTAATCTATATAATTTAACATCTAGAATACGTCTTGAAAAATAGATCACTTTCAATTTTATCATTTATTTTTAAATAAAGACACAATTTTCTAAGACGACGATACAGACATCCTTAATATAATTAATTATTGCTTGATTTCCTGGAACAATTACGACCAGAGTTTCCACACCACAATAATTGTTTGTAAAGCACAATTGGCCCATTACTTAACTAGAAAACACAACCATTCTTTATTTATTCCATTTCTACTATATTAAACCTAATAAGAAGATGTGTTAGTAGATAATATCTGAGGGTATCATCAGATGACTTTGGTAACATAACCTAAACAACATTCCATCGGGTTCCCTTGTCCGACGGTTGAGCGGAGAAGAAGCATCTGAAGATTCGAAGAACATGAAAGTCACCTTAGGATTTTTAAATCTAGGAGAGTTCTACCACAGAATATTATTTATTTTCTCATATTATTATGTCTTTCAATATGATATTAAAATGTATTCACGGGAAAGGAAATTAAATTAGCCATCGCACATTGTTTTGGATGTATTTTGATAAACACGTGCAAAGGAATGACCACGTGTAAATGAAAACGAAAACGAAAAATCGACAACACGAGTTTTATTTGAAGTAGCTGCATCGTTGATCATCTATAAATATATTCACACATCTATTTTCCACTGGCAATTTATGTTTTTGGACGTAGTGTTGTTGCCCGTGTTGGGTTCACTTTATTTTAATTCAAATTCGGCATAGCACTTCAAATAACTTGTGTTTTTGCTTTGATTTAGTGCGACATTGTGCCACCTGAATTTCACAAAGTCGTATTTGGCTCGTAAATACTGGATTACGCGTGTGTTTCGAACGATAAGTTTGTTTAAATAGAGCAATTTTACTTTCAATTAATTTTTTTTAAGTATACTGCAAAACAAACATGTTTTACAGTAGGTTGACAATTACAGCTTCCACTTGTTCTTCTTGTTCTTCTTGTTCTTCTTGTTCTTCTTGTTCTTCTTGTTCTTCTTGTTCTTCTTGTTCTTCTTGTTCTTCTTGTTCTTCTTGTTCTTCTTGTTCTTCTTGTTCTTCTTGTTCTTCTTGTTCTTCTTGTTCTTCTTGTTCTTCTTGTTCTTCTTGTTCTTCTTGTTCTTCTTGTTCTTCTTGTTCTTCTTGTTCTTCTTGTTCTTCTTGTTCTTCTTGTTCTTCTTGTTCTTCTTGTTCTTCTTGTTCTTCTTGTTCTTCTTGTTCTTCTTGTTCTTCTTGTTCTTCTTGTTCTTCTTGTTCTTCTTGTTCTTCTTGTTCTTCTTGTTCTTCTTGTTCTTCTTGTTCTTCTTGTTCTTCTTGTTCTTCTTGTTCTTCTTGTTCTTCTTGTTCTTCTTGTTCTTCTTGTTCTTCTTGTTCTTCTTGTTCTTCTTGTTCTTCTTGTTCTTCTTGTTCTTCTTGTTCTTCTTGTTCTTCTTGTTCTTCTTGTTCTTCTTGTTCTTCTTGTTCTTCTTGTTCTTCTTGTTCTTCTTGTTCTTCTTGTTCTTCTTGTTCTTCTTGTTCTTCTTGTTCTTCTTGTTCTTCTTGTTCTTCTTGTTCTTCTTGTTCTTCTTGTTCTTCTTGTTCTTCTTGTTCTTCTTGTTCTTCTTGTTCTTCTTGTTCTTCTTGTTCTTCTTGTTCTTCTTGTTCTTCTTGTTCTTCTTGTTCTTCTTGTTCTTCTTGTTCTTCTTGTTCTTCTTGTTCTTCTTGTTCTTCTTGTTCTTCTTGTTCTTCTTGTTCTTCTTGTTCTTCTTGTTCTTCTTGTTCTTCTTGTTCTTCTTGTTCTTCTTGTTCTTCTTGTTCTTCTTGTTCTTCTTGTTCTTCTTGTTCTTCTTGTTCTTCTTGTTCTTCTTGTTCTTCTTGTTCTTCTTGTTCTTCTTGTTCTTCTTGTTCTTCTTGTTCTTCTTGTTCTTCTTGTTCTTCTTGTTCTTCTTGTTCTTCTTGTTCTTCTTGTTCTTCTTGTTCTTCTTGTTCTTCTTGTTCTTCTTGTTCTTCTTGTTCTTCTTGTTCTTCTTGTTCTTCTTGTTCTTCTTGTTCTTCTTGTTCTTCTTGTTCTTCTTGTTCTTCTTGTTCTTCTTGTTCTTCTTGTTCTTCTTGTTCTTCTTGTTCTTCTTGTTCTTCTTGTTCTTCTTGTTCTTCTTGTTCTTCTTGTTCTTCTTGTTCTTCTTGTTCTTCTTGTTCTTCTTGTTCTTCTTGTTCTTCTTGTTCTTCTTGTTCTTCTTGTTCTTCTTGTTCTTCTTGTTCTTCTTGTTCTTCTTGTTCTTCTTGTTCTTCTTGTTCTTCTTGTTCTTCTTGTTCTTCTTGTTCTTCTTGTTCTTCTTGTTCTTCTTGTTCTTCTTGTTCTTCTTGTTCTTCTTGTTCTTCTTGTTCTTCTTGTTCTTCTTGTTCTTCTTGTTCTTCTTGTTCTTCTTGTTCTTCTTGTTCTTCTTGTTCTTCTTGTTCTTCTTGTTCTTCTTGTTCTTCTTGTTCTTCTTGTTCTTCTTGTTCTTCTTGTTCTTCTTGTTCTTCTTGTTCTTCTTGTTCTTCTTGTTCTTCTTGTTCTTCTTGTTCTTCTTGTTCTTCTTGTTCTTCTTGTTCTTCTTGTTCTTCTTGTTCTTCTTGTTCTTCTTGTTCTTCTTGTTCTTCTTGTTCTTCTTGTTCTTCTTGTTCTTCTTGTTCTTCTTGTTCTTCTTGTTCTTCTTGTTCTTCTTGTTCTTCTTGTTCTTCTTGTTCTTCTTGTTCTTCTTGTTCTTCTTGTTCTTCTTGTTCTTCTTGTTCTTCTTGTTCTTCTTGTTCTTCTTGTTCTTCTTGTTCTTCTTGTTCTTCTTGTTCTTCTTGTTCTTCTTGTTCTTCTTGTTCTTCTTGTTCTTCTTGTTCTTCTTGTTCTTCTTGTTCTTCTTGTTCTTCTTGTTCTTCTTGTTCTTCTTGTTCTTCTTGTTCTTCTTGTTCTTCTTGTTCTTCTTGTTCTTCTTGTTCTTCTTGTTCTTCTTGTTCTTCTTGTTCTTCTTGTTCTTCTTGTTCTTCTTGTTCTTCTTGTTCTTCTTGTTCTTCTTGTTCTTCTTGTTCTTCTTGTTCTTCTTGTTCTTCTTGTTCTTCTTGTTCTTCTTGTTCTTCTTGTTCTTCTTGTTCTTCTTGTTCTTCTTGTTCTTCTTGTTCTTCTTGTTCTTCTTGTTCTTCTTGTTCTTCTTGTTCTTCTTGTTCTTCTTGTTCTTCTTGTTCTTCTTGTTCTTCTTGTTCTTCTTGTTCTTCTTGTTCTTCTTGTTCTTCTTGTTCTTCTTGTTCTTCTTGTTCTTCTTGTTCTTCTTGTTCTTCTTGTTCTTCTTGTTCTTCTTGTTCTTCTTGTTCTTCTTGTTCTTCTTGTTCTTCTTGTTCTTCTTGTTCTTCTTGTTCTTCTTGTTCTTCTTGTTCTTCTTGTTCTTCTTGTTCTTCTTGTTCTTCTTGTTCTTCTTGTTCTTCTTGTTCTTCTTGTTCTTCTTGTTCTTCTTGTTCTTCTTCTTTTTCTTCTTCTTTTTTTCTTCTTCTTTTTCTTCTTCTTTTTCTTCTTCTTTTTCTTCTTCTTTTTCTTCTTCTTTTCTTCTTCTTCTTTTTCTTATTCTTCTCCTTTTTCTTCTTCTTCTTCTTCATCTTCTTTTTCTTCTTCTTCTTCTTGTGAATTAGAATTTGATAACTACCTTATCTAAAGCATGGTATAAGTATAATTTGTTAGTGGTTTGTGATTTTCTATATTTTCATCACTAATCTAGAGTTAAGTGTAAAAGGTTTAAACATAGTGGTTCCCAACTTCTTTTTCAAAGTTATTCGAGTTATTTAAAAACCTAACCAACGCCATATAAATTGAGCTCAAACACATATATCAAAGTAGATAAAATAACCAGGTATTCACGCTCCCATAACTGATTTCCCAAAAATGACCGTAATCGAGAAATTTGAGGAAATGTGCAAATTTCGAATTTTAAAGATTAGGAGAAAAACACGAAATTTTAAACTTAAGCTTTAATCTATCCTACAGTGAGCTTTTGAGGAAATGTGCAAATTTCGAATTTTAAAGATTAGGAGAAAAACACGAAATTTTAAACTTAAGCTTTAATCTATCCTACAGTGAGCTGAATAAATTTTGGACATAGTCGAAGCATCTGGGTTATACTTTACAGGGTGTCATTTTTTTACTTTAAGAAAAATAGTTTTGACCGTATTTTCTTAGGCAACTCATTTCCGGTATATTTATAAACATATTTTATTAAAAAAAAATCCGATGTGTCCGACACATGACTTTCCTATCTAGTTATTATAGGCGAGAGAGTGAGGCGAGAAGAGAAAAAGGAAAGGCGTAGGAAGGAAGAGGAGGAGGAAAACGAAAGGCGTAGGAAGGAAAAAGGAGGAGAGAGTGAGGCGAGAAAAAGAAAAGGAAAGGCGTAGGAAGGACAAGGAAAAAGAGAAGGAGGAAAGGCGTAGAAAAGCAGAAATATAAATTATAAATGGTTTAGTACAATTCCAGGAAACCTTCAAGCAAGAGGTTAGTCAGCTTAAAATTAATTTAGAACAACAACGAGATAATTTAAAACAACAGGAAAAGGCTAGAGTAGTGTTTAAAAGGCAAATTAGAACTGAACTAGTTGAGATAGTAAGAAAAATTCGTAGCCTAGCTTCGATAAGCAACAGAAAAGCTAAAAACACTACCTCGTCCTTATCTGTAATCGAACCAAGCCATATTCAACACCCAGTTTCACAAATCCATACTAGCAAGACCATTAAGCCACCCACGTTTGACGGTCGAACAACATGGGAAACGTATCGCCTCCAATTTGAAGCTGCAGCTAGAGCCAATGGCTGGGCTAAAAAGAAGAAGGCGGCTGCATTGATAGTGTCGCTGCGAGGACAAGCAGCAACCGTTTTACAATTTCTCCCTCAAGAAGAACACAGTTATTCATCTCTCGTCCAAGCTTTGGAGACAAGATATGGCCAGCAGAATTTGAAACGGGTATTTCAAAGCCAGCTAA
This sequence comes from Psylliodes chrysocephalus, assembly GCA_927349885.1. Lineage (NCBI taxonomy): Eukaryota > Metazoa > Arthropoda > Insecta > Coleoptera > Chrysomelidae > Psylliodes > Psylliodes chrysocephalus. Next base: position 34,082,328 of record OV651814.1, read on the forward strand.
AGATTCGTAGTCAGAAACATACTTTGATTACTATACGAGGCAAGAGAGAGGTCCAACACGCCCAACATAGGGCGCGGCCATTTTGAACCCTGTGACACAGTTTACAGCTAAAGAATCAGATCGCTCACTCTGCGTCGGCACTTTGGATCTCAATGTTTCAGTTTATACACTGTGCAACTCAGATAATACAATATATGACAACCGCCTATAATAAAACAGTAGTCTTCTGTGTATCCTTAATTTGTATCCCTGGAGTGGATGTTATTTTGGAACTTTCAACTGGTCCTAGTGAGCTAACTGATTCTTTAGCAAAATATCAGTACTAGAACTTTTTCTACTGTTGACGTAGGCCCAAAACTTATTAGAGTTAATAGATATATCATTCTCTGCTTTTAGAAGATAATTTTCATGTGTTCTTTTAATCACAATTTTAATTTCAGCTCTTATGCGCTTACATTCTTTAAAAGCCCTGATATCATTGTCTTTTTTATATTGAAGCCAAAATTTTGATTTTTCTTTTATTTTTTTAATGATACTGCGATTAAACCAAGGAGGATATGTTTCTTTATTATGCCCTGAATAATTGGGTACGCAACGATCTAACACATTATACAACTTGCCATAAAAATATGTACAGGCATCATCGGCACTATAAAAGCTTTCTAAAAAAGTCCAGTCAATATTTGATATCATATTATACATAAGTGGAAAATTTGCCTTAGTAAAATTATAAAAATTTGTATAAGAACATTCTAGGTTATAATTGTTGTTAAGTTTTTTTATTAATATCTAAAGCTGGATGATGGTTATCTTCGGTTACTAAGGGATTTAAGGATTTCTCAACAATACAGCAGCCGTTTTAAAATACCAAATCTAAAACTTATTATAATAGATTGAGCTAAAACCATTACTCCATTGAAGAAAAGAAAATTTATTATACGTACTATATTTTGAACGATTCGAGACACGCATCTCTTGACTCGCTAATGCGAGCTTGGATGCCTCGCATTTTTATTAATAGTAGCAAGAATTATTTAATTAAATAAGCAACATTTTTTTAAATGATTATTTGTCGACACTTAATTAATAATAAATATTTTTAAACTTCCCGGAATGCTTTGGTGCCCTGGTATGATATTTTAGAATAATTATGTAGGATTACTTTAATTATATAAATGACCGGTGGACAGATTTCTTTGAAAGATATGTTGAATATTTTGTTCCCTTCGTACTAGAAGATTAAATTATAATTAGATTAAAATACACCGCTAATAGGTCTAAAATCTAGATACGAGTGACGAACGGCATAATTTGAACATTTTAATATATTAAAAAGACACTTCTTGATTTGGATCATTAACTTATCTGGTTTAAAAGATCAATATTGCTCTAATATGAATAAAATATAAAATAAATGAATATATGCATTTTTTCATTTAGGTTTCTTCTATATTTCATAATAAATAGCATCATATTATTATTTCTGGATACGGTTAATATTAGATTAGATTAGAAGCAATACCTACTAGAGAAGAGGAGGAGCTGGTGAGATTCTGCAGGCGCAACGGAATTCAGATGATCATTGGCTGTGATGCAAACGCACATCACAGGATCTGGGGGAGCACCGATACCAACGAAAGAGGTGAGTCTTTACTACAATTTATTATGGCAAATGATTTATAAATAACAAATGTAGGCAATAAACCGACCTTTATAACAAAAAACAGAAAGAAGGTACTAGATGTAACAATAGCATCAACATGCTTGGATAATTTTGTTACAGATTAGCATGTGTTTGACGAAGAGAGTTTATCAGATCACAGACACATAAACTTCAATATTAAAGGTAATATTGCAAAAGAAACTTATCGGGACCCCAGGAAAACAGACTGGGAGGCATACAATGCTTCCCTGGAATGTAATCTTCCGAAGATGAGAAAGACGATGAGAACAACAACCGACCTAGAAATGGCTGTGTTTGAGAATAATAACACAATCACTAGCGCTTTCAACGATACCTGACCTAGCAAGGAACTCTATCAGGAAACATCCATGGTGGAATGATGACCTTGCTATACTAAGAAAACAGGTGAGACAAAAATTTAATAACCAGAGAATGAGAACTATATAGAACCATACGCATCTGTTACAACATAGCCTTACGAAAAGTCAAGAGAGAGTCTTGGAGAAGGCACTGTGAGGAGATAGCAAGCACTCAAGAATGTGTCAGGCTCCAAAAAATTTTCTCAAAAGACACACAACACACAATAAACACCCTTAAGAATGAACTGGGGGAGTACACAATCACAGAGAAGGAAACAGTAAGGGAACTCTTTAGGGTTCTCTTCCCTGGTACACAAACCATAGCACACACACCAGGTAACCGGAATCTAAACTGACTGGAAGCTCATAATAAAGCCAACAGGGAAGATTGGAGGATAGCCAAACAAGTAATGAACTATGATAAACTGAAATGGGCAATTAGCTCATTCGAACCATATAAATCACCGGGCATGGACGGGATTTATCCAATCAATAAAGAGGTTCTGATATTTTATACAGCAGACTCTGTAACATACTCAGAAGAGACTGACATTCCTCGGTTTTTCAGGCCGAGGTATACGCAATTTTGCAATGTGGAAAAACGAACAATGAAAGAGCTGTCGAAAATCAGCATATTCAAATAATGTCAGACAGCCAAGCGGCACTTAAGGCCATATCGTGTCAGAAAGTTACGTCGAGGCTGGTATGGGAATGCATCGAAGAACTAAGAAACTGGCAGACCGAAATAGAGTAAAACTATTTTGAGTGCCAGATCACCAAGGGATCGAAGGTAATGAAAAGGTTGACGAACTTGCAAAAAGAGGGTCAGAAGAAACACCGGAACCAGACACAAAGCCAGGAGTACCAAAAAGTATAGTCCGGGGTTTCATTAACTACTGGATTCGGAAACAACATATCAACTATTGGGGAATTATGAATAGGAACTAGTTGAAAGTAATAACAGGGTTCATGACTGGGCACGCCCCAGTAAAGGGACACTTGAATAAAATTGGCATGTACAATGGGGAACTCATGTGCCGACTATGTTACAAGAAACCAGAAACGGCCAAACATACTGTGCGAATGCGAGGCTCTAGATCGCAAAAGACAGGCTCTTTTTGGACAACCCCAGGTTAATCCAACAACGTATAGAACCCACTCACCCAAGGATCTGTACAAACTTTTGCAAGGTACAAAGGTGACAGAGTGGGTGCTATGAACTAACATGGGGTAAAATACAATAAGCCAATAGGCTTCAGTGTTATTCGGAGATATAGTCAGACGAGCCCAGGAGAAAAAAAAAATAGATTTAAAATATTCAATATTTGTTTCATCAATCTTCCATAAGAGGTATGATGTAAATTACACAAGCGATTAAATGAAATGGGAGGTTCTTAGGTGTGTAACTAACTATTTCTAATATTGGTCCTAATAAAATTTTGTAGTATTAATTAGAAAAATGATTACAATATATTTTGTGCCTAGTTTCGATTTAAATACCATAAATACCAAACTTTAAACACTTTAAACACAACTACATCCCAGCTTAGTTGTTTCTTATAAAAACTACTTCGTATCCCGGGTGACAATGAGACTAGAAATATCTTAATCTGTAACGATTGGAAGGTGTGTTAACTCATGGCACTTAGACCTCACTAGTCCCATTGTGCACCCTCCTAAGATAATAGGCACCTCTTAGCTCGTGAGTCAGCCTGCAGATTTAATGTAGTTGACAACCTCGCCAAGAGTTGCTTTTCTTATATCGGACGATGTTAGCCAATTCTCGCCGAACACAAATCTTCTAACAAATGAGGGCTTCGGGCAATCGTAGAGGATATATTCGGTGGTATAATTTTCTTTTTCGTACCTCCTGCAGAATGCGTATTCTGACAACTCCATGTTATGGAGATACTTCCGTACTTGTCAATGACCAGCCAGAATGCCTGTGATAAGGCGTAGATTCTGTCTAGTCATAGTCAAGTATTTGTTTGCTGTAGTGTCAATATAACTTAAAAGCTTCCTGGCAAGTCAAAAGCTTCTTGTTTCATCCCATCTTTTTTTGAATTTCAAAAAGGTTTTTTTTTAAATTAGGTTTGTCACTACCGATGTTGTTAGTCCAACAGAAGGGCCAGGTCCAGAGAGTATTTGGCTGGCTGCCTTCTTGGCTAGTGAATAAGTAGGGTAGTTGCCTTTCGATGTGACGTGACTTTTGATCCATCTTAAGTTGACCACATTGTTGATGGATACTTCGTCCCAAAGCTTTGTTATATTCTTGTACTAACTCTAAGTAAAATCGTGGTATGCTTACGTTTTGTATTTAAATCTGGCATGTGTTCGTAGTGCAAGTTGTTTTTAATTATGAAAGCTGCCCCCCCCCCCCCAACTTTGATTAGGTCTGTCTTGGCGTATTATATCATATCCTATAAATTTGGGTTTGTCAGTCGGTTTATGGTTTGTTTCTGTAAGGATTATTAGGTCGAATTTATGTTTGTGAATGAAACTGCGAACAATACTGTTTTGGTCGCGCATCCCATTTGCATTGTAAAAACAAGTTTTGATTTTGTCATTTTTATTATTGTTGAAACTAATTCCTTAAGTTGAAGATTATATCAATGTTACTCATGAATTTATTATATGTTTTAAATACTTCCTTACCTGTTGAACACACTATAATTTTACAGTTAAGCTCTCTGACTGCTCTAGTAAGCTCGCCGATGTTAATTAGGGAGTTAAGCTCTGAAAATGCGTTATTGAGGGCTGTTACATCATCCATGGCAGTCACTTCACTTACATATTTTGTGAATCTTTCAAATGCAGTTGCATTTTGGTTATTTGTTTTGTAGTTTCTAGAAGGAAGGGGTGAAAACTCTTCTTCTCTTCTAGCACTCTGTCTCCTGTAGTTTCACTGGTTGATTGTCGGCAGGGGTGCGGGTATATATTTATTTTCCTGTGGTCTTGCTCTTTTTTTCCAGTCTTCCAAGTCTGTCCATGTATGTCTTATATTTGCTGTAGTTAGCCGATGATCACCCCCGCAGTTGGTACATGTGGCTGGAGTATCTCTCGTCTTAATACAAGTGCGCGTGTGGTGAACACCTGCGCATTTGGGGCATTTAGGTGGCCTCCCACAATTTGCCGTAGCGTGCCCCCATTGTAAATTTTAAAGTTTATATCTAGTACGATTCGTGATGGAAACCAATAAATCCATATAATTAAAATTTTCGTATTTTTTCCGTCTCTCTTTCTGTATTGTAGGAAAAGTGAAATAAGAAAAATAATTGGGTGACTTCTTTATTTTAACAATTTTGGAATGCAAGAAGAGGCACTTAAATATAAACTAAATAGGACTGGTAGAAGTCGATTAAAATTTTATAGTTTTAATTATTTATACGTTTAATGGCCTATTAAATATAATTAAAAATAAGCTTCAAGTTTCAGATTTCAATCCTTTCCTTCGTAATATTTTAAATAATATTTAATGTATAAATAAACTGTAAACAGCTCATTTTAAATATAAACCTGTACTAAATGAGTCGCTAATGAAATACGATTAGTATGTTTTCCTGCAGTAAAATTGTTTATAAACCTAAATTGTTTGATTGCATTTATCTCGCACATTAAAAAAATTTGTTTAAAGGTTTAAAACATTTATTGGTTAGTTTTATGTAAATTGGAATGAAAATTCCGTTATAATTAAATATTCAATTAATTTTCATTTTATGGTTTATAGTTCAAACGATCCCGGTATAAATCAAAAATAAGATTTCCATATAAATAATTCCCGAAAGAGCTTACGTTTGATCCTCTATCAATATAAGATTCTTGTTAACCAAATTTATTTTAAAACTCGAGAAAAATATGTAAATATTAAATAAATAGAACTCTAAGAAAACGAGAGAGGCATTGTTAATTTATTTAGAATGATATTAAAGTTAGATTCCATCTAAATCTCGGTAGCTGGAAAATTTTATTTACGTTTTCCCAGGAAGCTCAAATAAAATTCAAAATAAATTGGTAGCATCTGCACCAATTCTTATAAAAAGAAACATCACCTTGGAATTGGCTATTACCCCCTTAATAGATGTATAACAAGATATTTCTAATGTGTCACTTCCACTAGAAACTCATAAAATTCGCCGTTAATCTTTAGACAGGGATGGCCGAGCGTTTGTGCAAAATGTGCATGTGCGGCTCTTAAGGAGAAAAATATCATTTAATTTGTTTGCCAGTAGAGATTTATATATTTTCATAATTCATAGAAAATTGGTTCTAAACAATTTGTTTTGGACTTGTTTTAAGTCAATCTTCTATTTAAAAAATATCTTTGATGTAAGCTGACCTTTTCATTCTATAATTACTGCAATGAATAATTAAAAACTTAAAAAATAAGGAATACAATTCGTCGAATAACATTGAAATGTATTTCTGTAAGGCTGGCTTTGGCTAGTGGTGTTAAAAAGAGAGGAAAGAATATTAAAAAATGCTTTTACTTTTAGTAGAATAATTTTGTCAAATAGGTCTTATCTATAATCAATGTGCAATAACAAACATTAAAAGAATATAAAACATCTAGTAGGCATTATTTTTAATAAATGCCTCAAATAAAGAAGCATTGACGATTATTACAATCTGATCGTTGTAATCAATTAGCAATTTTATTCTACCCTAACTTATCTAAGAATGAAAAACTTCATAAACTAAGATTCTACTCAGTAGTGTACTGTAACGGCCCACCCCCGGTACCCCCTTTTTGTTCATTGTTTTACCCTCTGAAACGTTATCATTTACCTCACAAGTTTATTTTACTTTAAATTCTATACTTACTGTATTTGGCCTTTTTTCCTCAAGTAGTAGAAGTGATCGTCTAGTTAATTAATTAATAATTTATTTATATGCCCACGTTGTGATAATGTCAATTAAGATAAACTAGAATTCGATGCAAAGTTTGGTGCAAATTGATAAATAAAACATACAAATTCATATTTAAACTCTTTTATTTTTCATACTTCAAATGTGATGCAATAATTAGCAAGGTATATTGCAATTGGTACTATTTACTGAGATATCACTAGAGTTCCGTTCAAACGCAGGCACGTTCATTTGCTATCAAGATATATGTTATTTAGGTTAAATGACCAACGAAGTTAACGAACAGCGCCACTTCGCCATATGGTTAGCTTACTACGTTGATTTCACATAAAACTTTGTTTCAAACCTTATAGAATGGGTGGCTTAGCATATAGGTGTCCCCCTTGAGCTAACAAACAGTGTATTCACCAGTTGGTTAACTTACTATTAAATTTTGCCATCTTGATTTGTACAATTTATCCAAGATAGCACATCCCTGTATATTTCTTAAATAATGATTTTTATAATTTCTATTAAAATGACTTAATACAATCCTGTATATTTCTTAATATTGATTTTTATAATTTCTATTCAATTAACCTAAGTTCACCCGAAAAACAGAAAACAGATGGATATCCTAACTGTCTTTCGGGGTGAACGACTGAACGACTGAAGGCTATATGGTTTATTGGTTACATTGATAATATTTTTTAAAGCAAAATGTCAAGCCCTCGTCTAAACGAAACCACTGGAAATACAGACATTAGATTATGTACTTATTTCATCTAGCGTTGTGACGGCGTTAATTTAGGTACGTCGCAGCGTTAAGCGTCGCCTTGCGTCGAGGCGCCTAGCCTGGTGGTGGAAAGTATTTAATACTCTACTGCATTGGAACAGATATACGGTAGAAATGTTTAGATGGTGCGGGACGTGACGAAAGGTTGTCGACAAGAATATTATGAACGAAATATTTAGGGGCGGAAAGCGTCGAGAAGTAGAGCGTTGGGACATTGAGCGTCGGAATGAATGTAAGGTAGGAAATACTTAGATGGTGCGGAATGTGACAACGTTCGAGACGTAGATGGGTAGGAAAGTAGGGCGTCTGGACGTTGAGTGTCAGGATGAATATAATGGTAGGAAATTTAATACTAAGGTGGTGTCAGAAGTGATAGCGTAGAAAGGTAGGGAAGTAGGACGACAGGACGTTGGGCGTCAAGACGTTAATACCTTCGGGGATAGGAGGTATTGTAGGATAAACATCCTTTTGGAAGAGCGTTTTAGGAAAGGTACAGACTATATAACTGGATACAAATAATAAAGTGATTGCTTGAATGTAAAATAATAATATGAATGTTTGCACATCAAATAATAAAAAATGAATGAATCCGAGCTCATTTGAGTCTGACTTTTTATAGCAGTGTTACTGACTTTTTGTTACGTCTTCGTGTGTCTTAGTTTTCAGCGAAAACCGAAACTGGTTGGGGTGGCTGATTTATTATGTGCCTTGAGAGCCTTGTGTATCAAAATATTGTCGAAATCGGCCTTAACATCGAAACTAGATAGATAAGCGAGCTAAGTGTTTTAATGATGATTACTTCGTGAAAAGAAGTATGTTTTATGGTGGTTTCAGTTCGCGTTCTCAGGCACTTGGATCTTTTACGGACGTGATTATAGATATTTTTATTAGGTGTCGTAAATGAGATTTAATTATCTGGGAGATTTTTCGTTAAATAAAGGATTTTGAATTTAATAAGAATGCAGTATTTTATTTAATAATTGAAATTATTAAATTATTAAGGTACCTGGGTGCGGTAGGTTACAGTACCTTAGAGTCCAGTAAACTATACTACACTCTGCTTTTATCTAAGATCACTGAACTGACTCAAAAGGCTTGGTTCTCTTGAGTCTTTTTATTAGATTGGCTTTGTTGAGGAGCTCGATAACCTCAACTGTTCCGTGTTGGGGCAGTTGTTGTTGTTGACTACTGGTAAATTTTTGTATTGTATTTGCAACAATGTACATTTTAATCTACCAGGGTGCATAGACGATGTTCCTTAATACTTTATTCTGAAAATGTTAATTAACTTGGATGTTACTTTCACTGACACAGCCCCAATATATCCCTATAAAGAAGCAGTTTGTTGTATGTGAATAATTTGTAATTTTTTCTTAGCAACCAGTACATTCTTTTATATTTGATACCAAGCTGTTCGCGTTTCATTTTAATATGTGCTTTCCAGCGAAGTCTAGCATCAAGTGTCACACCCAGTTTGTTTATTGCTGAATTTTAAATGGACATACATGATCAGCTGTTAAAAAGCCATTTAGTAAGATTTAAAAATTCAAAATTTATTCAAGGGACGCTATTATGGTGGTTTCCTACTGATTACCTCGTAGCAGAGAAGGAACGAGGAACGCTTTAATTTTTAACAAAAGACCGAAAGACCAAAACACTAGCCTTTTTAGCCAACACTTAAATTCTTGTATATCAATAAATTTATGGCTGTGCCTGTCTATGTAAAAAATATTTAGATAATTTACTTTTTAAGCTTTTGACCTTTCCCCACGTTAAAAATATTTTGGCCTTTAAGCAAGCCTGAAGTAAAAATATTTGCTAATGGTCAAATCATATTTGGATCCTTTACCTTTCTGATTCTATCAACTTTTGAAAAAATTTGTTTCAACTTAAAAAAATTATTTTTACTTGTCACTTTCACTTACAATAAATAAGTACTTAAATAAAATACTTGACACACTATAAAGATTTAAATATTTTTTTTTTAATTTCCAAATTTATTTGCAATGTGTAAAATAGTATACAATAAGCAAATGAGTTAACAATATATTTATACTATAGTATTAGTAAAATTATAGAGGGAGTGACGTTTGAGTCTTCTTAGCGTAAGTTGGTCATGTCATAAGATGTGTATTCTGACTTTTTGTATACAAGGATAGTTCACAAATTATCGTCCCTAATATAGAAGCAAACACATGAGAAAACTGAAACTAATTTATTTTTCAACATAGTCACCTGCAACGTTTATACACTAGGTATATCGGTGTTAAAGGGTTCAAACCCTTTCAAAAAAAAAAAAAAAAAGACAGTGCAAAGCGGTTTTCATGAAGATGTTCTTTTAATTTTGGAAATAGATAGCAGTGGCTGAGTGCCAAATCTGGAGAATAAGGGGGTTGTTATAAAATTTCAAATACCGCATAGCAACACAACTTTTGTGGACCAGTGCGTTGTCCTGGTGAAAGAGCACACTTTGACTTAAATTTCCTCTTTTTTTTTCTCTGGTCCCTTGGCGTACTTTTGGTATTAAATTCGCATAATATTCACCTATTATGGTGCACCTACGCGGTAAATAATCCACGAAAGCAACACCTTCGTTTTCAGCATTTCTATATTAGATGAGAATGCTGTACCCCAGAGCTGAATACCGTCCAACTAAGTTTCAGGATGGCCCTGTATAGTAGTATCTTATTATTTATTGATATCTGTCATTGTCTACCAATTATCCATTATAGTTGTCTGAGCTTAAGGCCAAGCTGCTTTCTTTTTGTACTTGGCTTCGTCGCGTCGCGGTAGTTGATGACCATTAAGTGTAACTGGAGGGCAGTTTTCTCTACTGTTCGTGAATGTTACCTGGACTGACTTGGTATTATTTGATTTGATGTGCCACTTGTTCTATCAGTGTTCAATTCTTTTGTGATGATTTTACAATATTTGTGATACCTGATTCTTGTTCTTGTGCGACACTAAGATGGCAATGTCTGCAAATATTGGTAGATTAGCGATGTACAGAAAATATAACATTTGTATTAGCACGCTGCCTTGTGGAACTCCAGAATTAATTTCGTAAATGTATGTTTGTTCCCGGTGATGGTCTACAAGAAAGTGGCGATCTACAAGGTAGGATTTAAAAAGAAGGAAAAAGTTTATGGGAAATGCTTGTTTTAATTTGTATAAAAGTCCAGGATGCCAAACTTTATCGAATGTCTGTGTGATGTCCAAAAATGCCGCAGCACAGTACTTTTTGTCTTCTAGATCTTATCTAATTTTTTAAAATTCTCGATAAATTTGCTGGACTGTGGCGTGATATTGTCTGAAGCCAAATTGGTGACTAAGTATCAACTGGTTTTGTTCAACTATTTGTTGTTGTCTGTGAATAAGTTGATTTCCTAGAAGTTTTAACATTATTGGGGGCAAACTTATGGGCTTGTATGACTTTACTTTTTAAGAGGATTTCCAGGTTTTGGTAACAGAATAATTTTTGCATTTTTCCATTAAGTCGAGAAAAAAATTAGTTTTAGGCAAGCATTTATTATAAATGTTCTTGGAGAAATGTTTCTGTAATAATTTTCTATCCAAGGAAAATATTTAATTTGACAGAATGCCAGAGAAGCATTAAAAAAATATCTCTGGTTTTACAGTTGACAAGCATCGATATCTAGTGAAACCAGTACCCATGTCGCAATGCATAAAATATTCTCTATAAGAATTTGATTGCATTTTAGAAAAACTAATATTTAATGAAGTAGGCTAGGTTAAAAATTAGTGGGATGATCTCGTCACCTTCCACTATAACCAAGATGGATATATTGTATCTCATGTCTAACTTATAGTTTGATGAAAGCTATGGGTCAATTAGGTGAGACCTCTTTAAGCTGGTATTCTAGTCGGGTGAATTCAGATATCTGTAATATAGTTCTTTCCAAAGCGGAGCAGGTATATAGAATGTACTCTCTAGATTCATCTTCTATGATGCAGAATCGACTTAATCACTAAAATTAAACTTTTTAATTAAAAATCATTAAGGTACTCGATTGGAACACATTATCAAGTAAAGTCAAAACCGAAAGTTGAAAGGACCTTTAGTTGTAGAGACGAATTTTTTTACGTGATCGGAAACGTGTTAAAAAATGGTGGTAAGAAAATTTTCTCCATAGATTTAGTAAACAAAAGTCACTGATGGAAGAAACTGGGAGAATAAATGTTCAAACAATTATTTTCCCAAAACAGATTATTGAAATGGAGTTTCGGTCCATTTATCAAGGTGGAAAATATGTTAAAATCGTTTGGGTTTCATTAGAATCCACTACCCCGTTACGTAGATCTTAATTCATACAAAATTTACGTATATTCATACTTGTAATCTTCCATTAGAAGAACCACATATGATTCTCGAAAAAATAGATGGTTTCTAATAATAATAATAATAATATTAAAAAATCCTGTTCAGAAATATAATTATTATCAATTTAAACGTTATCATCAAGTCAAAATTACAATATTTAGGTTAGGTTAGGACACACAAAATTTACATATCAACATCTGCTGCAATACGGAAGTTCCAAAATTATGTTTGATTTGTGACGTTAATCAGTGATTGATCCACATTGCACGGTGTCGAAATGTTAGAATGCAATCTAGTCTATAAAAGTGTATAAAACAAATATTAGGTACAAATTAAAAACACAATTCTTAATTAAAACAAAATCACACGTCCTAATTGTAGAAGCGTACAAAAAATAAATAAAAACCGATTCTGTTTCGGTCTAAATTTAATTCCAGCTCCAATTTAATATTTTAATTTATTGCGCCCGTACTCAATTTGCATACTAAATCTAAATATCTAGGAACAGCCCTGTCCTCGGAGAAGTGCACACATACGCAGCTCATAGCGCGAAACACATTAAAATGAAAATAATTTACATTCATTTCTAAGGTCACACGTCATTGTGAAATTTTATGTGCTCTTACAAATGTGGCAATTCAACTTGAGAGCCGTTTCACCTTGGGTAATTTTCATTAAAATAATCGGCGTAGGTTTATTTTATTCGATTAGTCGACTGTTTAATACTATAAAAAATCGTCGCTTTACTTCCTTAAATAAATATTAATCGAGAACTTTTGGCGCCGCTTGGGTTAAGCAACCGTTTATTAATATCTAGTTAGTCCGAGAGCAGAGAGAGCTTCTGTTTAATATAAATCCGAACTGATTTCATGCTTCTATTGGTGATACGCCCTCTGTGGGACATTTCGCAAACTATTCTAAGTATTCTAAGGAAGATCATTCATCCACAAATGTAACAAAATGTATTAAATAAAAGAAAATTATCTAAGTCTTGGTCATAGAAATTTATTAAAAGAAAAACAAGGGTTTCTCTACTAATTTCCACTACGAAGGATCATTATCAAGCTTGGAAAGTCAACGAATTAACATAGAGCTCGATAGATTTTTGAGTAGAAGTTTAATATATTATATAAAACTATAAGCAAAGCTTGCAGTAGGTACAGCCAGAAAAATAATGTTGGATGATTTTTAGAATAATTTATTATTTGACAAAACTTTTTGATCACTTGATATATGTAAAAACATAAAACAACTAAACAATATTTATTGTACAGGATGTTACAAAATGTACAAAATAAATTCTAACACCCCCACTTTATGTTTATTTGAAATTTCCTTTAGTCCTATCCTGTCTTGATTTATTTTTCACCAACTAATCCTTTGGTAAAAGAATCAGCCGGCATGTCCTTCGTTCCAATCACTTTGACTTATGTTTGACCAAGTTTTTGTGTCTCTCTCTGATGAAGTGGTGCTTTATGTCGATGTGCTTGGTTCTGGGACGATAAGCGTTATTTGCTAAAATCAATAGCTCCTTTGTTGTCACTGAATATAGGTACCTTTTCTGGTGCTTTTTCTACCAGCTTTCCTAGCAAATTTTTTAGGAATATTTTATAATTATAATGTCCAGCTAATAGCTGCATCGCTAAGGATGAAAACGTACCCTGAAGTAGACTTTCTGTCTTCAGGATCTCCGGCTCAGTCTGAGTCCGCATATCCTTCCAAATCTTTATTAGACCTTTTGAATATGAGCCTTAGATTAGACGTCTGCTTCAGGTACCTCATTAGGCGTTTTACAGCTGACCAGTGAGGTCTACCTGGAGTGTTACTAAATCTAGCTAAAGTCCCCACTGCAAAGCTAATATCTCATCTAGTGCATTGTGCAGCATAGATTATACTCCCAATGGCTTCTTGGTAAGGTACTTTAGACATTTTTTCTGCATTTCTTTGGTAAGAATCTGATTCGGATCTAAAGGACTTTTAATACCATTACAATCTGCAGCTTCGCTTTTTCTTCTGAAACTCTTGTCTATTGCTACAACTTTTGCTTAATCGATTGTTAAACCTTCTCTCGTTGTTTTTCTCTGTTTTATACTCTAACTCTTAATAGTCTTACTCCTCGTTTAAATCTCCTTCCTGGTATTTCTTTATTTATTTTTTTTTATCAATTTAAATAAAATTTTCTGTACGTTTTATTTATTCTTCACATATTTCATCTCTATCATATACAAATCTTAATTTCTTAACTACAATATACATCCAACTAAAACCCAAACATAAACACAATCTTAAAATTCTAACATAAAAAAACCCTCTGACAATTCCAAAAATAAAAAACCTGACACAATTCCCCAAACAAACACAAAAGTTTTAAATCTAGTCATCACTGACGTCAAAACCCAGGCCGCTCCAAATAACTTATTAACATTAACGATACAAACGAAAAAGACATTCAAAGTGAACAGACGAAATCATGACAATATCTTTCACGAAATCAATCAAGTGAGAACTTGCACCCGAGTCTAGAAGTCGCATAAAAAGCAGCAACGGATTTCGTATAGTTACGCTTTATATGGCCGTCTTCTCCATAGTCATAACAACGCATCTTTCTTTCTTTAACAAGTTTTCTTCATCTATATTCTCATCTTGCCTCCTAACCTCGTGACCAGTTCTAACTGTGGATTACGTCTTTCCCTCAATTCATCTAAGCTTAGTTTATGTAGCCTTAACCATTTAGTTAACCGATTGAAAATTCTTTTTGCAATTGTTTTTGATTCCCAAGCATTATTTATTTCTAAATATTCAACATGTATTAGGCATTCTGTTTATAAAGATAGACTCAGGCAGTTATACTCTATCAGCCTTAAGTTTTTCTTGCAAATCTTGTCAAATTTTCTGCAGCTTAAAAATGTACATAGCAATGATATCAGCAGATACTTTCGAATAACTAAATAGTTGACTCCAGAGCATATCCAACGTTTTTTATTTAACTGCTCAAAAATGGAATGAAACACGTCTCATTTTGATAAATTAGAATTTGTTGTTTCACAGAAGATGAAGAACCAATAACGTAACGCACTACAGCATCAGCTTCTTCAAAATTGGGAAAGCCTTTCTGATAAATATAGTTTACTTTAAGAGATGTATTTTTGACATATTTCATTATCTTCTAACAATTTTTCTTACTTCGTCAACTTTAAATCCACATCAAAGTTACACGATATCCAGTTACTTTTACCACGTAACTCGACAATTGTACCTCTCAAATCAATTCATGACATGTTTGTAGAATCAGAAAAATTTGCTCGAAACACAGTTTATCTGTAAAATATTTAATATTTGTCTTCTGCTATTCCTCCTTCTTTATATCTCCTTCCATTACTCTCCCCCTTTTTTATACTTTAATAATATCCCATGATTTAGCCATGTGAACTTGTCGACTAAACAAGTTTGATGATGACCTTGCATTATCGAAACTAATAGCTACATCTTCCATTTTTCAATAAATTATTGTGACTAAGACAATTTTTGTTGTTTTATTTTCTATATTTACTTGCTTGTCACGAAGTACTTATAAGTCTGGTTTGTTTGCGCACCCTTCATATCTATTTTGATTTAAGAGTTTAGAGGCGTCACTTGGGACTGAGTGTTACATATATATTTACTTTGAATATAAAAGTTCAGTAGTGACGACGGTTTCCGTTTGTTTGCGTTTAAAACATTTTATAGTTTTTTAAAAGAGTATCTTATCTTGTCATTGTCGATAAAAATATTGACTGTATTATACTATGACGCAATCAGTATGACGAAAGATATGTTTAGAGTCAGAATAAAATTGAAGTAGCTGTTAACAACTGGATTTCATAAGCTAAAATAGTCTTGTCCATAAGTAGCTTGTTGCCAAGTGGAAGTTGAGATGTACGTCCAAGTAGCCGATACACATTTCCTAGTTTGAAATCTAGATATGTTTCATTTTAGTCCATATGTAATTTTGCCAATTAGGTTTGCGATTAAGGTGCATTCCTAAGTATTTAATGTCGTCTGCTTGATATATTTAGTGGCTGTTTAAAGTTACGAGGTGACATGTTTCTCTGCGATTGGTGAAAGTAACATGTATAGATGTATTTTCAGTAATACTAATTTTTCATTTTGTTACCCATGCTTGTATGTGGCCTACAAGTAATTAAATTTATAGGTTAGGTTGAAAATAAATAGGATTATATCTCATCGCTTACCATTACCATTCGACATGTCTTTCGAAAGCAGAGCAGTTACTTAGAATATGCTCTACAAATTCGTCTTCTACGCTGCAATATTAACAGTCCGTCGTTAGTCGCAGACCTATCCTTTGAATGTCGTTACCTAGACGACTATGTCCTATCATTAGTCCCGTGGGAATTCACAGATCTTTCTCACTCCATTGCCGAATCCGAGCAGGGGGCCTATACTCAAGTTGAGAGAATGATCATTTTATGCGAACTGGACCGCCTTTCTATTAAAAACTGTGTGAGTGGTATTCTTGAATTGAAGTGAATGATCACTTTGCATTAAAATCGAGAGAACATACTTCTCTTAGTCAAAATTAGTAGAAGAGCATCATTTCGGGAGAACATTGGGAAAACTGTCATTGTCGTGCGCTATTTTAATTAAAATGGATTTGGACGAAGCTCTTATTTATATCCATATTTTAAATGATCTAGCTGAAGCGGAAGAAGATGCCAATCGACCAAATAGAATTTTTTTAAGAAAAGAGGATCCTTTTTACTTTAGTGACCGAATATTCATACAAAATGTTCGTCTAAGTAAACCTTTGCACGGGATTTAAAAGAAAATAATGAAAAATTTAATCTGTTATTACAATTATAAAAAAATAATAAAAAATTGAAGTAAAGTGCCTTCTAAAATAGTTCTAACGCACAACTTAAGTTTGGCAGCGGTGCTCCGTGAACCTATGAGATGTGAATGATTTAAGAATACCGAATACGATGACCGAGAGAACAAATTGGTGATAGAATACTTCACATCCCACAGTGGAATGTTCACATCGTTCAACTTGGAGAACAGAACCCCTGAGACGTTCATGGAAGGGTTAGTTACAGAATCTTTCGAATGAATTAGGCCAGGGGTATTTATTTAGTTCAACCTCTGTCCAACTTGAGATCATTCCTTTGGTAGTACTCTTTGTAATACGAAAGAATGATTCTGGTCCTATGAACTCAGTTTTGGTTGTTTTCCTATGAACTCAGTTTTGGTTCTTTTTTAAGCCAACGCGTCTGATTTTAAAGGTATTATGAAGCTATATCTGACTGTGGTTAATTTTTCCAAGAGTTAGAGGAGACTACTATTAATTTAACTTACAGTTGTTGTTATTTATTATTTAGTACATGCTATGTATGTAAAAAACGTTTAAATAAACCTTACTTGTATTAAATGATTAAACTATACATTTGTTTCAAATATGGCATAAATATTTCATTATTTATATTTTTTGGGTTTTATTACTTTAACAAACTAATATTTATGTCAAATACAATATTCTAAATTAAATATTAGTTTTTTTAGAGTAATGAATGCCAAAAAAATGTAAATAATAAAAGACATTTGAATGTACCGTGGGTATGCTTTACAATCTTCTTTTTCTCTTCATCTGTGCTGTCTTCAACTGTCAAGCCAATCAGCCAATTGTGTAGTGTGCGATGGTGGCTCCAAATAATATGCTGAGGAACTATCAATTTGTTACCAGTGCAGGGCATTTAATCGGTTTATCTTACATATTAATTTATTAATGGTGTGAAACTATGGAGGGTAGAGAAAAGGAGGACAATCTTATATGGATCTTTATATTAAAAAGTGGCCACCAAAATGTATACAATTAAGATGGCGCTCGTGTAGCCAGGGGACAAAATCCAATGCTATATAGTCATATAGATTGATCATTCATAATTAAATCAGACAGGAAGCAGTAAATTGAGACCTCCGTGCCATTTTAATATAAGAATTATTTATTGTTTATATTATTATTTTTCAATAAAATTTGACTATTGTCGTGTATTGTCAAAATTTATCTACGATCACAGAACACTTAATCTTCTACGATCAGTCACTTTTCACGGTGTAGTTTTTAGTTTTTTATAGTTGAGCAATATTTATTACTATATACATCATTGGTGTCATTGTGTGATCTGAATTATCGACTGTCGACGTCCCCTGGGCACAGAAGCGCCATCTTAATTGTATACATTTTGAGGGACACTTTTTGTATACAGAGATTGTTCTCCTTTCCTCTACCCTCCATATGTGAAACGAAACCCAAACTGATGGTCGAGAAATAGGTTGTATGTAGTTAATAATGGGTCCATCCGTTTTAATAACAGTATTTCAAATACTTCAGATATGATTGACAGAAGGCGTATTGGTCTATATGATGACGCTTCTTCTGGGTTGTTTGTCAGCTTTTTGATCATTATGACCTTGGCTAATTTCCGTAGCATACATTTTTGTTTTGGTTAATTGAGATACATTTTGTATTTAATAACATTAGTTACCTTTATAGTATTAAATAAAATTATCAAGCTTTGTGTATAATGTTAACTATGAATTGAGTTTTGTTAGTCTACTATATATTTTTAATCAAATAACTATTTGCAAACACACCTTCAATAAACTAGATGGATTATTCTACATGAAGCAGTCAGAAGGTTTTATAAATGATGCAAAGTATGTAAACCGAAAAGAAGTTAATATGTTAAGTGAGATCCAAGTTGTTAAAACAGTAGTTTTTTTACCAAATTTTAAATTTAATTTAAGTGAAGCAGATTCATGCTTGTAGAGAAAGAATATTACAATAAGGAGAATAAAAAGTAAAGACCTAAGAAAAACTGTTATAAATAAAAAGGTCACTGGCTATTCCAAGAACTGGGTAGCTGATGGAAAACCGGATAACATAGAGTAGCTAAACTGCAACTAGTATGGTACCTTTTGAGAAATACTCCGAAAATTGGTGGTTAGCTAACGGTGCAACTAAGCATGTAGATTTTTATCATTTAACTGTTGCTGATAGTCGTCGTAATAGCCTTTATCATGAAGACGTTTAATTAGATTTAGAAGTCTTCGATGGGCCATATCAAAGTTTGTAGAGAGACAAGCGTGACCTTTTACAAAAGACATACATACCTCGTATCTTCCATCTTCATGTCTACTAATCGTTTTAAGAAAATGAATATTTTAATATTTACGAAAGATTTGACTGATCCAGTATAATGAGCGCAGCTAAAAAAGGTATCTATATGCAAAAGGAAGAGGTAATAAAATAATTTTAGCAAAACTGAATAATAAGGATCAAGACATTCTACTAAAAGATTTATGTTATATTTATTCCTAATATGTCAAATAATCTATGTTCATTTTATCAGCCCAATATAATAACAAAAACAGTGAGTTTTGTCAGAATCAACATACATCAGTCTATTATATATTTTTCATTAAATATTTACAATACGACTGTACCTTCCTTATTACGAACACAGCTTAAATAACAGCGTTGCAAGGTTTTTCAATTACTTTAGGTTTCATTCAATTATCTTTTATATTGTGCATTAAATTACTAATAAAATTAGCTGTCACACTTTAATACGTACGTTTTTATCTAGTAAGAGGGCATTAAAATCAAAAGTAACATAATAGTTACCTATTCATATTGCTGACTTACCCATAAAATTATCTTCTTGATGATGTATTGTACTTGGTGCTTTCCCTATTTATATTGTTTTCGTTAGAGTGACGAAGGGTGTTACGAATTACCCTGTATTTGTTTATTTGATGTTACCCTGTATTATTTTAAGTTTACTTGATTTTAGTCCATTTGTCAGATTGATTTTGATGTAAAAAAAATATTGAAATATAAAAAGGTTTTGATTGGAAGTTTTCTTTGTATTTTATATTTTGTATTTTATACCGAAATCCAGGACAAGTTTTTTGTGAAATGGATAATATACAACGAACCCTATGGGCAAAGAACTTCCTTTTTAAGGATATATAATTCCCTTAAAGATATTTTGGCTGTACCCGATTACAGTATGGCCGAAGTGGAAGATAACGTCCGTATGTTAGACAAAAAGATGGAAGTTATTGATGAACTAGATGGACTTCTTTTGGATTTTTTTTATTAAATTCTGATTCATCCAAAAAGGACATTGATAAAGTGGTAAAATTTGCTGATCAGTATTTATCTAGTTACCATCAGTTAAAGTCAGAAATCGATCGGCGTTTACGTTCTTCTGAGGTTGCTTCCTGCTCAGGAAGTTCCAATTTGGATAGAATCAAATCTCGATTAAAATTACCTAAGCAATGATGATAGTAGCATAGAAATTGAAGGTAAGTTCCAATATCTAATTCAATTTACTTCGCCGAAATCTAAAGCAAGATTATTAGTTGAAAGTTATCCGCCGACTCGCGAAAACAATCCTAGAGTAATTGAAAGTTTATAGTCACGCTTGGTAGAAAAGATCTCATTACTGAAGTTTATATTCGAGAAATTTTGAAGTTATGATCGTCCACAAGTATTTCCCATAAATGTTCGTTAAGTAGCTTATATGACCAGTTAGAATCTCATCTCCGTGCTTTAGAAACCTTTGACATAAAGTCAGGTATTTGTGCTGCCATGTTATATCCATTGGAAGGTCATGCTTGTCTCTCTACAAAACTTTGATATGGCCCATCGAAAGCTTCTAAATCTAATTAAACGTCTTCATGATGACGGCTATTACGACGACTATCAGCAACAGTTAAATGATTGGTTGGAAGAAGGCAATATAGAAGAAGTTTCTGAAAAATACTTAAGATTTAATGGTCATTATTTACCACATCGGCATGTTGTAAAATTATCCAGTGCAACGACTAAAATTCGTCCAGTTTTTGATGCGTCTGCAAGAGAAAAGAATTGTCCATTATTAAAGCAATGCTTGGAAAAAGGAGTTAACTGATACCTTCTATTTTACTTCGTTTTAGAACTTCCCGGCTCAGAGTGGTAGCAGAGATAAGAAATGCCTTTTTACAGATTAGTCTCCAAGAAAATGATAGAGATTATTTAAGGTTTCTGTGGTACGACACAAATAATATTTTAAAGGTATACCGACTTGCTGGTGTAGTTTTTGAGGTAACATGTAGCCCCTTCCTGCTCAATGCTGTAATACATTATCATCTTGAGGCCACTCTTATGTTGATTCGAAGCCACCAATCTCTTTATCCTAAGAATGTCGTTCTAAAATAATTAAAAGGTTTTTACGTTGATTATTGTATTCTTAAAGTCGATTCAGAAGAGGAAGTGAGACAAGTCATCAAATAGAGTACGGCAATATTAGATGAAGCCAAGTTTGATCTTCAAGCATGGGAGCACATACTATTTTTGATAAAAATCTCCTCGAGCTCTTTGAGACTTCTTTTACACCTGTTCTTGGACTAACTTGAAACAGAAATCTTGATATTTTTGAACTTTCTCTAGATTGGGTCAATAAACTAAACGATTCAGTAATAACGAAAAGGTTATTCTGTCTGTTGTAAAAAACATTTTTGATCCAATAGGCTTCTCTTTTCCAATTTCTTTATACCTCAAGTTATTACTGCAGAAAACTTGGACATCTAAGATAGGGTGGGATGTAGACGTAGAAGAATTTAGATTGGGTTTTCTTAGTTGGGTTAACAAACTCTCGTGGTTGGTCAATTTGAAAATACCTCGATGGTAATTTTCAGCTGTTACAGTTTTCAATTGAACCCTTCATGTTTTTAATGATGCAAGTAAAAATGCCTGTGCAACGTCTATTTTCTTGAGATCTGAGAGTTCTTTAGGTGAAAATGTATAATTTATACAGGCAAAATCCAGGCTATGTCCACTGAAAATTCTAAGTATGCCACGTTTGGAGCTTCAATATACCACGATTGGAGCCATACTGGCAAATACCATTCTAGAAAATCTTGACTGTGATGATAAAGTTTTTTATTGATCTGATTCCATTTCCTCTGATCGTATTCCTTGATCGGTAAAGTTATCGAATCCGTATTAAAGGGGATAAAAGTAACGTATGACAGTTTATAAAATGGTTTTAATAAACATCCACCTCTTTGTGCGTTTCCTTTTAATTCTTCTTCAAAGCGTTCTAAAATAGAGCCGCTAACAGTTTTTTACCAGACATCCTGTACGTGTATTTAAATATAACCCTGTATGTTTTCTTTTGCAGCCCAAAGAATGAATTTTCTTAAATACTACAATTTTATTCATTCTATTATACCAAAAATTCATTTCATAAAGATACGAGCTAACGCAACTAACAATAAAACTTAATTACATTTATTACTCTATCGTAAAATTGTCCAAATGCAGTTTGAGAGCGAGTACAGACGAACATGGCCCGCACAGTCGCCATTCCAGACAAATGTTATTTTCGCGATGATACATCAATTTATAACGTTTTAATGTCGTTCTTAATTTACAATTCACACTGCAGGCATTCAGTCTGTTATTTGTTAACCGATTTTCTGATTAAATTGACATTTTTATTGCGGAGGAAACCCGCATCAACGGGGGAGAAAATTGTTGGGACTATTACATAATTAACCGAACATTAAAATTATCCACCCTATTCTTACAAACCGACGTAATTTCAGTGTCTCGACGTGTATATTTAGAAGTCTGTATTTGTGAGTACGATAAATTAAGGGTATAGTCACCCGATATTCATTACGAGACAGATTACAGGTATTTCTTTTCATTTTTAGTTCAGTCTGTTTTTAGATTATATACTTTCCTGTATATTGTAATAATAAATATTGTAAGCAAGAATGATTTAAAAATAACAGTTTTTAATAATTAACATGAAATAATTTAATATCCTGTACAGTTAAAGAATTTGGTAGAGCGACGTAAACCAACTGACAGCTTAATTTGAAAACAATAATTTTAAACATGTTAATTTTTTATAGTAGATGACTATAGTTGAACAAATTCTTTTCTATTTCGATAATTATCTTAATGCCAATTATTAATTTTAAAGTAATATTATTGGATGCTGTCGTTATATAGGTTTGATCCCACTAAGATAATTTTTTAGAAAATTGCCGACAGCAGGGTCAAATTTTGGTTTCTTTGTTCTTTTTTGTTTTTTTTTTTCGTTTTTTTTTTTTAGTATTGTTATGTTATGAATAGGATGTTAATACACTACGACTTTAAATTTCTATTGTGTCCCCTGTCGCTAATGCAGCAAGGAAATATCTCAATGCTTATAACGATCCTTCCAATACCAACTTCTCAAGGAAGTGTAGGATTTGGAGAGGCTTCAAGTTAGGTAATTCTCCCTCTTCTATTTGATATACTCCTAGGGATAATTTCCTTGGATTCTGGAGTACTACACATTCAGATTCACAGAATCTGCACTCACTATCTTCTGGTTGGCGGAATTTTGTTCGAAACGAGTTGTTCGAAAAATTTTGTTCGAAACACGTTTGTTCGAAAAACCTTAGTTCGAAAACAAGTTTGTTCGAAAAACTTTAGTTCAAAAATAGGTTTGTTCGAAAAATCTTTGTTCGAAAATTGTTTTGTTCGAAAAACTGTGGTTCGAAAATACTTTTGATCGATAACATTTTGTTCGAATTTATTTTTGACTTAATATACATTTTTAAGATTGTTTGTAAGATATCTTACATAAAAACATAAATTTCATTGGTCTGCGTTCTAGTAAAGGAGGAGAAAGAAGGTAAATATATTTTTCCTAGTCTTTATGACCGTTTGTTTATTAGTTTTTCTCATGTGATATAACCAGAAATTAGTTAAGCCATATGTCGCCACTTGAAAACAAATTATAATGTGACAATGTCAATGCATTTTTCATTGTTAAAAGTTAATTATCAATAAATCACGCTTGAAATAGGTCAACGAAATGTATTTTATGAAAAGTGAGTTTGGGAAAGATATTTCCTATTTCCTATTTTAAAGGGCACTTTTACGGTAAAGTCCTACAAAGATTTTACTTGTTGGAAGTGCGAGGAGGTAAAAAAAGGATGTTAAGGAAGAATCATTACGAGAGGCTAAGACAAGACTATAAAGGGAGTACATAATCATAGTGGACGGTCAGATAAAGAAGGAAATAGAACTGCATTGAAAGATAGTCGAACCACTATAGAAACTCCAAAGGGCATAATAACAGAGGCCACTGCTTCAACAAGCGCGCCAGTATTAGCACGTTTACCTGCACTTCGAAGTCTTAAAAACATAATAAGAAGCTTAAGGAAAAAAGAAAACAACTATCCAGCTTTTCCAAAAATTTAATTTCTATTAAAATTGTGAAAGAGGGAAGTGGGAAGTCTTTGGCTAAAAGAGACAGAAATTACAATACACTCAATGAGCGATTAAAAAGGTCAGTGGAGGGGTTTGATGACAGTATAGGAAAACGAGGAATTGCAACAATACCTAAGGAGCGTGGCCTGCCTTATTAAAGTAATAGTTAAAACTACAATATAAAAAATGATGGGAATTCATGCATTTATTGCCTTTGAAATAAAAATAATATGAAATTTAAATTTAATTGGTCGACAATAGAAATATTAGTTTTTTTATTTTTTTTTTATTTTGTGTATTTTTTGCGAATCTCCACAGGTTAGGTAAGTCAGTTTAGTTTTTTTTTTGTTTTTACTTCGCCTATTTTATGTATAATTTTTTTTGTTAAGCAACCTGCGATGACTAGACCACACAGGTTAATAGTTATTATTTTTTAATTTTATTTAGAATACTAAGAAAATATTTCAATTTTTTTTAAATATATTTTACATCAAGATTCAACCAAGAAATCGAACAAGTATTGTTTGAAATAATATTTTTCGGTTAAAAGTATCTTCGAACATAACGTTTTCGATTAAAAGTATCTTCGAACATAATGATTTCGACTAAAAGTGTTTTCGAACATAACATTTTCGACTAAAAGTATTTTCGAACATAAGTCTTTCGAACAACCTCTCATTCGATCAAACGTATTTTCGAACTAAGGATTTTCGAACAAACGTGCTTCGAACAAAAGTTTTCGAACAAAATTTTTCGAACAAAATTCCGCCAACCCTATCTTCTACTGCTCTCAGTTTACTAAAGTGTAATAAAGTGTCCTTTTAGTCGGCAATGTCCAGTAAAGATTCCTGTTACAATACGTAGCCTATTCTTGCTCAGGCATATGCAGGCTTCCGATATTTTCTGGTTATATTCACCCAGAAGTATCTTAGCCTCAATAGATCATTCCAATTATCGGTTCTTCTACTGCCCAATTATTTTTTAATCTCTTTAAATATAATGTTACTGCTGATACCGCAGAACAACTCAGGTCTCACAAAGGGTGAGCCCCTTTCCTTTTGAGTTTATCTGCAATCTCGATACCCTTTACCCCGTTATATCCCGGGACCTAAATGAGATAACTCTATTTTTCTCTTATTCAATTTTTCTAGACATCTCCAGACCTTTTTTGAGCTGATTACGTAAAAGCTCAACGCTTTGATGGCTGCTTGGCTATCGGACATAATGATAATCTGTTGTCTACGATAGTTTCTATCGTTGATAAACTGGATACACTTCTCGATGGCGTGAATTTCCGCCTCGAAAATGCTTGGGTATTTTTTTAAGCTTTCGGAGTGCCTGCTTCTAGGCCCATACATTCCTGTTCCAGTTCCTTCTATGATTTTGGAACCATCCGTATACCACTGAATAGCATGTCTTTCGGTGGCAAGCGTGATGGATTCTTGGCTACATTCTTTCTTGCCGCCCAGCTCTACGGTTTGAAGTTTTTTTTTTTTACAAAACTGTACTTCTTTTTCATTTTATCCTGGGGCATATCTCAAGTATCTTTGGTCCTAAAGCTGGTACACTTTCGTCTGATTACTTCGTTCCTGATTATTCTATATTGTGTCGTTTTTGCCACATTCTCTATAATTAAATGTAGAGGGGTGAGGTTTAAGATCGCCTTCATTGCGGCCGTAGGACAGGTTCTCATTGCACCGGTGATGCAAAACACAGGCTACTCTTTGTACTTTTGAGATATTAGCTCTCGTAGTAGCTAAACTAGTTCTTTTATTGCAAGCTATAGCCCCGTAAATGGTGATTGGTCTCACTGTTGCAATATACATCCATCGTAGTGTGTTACATCCCCATCGTTTACCCGCAATGTTTCTGCGTACCATTGGGGCATTTGTGGCCTTATTTACTACTTCCTTCTCATGTGTGTTCCAGAGAAGTTTGTTGTCCAGGGTATTGTTACTAGTCATTATTAACTATGAACTGAATACTGATCTAAGAAGTCCCCATTGGGTTCTGTCTTGAGTGTTTCTATAAGAAAGCATGACAAGTTGGCGTGACGATTTATTACACTGTTTTACACTAGCACTAATATTAACGTTTACTGAACTAGCTCAAATTTTTTCTCCCATATTAATTTTTTTAAATAATTTATATTAAAAATATTATAATAACTTTGACGTTAACCAAGAATTGATGCATATAAGAGACCTGGCCAAATCAGTTGTTAGCTGGCTTTGATGTTTTCTTACGATGAGGCCAGTCTTTGAAAACGGTCTCTTAGCAAGGACTGATGTGGCCAGAGTACCTAAAAATTGCGAACCATTTTTGATAGCGAAAGGTAATCATTTTGATTGTGAATCCATCATATTGAAGGAAAAACTATTGAAAATGTCAATAACTTTTGGAACTATGTAAACAGTAAAAGAAATGACGGACATGGTTCGTATTCCTTTGAATTTGAAGGACAAAAAGTTGAGGTGTCTGATACCGCTGAAAAATTTGCGAATTTCTTTGTCTCTGTCCATTCAGCCGAAAAATCAAACTATAGCTTAGACTTTTTAAATAATTCTTGTAATCACTTTGACGGTTGCGATCTAAATTCAATAACACTTTTAGAGTACAATGAAGCTATGAAGAGATTGAAACCAAAAAAATCAGCAGGTAACGATAATATTCCTCCTTATATCTTAATAGGCTGCAGGGATTTTCTAAAAAAACCATTATTACATATTTTCAATTTAATTATCAAATTTTCGATATATCCAACAAAATGGAAATTATCGAGTTACACACCTATTCATAAATCTGGGAATAAACAAAATATTAAAAACTATAGGGGAATTGCAATATTATGTGCTCCGTCTAAAGTATTTGAACATATTCTCTATAGTAAAATATACAACCACATGAAAAATATTTTAGCTGAGGAACAACACGGTTTTGTAAATGGAAGATCAATAAATACAAACTTATTAATTTTTACAGAACATGCTATTAGAGCATTAAATGGGAAACTACAATTAGACACAATATTTTCTGATTTTAGTAAAGCTTTCGACCAAGTAAATCACGATATTTTATTAAATAAATTAAACAATTTAGGTGTAACAGGAAACTTACTAAAATTAATAAGAAGTTATTTGCAGGATAGACATTTTTCTGTAAAATTCAATGGAAAAATCTCCAACCAATATCACTCAAATTCGGGTGTGCCACAGGGCTCTAACCTCGGTCCATTACTTTTTTTAATATTTATTAACGACCTTCCTTCTTGTCTAAACAATTCAGAGTGTCTACTTTATGCTGACGACTTGAAAATATTTAAGAAAATAAACACAGTCAGGGACAGTGTAGCACTTCAAAGAGATATCAATAATGTTTATTTATGGAGCACTCATAATAAATTATATTTTAACATACATAAATGCTTTGTCATGAAAATCTCTCGCAAGAAAGAGCCAATTATTTTTGACTACACAATGGACACTGATCTATTAAACAGAGTCTCAGAAATAAATGATCTTGGCGTAACCTATAATAATCAATTATCTTTTAGTCCTCATATAGAAATAATTATTAAAAGCGCAAATAAAATGCTTGGTTTCATTACTAGGCAAACATCCTCATTCTCGAACTTATCTTCAATCAAAACTCTTTACAACACTCTTGTTTTACCTAAATTAGATTTTCCTTCTATAATTTGGGTACAAGAACCACAAATATATCTTGACAATCTGGAAAAAATTCAAAATAAGTTTCTTCGGTATCTATACTACAAAAAACATCACCATTGGCCCGATTACATGTAAGAACACAAATGCTAAGAACAGAATTCCAAATAACGTCTCTAGTCGTTAGACGTAAGCAAGCTATGATGAAGTTTCTGTTTGGTTTGATGAATAATCAAAATACATCAAATAATTTATTAGCGTTTATACCTTTCAATGTTCCTCCAAAACACACGCGCTCCACTCTTTTGTTTAACTTAAAAATATTGACGCGCTGCTCTCCACTTTACTCTATTCTCTCCTTAGCTAATAATGTTAATGTTATGCATACTATAGATTGGAATATGTCATTTAATCAGTATTGGAAAGTTGTATTAAATTATTTTAAAAATTATGGGATTTAAACTATCATAATTATTAACAATCAACATTGGGTTGATCATTATTTCACAGAACTTGGTGTAGAATTTGTCAACTTCGCCGTTCATATTATATTATATTTTAGTTTAGTTACTTGTCGTGTAATAATATTAATTTAATTATTGTAACAGTTTTAGCAATAATATCCATGTAATAAGGCTAAAAGCCTGTTTGGGTTGTGAAATAAATAAATAAATAAATATTAAAATGTCCTTATTGGCCCTTCCAGGATTATAGTTGCGATCAAGTTCCTGCCTCGAATTATCAGTGACTTGGGATGACTCGTAAATTGAGCTAAGGTCAATATTATCAACGAATTAACAATTTGATGATGATGATGACGAAGCTGAAGTATTTGCTGCCTATATATAATATTGCCGCTTGTAGCTTAAACATTTTTAAAACTTTTTTCCTTCATCTCTCTGCTCCATGTTGTAGCTTTGAACCTATCCAGTTTATGCCTGGGGTCCAAAATAGGCAAACAATATATCCAATTGTATTTGTAATAATGTTTGAGTATCCTATCTCTTGCAGACCGGTATGCCTCAAATAATGCATTATTATTTGCATCAACGCTCAATGTGCTCAACTTGTTCTGGTGAATCATACGAGCCAAACGAAAATCAAATAATCGTAAACAAAACGGGCGAAATTTTGGCGAATTTTTTCGAGATCTCGACGAGATTTTTTCGAGATCTCGGTGATATTTGTTTGATATCTCGTTCTTGCCGATCAGATCTCGACTCTCAGTCTCGACTTGTTATGCAGATCTTGATTTCGGATCTCGTCTCGATCTCGAGATTTTTCTCGTCTCGTGCGCACCACTACTGTTGAACCTTCTGTTTAGCGTAGAGTTGTCCAGTAATTGCAGCGCTTCTTCGTTGACGATTTTTGCAGCAAACTTCAAGTTTCTATAAAGATAAACGTTTCAGTGGAACCAAGGTACATCAACGATGCATCTTTAGACTCTTGCTGGCACATCCCCATAACTGTATTCCATAAATCCAGATTGGTGTTAGAATTTGTTTATAAATCAGTGGTTGTACATGGACACTGGCAACTTGAATTTTCTTCTTAGGAGCCAATACATTTTTTTAATTTAAGTTCCAGTTCCTTACGCTTTCTATTTAAGTCGTACATCTAGTTTCATCCCTAGGTGTTTAACCGAATCGTGATGCGAAGTATCATTGTTTATTCTTGTTTGTTTTTATTCATTTGGTCGAAGAGTAAAATCCATATGCATTAGTTTGATTTATTTTCCACTTTTTTGTCCATCGATTGATTTTGTTGCAGTTTTCCTGGAGTTTTTCTGATGTCTCTGTAATAGTTTCGCCAACTGCCAATATTTCAGTGTAATCCGAAAATGTTGCTAATTTAACACTTTTTTGCTGTGGATATCGCTGGTATATTATAATGCGTAAAGAACCGTTCCTAGCCTTGTGGGACATCTGCTTTAATTTCGTTCATTTCGGAGCATGCCTTCTCTTGCTTTACTTCGATAGCCTTTCATGGTAGTTTCTTTAATATTTCTCCAGTAATAAAGATATATCCTGAGGCATTCTGTGGGTTGATGTTTGTCTGAATTTCTTTCGCAACTTTATTATGAGTAATTAGCCTAATTTCAAGTTGTTCCATATTGAGGATCGTCTCGTTAGGAGTATCTTGATATTGATCTTATAGGTGGTCAACGAAAATATTAGTTTTCTGTTAAACTTGTTTCTTGCCCATTTTTTATCTGCTGTTCTGATAGGAGGAATTTTTTATTTTTTTAGTTGCCTTCCAGAGCAAATAATCAGTTTCTTTATCATCTGTTTGCCCCACTAAGTATCTGTTAAATGATTCTTCTTTATGATTTAGGATGTCTTTTCCCAGTCTTTAAGTATCCCTATTTAATAAGGTGGTCATTTTGAAAATTGTATGTAAAATTTAAATACTCCTTTCGTTTTGTTGTAATAATTATATAGGTTTAATAACTTAATTTTTTATAATACGTTTTCAACAAATGCTTTTTATAAATAAAGTATTTTCCTCTATTTTTGAACAAAAAAAAAAATGGATGTAAGCCATAACGTTACAAAGTTTTTAAAGGTATTGTATTTCTATATTTTCTTTCGTCAAAGAGTTATTAGTACCACAGATAGAAATAATATTATTTTACGATCTGATTTCGCCCTAACGTTTTTTGGCAACTTATTTTGGCTATTGATTTTGTTTTTTGACACACTCTATATTTTGGCAGTATCTATCAGAGTATTTTTAGGTTTAAATATAAATGGCGGTACATACCTTGTAATTGTGAATGTTTGTGTCATTTGAGGTCTGTTTCGCAGAATCCTGGTGTCAGTGACTGATTTCTGATTGTTGTTGGAACAGAGTTAAGAGTTTTCTCCTAGAGTACCTGGGGTAGTTCTGGAGTTTCCAGCTTACAGCTGTAGATAGATTTTCGTTGGGGGCTATTGTGGTAGCACGTATTGTTTTATATACAGGGTGTCCCAATGAAAAGTAGCCCGTTTCCATTTGATAAAATTTGGTTACGGTGAATTTAAAAGAGGAAATTTTTAGAAAACACCCTGTATAAATATTAAATAATTTCTGTGTCACTTAAGCAAAACTTGTAGCAAAATAACACATATCAGCAAAAATCAAGTTTCTACGATTTGTTTAAAAGTTATAAGCTCTGGAAATGGGCTACTTTTCATTAGGGCCCTGTATTTTGTTTATTGAGATGATTGTAGTGATGATGATAGTTATCTTTTGAAACAGTATGTCTACCCTAGAGTGCCTGGTGTAGTTCTTATTGCTGTCAGTAAAAATTCTTCGGGTTGCACTGTAGTGACACTTGTGACTTGCTTATTAGATTTGTTAAACGGAACTTACTAGATTTTGACTTGTTATTTAGTTTTATTATTGATAGGGTGGCTGTGAGCTTGGTGATACTTTTTTGCCAGTGGCGTAAGTCCTCAATCTCCATGAACGGAGTGAGCTTCACTTTTATTTTCATTTAGTTTATTTTTTATAATGTGAGTGATCCAAGTTTGACATTATGATCTAATTACTCAGTTTTGACAGCCGTGTGATGAATCTACGTGTATTACGTCTAGGGGGTGACTAGCAGAGGCTCTATTTTGAACTAGGCCCACTTCGTAAATAAGCTTGAGCCGACGTGAGAATATCTTTTTGTTTAGTTTTGTTTTTCCTTTAGTTGTCACCAAAATCCCATTGTTTCAGTTTTGTGAAAACTACCTTTTACTGGGGTCATATGATCTCTGGGTAAATTGTCCTAAAATATAATTTTATGTAATTTATAACATAGGTATATCTTTGGTGGTGCGTTTGTCATGTTTTTATTTACCTTGTGTGGCTAAGAAACTTAGTCGTTTTAGTAATTAATTAACCACATTTATTTCAGTATTCTGGAATATTATTTTAATTCGCATTTCATATCTATATCTTTATAAATTTGGTTTGTTTTAGTGTAAACAGCATTTCATATCTATATCTTTATTCATTTGGTTTGTTTTAGTGTAAACAGCTGACCGACTTAATTAACGTGTAGAAAAGTCAAGTGTCAACGCCGTCATATTTAAAGCGCGTTCGGTTGTGGTACTGACGGTTGAGAGTAGTATATTTGTGTTGATTTAGCCACCTTATTCCTTTCAGGATCTTGTTGATTATGGGTAACGGCCAACCACCGATTCTGACGGATATGACGATTACATTCGAGTTTGCGTTGTGAAGATTGTTCGTTCTAAAAGTTTTAATGTGACGTTGCTTCCAAAATAGAACTTAAATCTAACGCATGTGCAACATTAAGTGTTCAAATATTTTAAAATCATCTTCATATAATGTACCTACAATATACAATAAAAAAAATATGCCGCCCTACCCAAATGCTTTCAACAACCAATAGAATTTACAAATGAAATTAATAATTCTGTATATTGTGCTCATTTTGCGTTAACTGCTGTTAAAAAAATTTTCTGAGATTTGTTCATCGCTAATATTTTGTTTTATATATTTTCAGTTTTTATAAAATATCAAATTGTAACTTGACTTGTTACTAATTTTGCCAAGTAATTTTTACTGCATGGATTTGGTACTTAACCTTCCTTTGAAAATGTTTTCTTTAATGTTTGGATATCAGCCTGATCTTGTAATCGACACCGACATGTCTCTTTAATTCCTTTAAATACGCGCACATTATCTTTAATTCATATTATTAAATTATAAAACTAACGTAATTGCGACATCAATTTAGCTAAAAGGAAAAATAAAATAGTATAGTTTCGCGAAATTTCTCAAGTTCCAAAAAGGAATCCTTATAATCTTCTAAAGCCACCTACTCATTTTAGTTTATGAAATTACAACAGGAAACTTCTAATAGCACCACAGACGGCACTTAATTCTTTGAATTATATTGTGGTGGACTCTAACTTGTAATTTTCGTTAAATATAAGCATCATTTTCTTGAGCATTGACGACATCGCCTGTTTTCAGGTTATTTTGATTGCCAATGAGGTATTTGCAAATTTATATCTAATTGCTTCTCTCGAAACATTTGAGAAAATTATACGATGCGTCTCGTCGAGAAAATTTTATTGCGATATTATTTTACTCAAGCTGTCGAAATAAAATAATTAGGAAAGTTAGACTAAAATAAATAATATAAAACGTTGCAATAAGGAATTTCCTACTTAGATACGTGCGAAGAACGACACTTTTACCACGTACGCAGAGCAGCTAAACGATGTTTCGTAGTTTTACATACCTGTTTTTTTCTACGACGAAAACTTGTTCCTTTTTTATTTATGACTAGAAATATAAATATAATTTCACGATGATCAAGGATAATTTTATTCTTATTTAAATTACTTGGTGTGAAAAATCTCAAACTACGTATATCTGTCGCATTTACTTCCGAGTAATCTCATTCTTGCTTTATTCTCAATCCAAATGTACGATAATGATAATTACGTTGTATTATCTAGGTAAAAACAAACTGGTCTCTTGAAAACACACTAGTAACCAGAACAAAACTTGTATGGGCGATAACTTACATTCAACCATACAACTGGACCTAATAGAACTTTTACAAATGGCCAAGAACGTACTAGATAGACCACTATGTAAACTATTCTGAGCTAGCATAGCCCTCAGATCTGTTTCACAAAGCTGAAGGTCTGCAAGAGTTGTCTTCATTCCCAAACCTGGAAAAGCTGAATAATCTTTCAAACGAATCGTTTCTCCAAAAAACTTGAAGAAATTGATCAATAGATACGGGACGATGTCCTACCAGATAACCCAAAACATTTATACCCGTTTGCCTATCAATCTGGAAAGACTTGCAATAGCCATACATAGGCTAGTTCAAAAGGCTGAACAAGCATAGACTAGCATTGTTTCTAGACATAGAAGGAGGCTTTGCTTCAGTTTCGTACACTATACTGGGATCTATGCATAGACGTAGCACAGTGAATTGCGTAGCGGGTTAATTTCATGCTTAATCATAGAACCATTACCAGTAACCTCTTTATCACAACAAGAGAGATCTCAGTTAACAAGGGATGTCCGCAGGAAGGAGTTTTATCTCAACTTATGTGGACCTTGGCGGTCGATTACCTCTTATGGGAGTTAGAGAGAGAAAACCTACACCCGCAAGCATTGGCAGAAACGAAAAAATTTGGGATTTATGTTTTCAAAAGGATGCAGCAGACACTAAATATCGTCGAAAGATGGTGCCTAAAAGAGGGATTGTCAACAACCCAGACGAGAAAACCTTTGTTATTGCGTTCACAAGAAAAACGAACTGTAGACGGATAAGGGCTTAAACCAAGTATAAACTACCATGATTGTAATACTTCAAAGAGCATAACAACTATCAGAAAAATAGATAAGATACAAAAGTCTGGCCTGTCTAATAAAAACAGGGCATTTAGATCTATGCTCACTGCAGCAATGGAGCCAATGCTAGGTATTTCTCGATTACATACAATGATATTAAAGAAATAGAAACAAAATCCGGTGTTAAGAATTACTTTAGGAAATCTTTCGATATTTAAATAGCAGAAAGGGCCAATAGCCGGGAAAATAGGGAAATGCAAAACGAATGAATCCGGTGTACAGACAGTTCGGAGATGAAAACCAGCACAGGAGTTTGGATTCACTATCTGAACTCAAGGGGCACCATTAGTCTTAACCTGGGGTTACTGACAATAGTCTTCAAGGCTAAAGTAACAGCATAGTGGCAGGCAGTCATTAAAGCACTGAAACGAGTAGTTAATTGCCAGGATATGACTTAACCATAACAAGGTTACTCTTGAATGGGTGCAGGAACATAAGGGAGTATTGGAAAACAAGCAAGCAGAACTCCTAGCCAGTAAAGGATCTAAGAAATCTCTAATTGGACCAGAACCCACATGTTAAATGAGTGCTAATGGAAGAGATAAATAGAGAATACCATAGGCTCTGGTTGGGAGTTCCTCGACAAATAAAAATAAAAATATTCGTAAAGGATCTATCAAAGACTATACAAAATCAACTGTTAAACAGCAGAAATTAAAAGGCTGTAATATGACGCATATTTGCGACACTGCGGACTTTGAAGACACCTTAATCTCTTATAGATATCAGTTGATCCCATTTGTAGAATATCTGAAGAGGAAAATAAAACTCCTATTTAAATATTATGCCAATACCGGAACTTTAAATGGGATTGGGAGTAAGAATACAACTTCGGGGTACAATAGCCGGAATCTGAAATATTCTTGAATTCATTAAGAAAAATAACCTAATGGGATAGAAACTGTGAATGATACAATAGGTCTAGAGCTTCAGTATGAGTAGACTTTGATTCGCATTCTAATTCACATTAGTAGATAGATAAATAGATCTAAGCAATGACATGTTTAAATTATGTTTGAGTCACTCGTACCATACTTTGTCGATAGATTACGCTGCATTTAAGGAAATGGTGTAGAAATAATTTGTTTCTTCTCATGATTTTTTAATGAAATTGTTTATTTGTTGGTCTTGGTCAATAATCGAATGTCTAGAAATAATGTTTTCTTCTATGAGGAGTTTAAATCGCTTTAGTAATATATATCAAATAGTTTCAAAATTACAGCAAGTAAAAATATCGGTCCATGAGATAAAACTTCATTTGGTGGTTTGCCAGGTTTATTACCTTGGGCACTCTCCATATCTAAGGTACATACTTTAATCTAAAAGAGGCATTAATATGATAGATCAGTTTATTTATGGCTTTCTTAGGGAGCTGTTGTAATTAAATTAAATCCACGTTCTTTTTTCGGGTTAATATAGTTTTCTTTTATTTTTATTATATTAAGTAGCTATTGACGAGCTTTAATGTTATCAATAGAAAGAGTTAGTTTTTTCCCAACCTTCAATATATGAAATCCATTGACTTACAGTTGGGAATTATGACTGACTAATAAAATTAGCATACAGCGAAGATGAACACCTTTTTATTTCGAACAAATATGGACAATATTACATGGACGGATAGAGGATCGCGAAAAACTAAATAAACTACCCCATTGACTTCCCCCTCTCTTTCTTTACAACATCTGAATGGTAAGGGCTAGAAACAAACTAAAAAGGTCCCGCCTAGAACGATTTCAAACCTCTCATATATAATGAACGAATGTAAAACAATAAAAAAAAATGTTGGAAATATACAATTACATATGTTTTTAATAATGATTATCGTGAAATTTCGACCAATGGCCGAAGACTAGTTTTAATAATACTAGCATAATTATTCCGAAAAATACTGATATTTTCTTTTAATTAGATGACAACAGATATACCCTTGTAACTTTTCTAAAATTTGGCCAACTCATATTATTTTCAAAGACGCTGCTTTCATAATTCAACAGTTTTTTCTTTGAAAATTATTTTATAAAAGTAACCGAATTAAATGTAACCATACAAAATGAATGAATTGATAAATTTGATAAATTTTTAATTCTTCATTGTGCGCTTTCATAAGCATCTTATAGACGATATGGAACAAGTAGAGAAAATATTAATAAAAAAAAAAATTGAGGAAAACATCTTGTGTAGGGTTCCACAAGGTACAGTTCTGAAACCAGTTATATTTAGTTTGTAAAACCCAAAATTTCGGGAATAAATTTTTTTTATTGATAATAACATAAAAAGTTTACTTATGGAATGATCTACAAAATATATTTCTAAAATAGTTTATAGAATATTCACTATATTGGGGGTACAATTCTTCTTCTTTTTAAGTGCCAGTGTCATGACTCGTATATCTATATTTGTTGGTCCCGGCAACATTATTTTTGGCTGGCATAATTTCGGCCGGTAATCCCCTCGTCTACCTGCCCAAAGCAATGACATAAGTAATTTCGGCAGAGGGTAGTGTTTATTATAGGCTTTTGGAATATGCTTAAATAACGTGTGAATGGTGGGTTATCCCATTGTGCATCCTCTTAAGGTGATAGACGCCTCCTAGCTTATGAGCCGGCCTCTAGATTTAATGTAGTTGACAACATCGCCAAGTGGTGCTTCTTTTATATTGGCCGGTGTTAGCAAATACTTGCCGAACACAAGTTTTCTAATAAATGACAGCATCCGGTAATCGTAGAGCCAGAATGCCTGTAACCAAGCAACTAGTAGAGTCAAGTATTTTTTACTGTAGTGTTGTCAGGATAACCTAAAAGCTCCCTGGCCACTTTGCAGTCTCTTGTTTCATCCCATCTTTTTCATGGAATTTCACAAGGAAATGTTTATTAATTTTATCTGTCACGGTCGATTTTGTTAGGCCAGTAGAAGGACCAAGTCCAAAACGTATTCGGTTGGCTACTTTCTTAGCCAGTGAATCAGCAAGATGGTTACATTTCGATGTAGCGTGACCTTTTATTCACCTTAAGGTGATGGACACTTCGGCCAAAGCTTCGTGACAGTCTAGTACTAACTCTGAGTAAATTTGCGGTCTCTTCAGAGTGAGTAGTTTTTGTTTGTTATTTGTATAGATGAGTATGTTCCTTCCAGTAATACTGTTTCTTGTGATTTCTTTTGTTTCTATAAGAATCCCCGCGAGCTCTATTAAAACTACACTGACACTGTTGCTCACAGCCCATTTTATGTATAGGTTTTAGGATCTAGAGTATATTACACATCCTAAGCCCTGTTTTGTTTTAGAACCATCGGTGTAGATATGAATCGTATTTGCCACTTCCCTCTCTTCTATCTGTTGTTATAACTTTATATAACTTGAAATATATAACTCGAAGAAATTGAGTCTATGTTCGCTTGAAGCAGTGGAAGCGTATCGTGATCCTCCTGTTAAGAGCTACGTCTCGGCTACCAGATCCTACATCACGTGCGTAGGCGTGTCATTGTCAATAATACAACCTCCCTGATCTAAATATTAAGAGAAGTGAGACTAAAGGTACAGTTACATCTGACATTTATTGCATGATATTTATGTCTGACAGTTATTTAGTCCAGTGTAAACACACAAAAATTTCTCTCGGACATATATTTTTGAGTGTTTACACTGGAATAAACAACTGTCAGACATAAATATCATGCAATAAATGTCAGATGTAACTGTACCTTTAGAATGACTTCCATAGCTCTGGTAGAGTGTAGTTTTCATGGGTCCTGTTCTGTTGAGATATGCTGCTATTTGAATTTGTTTGCGGATAACTGTCAATTTTTGGATTTTCGGTATCCAGACAACTTTACTGTATGTTAGCATAGGTCTTATGATGGCCGTGTAATTTCATGAGAAAACTCTGGGAAAGAAATCCCTGGTGCGCCTCACGGTTCAGCGGCCTTGTTCATAAGCAATATATGCTCTTCTGACTCTATTATCTAAGTGTAGGTTCCATGTTAACTTGCTATAAGAGGTTAGACCTAGGCACTTTACCTCTGTTTCAAAGTTTAGTTTTGTGTTTAGGAGTTCTGGAGGCTTTAATTTCATTTCTATCCTGTTCTTTGTGAAAATGACCATTTCTGTCTTTTTGGTATTGATAGACAGTGGATTGTCCTTGCACCACTGTTTTATAATTTTGAAAGTTACTTGCATTCTTTCGCCGCGTATGTCCTCCTGTTTGCAGAATAACAAGCAAACCTTTTTGGCTCCAGAACGCAGAGTTAATTGTTTTAATTTTTCTGCCTTGCTAAGTAGCCATGTTTTTTAATAATAGTTAGTATCTATATGTTAGTTGTGCATACTTTCTGATTTTTGTCTTCAATTTTGGATTAATAAAGAAAATTGTAGTACTTATAAAACATTATATTTATTTTATTTTACTTGCTTCTTCCGGCCGAATATATTTATACGGTAAGAACGAACCCTTAAATCTCCGGCCTAATTTACATTGATTCAGGCCGATATTTTATCAGCCCCATTTTTTGTAGATAATTTTTAAGTTTAAAAACCAGTTATCATATGCTCAATTTGCTCAAAAATTACTGGGTATAATTTTTATTTAACATTTAATTTTTTTAGAAAATTCGAATGCTTAATACGGCAAACACTAACCTTATTTTTATAATTTTCCAACACTTAGTATTTGTGTTACATTTTGCATCACAAAATAAATAAAGTGTATCTGATTTTAAATAGGTAACACTCTGATATGTGTGAACCGAAATCTTTCAAAACCTATTAAACTGTCTTCTTTATAAATTGTATGGTGCATAAATTCTTGGATATTCAATGTACAATTTTTCATCTTTATCGCAGAATAAATCTAGAGTTCATTGTATAACTATTATTAAATTATTTAGATTTATTATTAATGCCATTTAAAAATTGAAAAGTGTGATATTTTTTTTTTAATAATAAATTAAAGCATCACTTACCATAAATAAAATATTGTATTGTTATAAAAATTGAATATTCGTTTTTGAAAAATCAATTAATTATAAAATAATATAATTATAACAGAAAATGTAACATTTATGTAATTATATGTACGTATGTATGTAAATGAAAAAGATTTAAAATATTAAAAGACTGGGCAATAAAAAATTTGGACAATTACTGAGGCCCTTCCTATGGGACCTCAGTATTGCATTCGTGCAGACGAAAAAATTTTCTTACCCCCATTTTTTAAAACTTTTTTTATGCGTCCGATCATTCCGAGTCCGAAAATGCAAAAAAAATTTCGTCTGGTCGTCTGTGTGTATATATGCCAGCACAATAACGCTAGAACGAAAGTTAAGATTGACTTTCGGTTTTGATTTTCTTAAATAATTACTTCTAACTTAGAATTTTCGGTTCATGCTAACTACTTTAATATCAATTTTCTTAAAATCCGCTTATGCATTTCTTATGTGACAATTTTAGGAATTCCAATTATTTCTAACGTCAACAACATTCTTTACATTCCATAAATTGCAAACATTCTCTAACGACCTGTCAAACAACAGCTGTTGATAGTAAAGGTGAACTTTCTAAGGCGGGTTGCGACCTTCATATTTGCAACCATGGCTTGCCGTATTACATGAAAGTCAGATTGGTTTCTTGTATTATAGTTGTGATATTGCGAATTATATTGAATTTTTTTAAGGGATCTGATGCGATGGTACTATGTCATTTTTATTTTTTAAATAAATATCAGTCAATTACTGAAGATAATTTTGAACTGAAAGCCAATTTATTTCTTTTACCATAGTTGCAATACTCATCCTTCTGTCCTTTATTAATAGAATATAAATAGGCGAAATAAGAAGCCCAAATATTTTACATGGGCAGGCTTAAGAGGTAAAGGTGCCAATTATTATTGGATAAATTGCTCGAACAAGTTTTTAAACCCTAATCAAAAGGCGATATAGAATGGTTTTAAAAATCAAGGCTTGTGAAAATCATCACATGGTTGAACCTAAGTAATGCCAATTCTTCACAAAACAAAAAATTCAACGTCCTAATACTACTATCGGCTTTCGGTCTTTCGATCCAAGTTAAATCATTTCTCGTTATTGTTACGCTGCGAATTTACTCTTGTGGGCTTCAGTCTTGATAAGGTGGGAACCACCATTTTAACGTCTCTTGAATTTGAATATGATTATGACAACAGATAAATAATATTTTTAGAAAAATTTTAACTAAAATTGCTTGCAAATTGTGACATCATTGATTTTACCCACAATGATTGATTAAATAGAAATTTATTTACTATATGAAAGATATTTTAAAAGGGTTTGTTTATTAAAGTTTGTTAATTTCCACAGCAGGTTTTTAAGACCTTTTAAATAAAAACGTATGAGTACAGTTTGCAACAATATCTTTCTGTATAAGTAAAT
Source organism: Psylliodes chrysocephalus (assembly GCA_927349885.1). Classification (NCBI taxonomy): domain Eukaryota; kingdom Metazoa; phylum Arthropoda; class Insecta; order Coleoptera; family Chrysomelidae; genus Psylliodes; species Psylliodes chrysocephalus. The sequence goes on from OV651814.1 coordinate 34,123,124, forward strand.
AATAATAAGTCCTAAGCTTCAGTATAAGGTTTGTTTTGGTTCCAATTTAAGAACCGTTCTGGCATACGCAGTGATTTAAAAGAGTTTTGGTTATTTTCGAATCAGTTCAGAACCGAAGGTGACTTAGAATTATGTGTTTTGGTTTACTCGTAGAATTATTTTAGAACTATTTTACACAGTTCTTACTTGTGAACAAGAATTATTTTAGAATTTTTAGTTCGAGCATGCGTATGGCGAAGAAAGCTATAAAACGACAACTGATAACCAATAATTATTGATTTATTCCATTTTGTTTATATGTTTTGAGTTGTTGATGTCGAGGTTTAAGATTGTATTTTTTTGGTGACTTTTTTAAGTTTGTGTTTTTATTAGAACTCATTTACTTAAAAAAACTGTTTATATTTACAACAGAAACGTATGTAATCATATTACCATTATCCGTGATGGGATGAAATTCTTCTTCATAATATATAAAAACATTTTTTTCTGGGACGCCTCTGGTGAGATGTTTATTTTTTTATCTGTTTAAATTCATATCAGTTTTTACTGCTTTTTTTTCTGATTTGCATATAATTCATTTTAATTATTACATAAATGCATTTGATTTGACCACCCTATATTTTAAAACATTAATCCTTCCTGCGATTCCGAAAAATACTTAATCTTATTTCACAACACTTTCTTTTTAAGTAAAAATTTTATGTTGACTACCATTGTTGGTTAAATTTACAATTTAAGTACCTACCTAATAATAATAATAATTGTAATATAAATAAACTGGTGATATTATTTTAAAATCTCGTAATTAATATAATTTTACACCTACTTGCTGTCATTGATATAGTATTTGTTTGTATACTTTGCATAACTTTAATATTTAATGCTAATTTTTTATATTATTTATGGTATATTATAAACAAAGAATATTATCCCATATACATATATTATAATTTTTCTCTGCGTTTGCCACCTACTTAATACACAATAAATAATAAATAAAAATTAAGTATGGGAATTTAGTTAAGTAATGTTAGAACCAAATAGAAAAGGTATATATATGGTAGTAGCCGTTATTTGAACTTCTATAAAATACTTTTAACAAAAATAGTAAAAACGGGATTGAGCTTGAAAATGTGCAAATATACAGGATATCCCAGAATATGTCATTCAGATAGAACACGTAAATATAACATGATACGTTACTATACATATTGTTACGACATCTAACCCTTCCTCCCACTGAGGTAGTGTCCATAATGGATGCCGATGGAAAGTGTTTTTTTTTATTTTCTTCGTAAGTACTTAATGGTTTTTAATTCTATTAAACAATTTCCCCCTGAAATTATTTTTTCTTTCATTTCTTTCTTCCTTCTTCTTTCTAATCAGAAATATTTTAATTTTTTCTTTTACTAAAACTCTTACTTGATACGGTTTACATATTTTTTTAAATCTGCATCTTAAACAAAAAATAAAATTAAAAAAGATTACAAAGCGTATAAGTTTCTTTCCTACAAAAATATAAGGTCCCTTAATTTTTGAGGAAAATATTTTCAAGGTGACTATTTTATAAACTATTATAATATATAACAAAATATACAGTATACTATAGATTCCTTAGACCTTTACTTAGATAAAAGAGACCAGAGATGTAACATACTACGGTGTTTAACCTGCGCGAATGTTGCCAATTTTTAAAGAAAGTTTAACGGCGAACTGGGAGGAGACCCGAACTCTATTGCCATCATAATGAACTATTAGATTTACTTAAAAGTTGTTTAATGGAATGTTGTATTATGAAATAAAATTAACGTGATTTTCTAATATCAAACAGATGCAACGAAATTTTATGTTAAGAGAATACAATAGTTCTTTTATAGAATATTTCATTAGCTTCTATTTTCTATAGACTACAATTAAATGTCGAAATGAAATATTGTTAATCGAGCAAGGAATGGTACTCATTATCTACGAGTATTATAATAGCATCATGTGCGCAGGCGAATACTGCAAATCCTAATAAAAGCTAAATAATTGAAAATAATCTATTATTTTCGATCAATCGATTATTTTCGATTTGTTTCAAAATTTATCAATAAGTGTATAATATGTACTTATAAAATAGGTAAACCAAGAATATCTGGGTCAACTACCTAACTTTAGTCACCAAACCACCTAGAGCTGTTACTTATGTCGGATTGGATTACTTTGGGCTTATTGAAATAGTTCTAGGAAGATACGGCGTCTTGTTTACATACCTATCTACTAGTCCTCTTTATATCGAACTATTCGACTGCTTAACAACAGACTATTTTTTCATTCAGTAGGTTCTTTGCAAGAACAGGGCAACCATCGATTATTTGGAGTAACAACGGCGCCAAGCTGAAGAGTTCATCAAAAGAATAAAAACTAGCATTAAAAGAAATAGACGGAAGCAAAATGCATTGTGAAAAGTTAGCAAAGGAGATAGGTTGGCGATATATTTCACCAGCAAGTCCTTACATAGTTGGAGCCTGAGAGCGGATGTTTTGGTCAATAAAAGATATCTTAAAAGTCATTTTAAAACAAAATTTAGTAAAAAAGAAAGTATTGTATGCATTATTATTAGAAGCGGAGCTTATAGTCAACAGTCGTCCCCTAACCTATATCTCGTCAAACCATGAAGATCCTGAAAGCTCACACCTAATCACTTATATGTACGTTAAGCATAGCCAAGCCACCCGTTCAACCTGACTACGACCTTAGGATAAAAGAAATGAAAAATCAGTATAGATTTTCCTAAAAACTGACAGAAAATTTCTATCATCGATGGGTACGGGAATATCTTCCAACGCTCACGAAAAGAACGAGATGGTACGAGTGATTCTGATGAAAGATAGATTTTCAAGAAAAATTGGCTATTGGGAAAATTGTTAACACTTATCCAGAAGCAGACGGGAAAGTACGGGTATATGAAGTAAACACGAAGACTGGACCTACAGAAGACCAGTAACCAAGAAATGTCCTATAGATCTACTTGAAATGTGTAACATCTAAAAATCTATTACGGGGGAGAAATTTTAGATTTGGGTTTTATACATTATTGTGCGTTTGTGAATGAATATTGTTATTAAGTTTTGTTGTATTTTTCCATGGTTTTAAAATCCATATCGAGAAGACAGTTTTGGCAAAATAGAAAAATCAAATGTAAGATTTGTTTTATTTCCCTAAAACTTAAAACATAATAAATTTGTTATTCAAAAAAGGCTACTACGAGCCCCTTCCCATTTCAGTTGGTCCACCTATTGATATTTTCTTTATATAACGACAATAAGAAAGTATTATCATAAATTAATTAACAATGCATCAATTTAAAATTATATTGGAACTAAAACTGGAAAACATCAATTTTTTTATTTATTTTTAAATTTATTAACACAGAGCATTATTGCATTATTTCAACTTGAATTCAATTCGTTAGAAAATAAAAACCAAAATCGAAGGTAGCTTTGAAAAAATAACAAACAATAATGCAAATAACTGTCACAAGACAATTTAATCTATTTTAAGCTAATTCTGTCTAATAAAATGGGTAGAGGAAAAATCATTGACGAAAAAATACGTTTTCTTGTTATGAAACATTGCAATTCTGGAAAATCGAACTCGGAAATTGCAAATATGTTAGATTTATCACGATATAGTGTAAGAAATATAGTTAGAAGATACAAAAGTACTGGTTTAATTAGCCCAAAGCCCCGTCATGTTAGAAAAAACAAGATTACAAATGCCGATAGACGAGCATTAAGAAGAATTATTGAAACCAACCGTCGTGCTAATTACCTTGAATTAAGTGCTCAGTGGAGTAATGCTGTTGGGAGACGAATTTCGAGATCTTCAAGTCATAGGGAAGCTCGCAAATTGGGATTTGGGACTTACAAAGTAAGTTTATAATAATAAAAACAATAAAAAAAACAAGAATTGAAGACACTAAAACAATCAGATATGTTTGCTTAAAATTGACAATATTGTTACAGATTAAAGAAAAACCACTACTAACTGCGAAACAGAAAAAAAAATCGATTAAGATGGGCAAAAGAACATATGAGTTGGACTTCTCATCAATGGGATTCAATACAATGGAGTGACGAGGCCCGATTCGAAGTTTGTGTTGGAGATAGCAGAAGTCGAGTTATTCGCAAAAAACAATTGAAGCGTTCCATCCAGACTGTCTCAAAAGAAAAGTAAAATTTCCCGCATCGGTCATGGTCTGGGGCAGCATGTCATCTAAAGGAATAGGGAACTGCATTTTATTGAAGGAATTGTAAATACAAATAAATATTTGGACATTTTGGAGGAATCACTTTTACCGACTATGAAGTTATATTTGACATCAAGGAAAGATTTTGTATTTCAACAGGATGGAGCAGGGTGACACATGTCAAAAAAAGCTCTAAAATGGATGGAAGACTTCGGTGTTCCACTTTTGGAATGGGTTTCTAGTAGTCCTGATTTATCACCAATAGAAACATTGTGGCATGAGATAAAAAGGTACTTCGAAAACATCCTGCAAGAACAATACCTGAACTTAAACAAAAACTTTAAGATATATGGGATTCGTTTACACCAGAATTTTGCCAAGGCTTAGTTAATACCATGCCGCAAAGAATTTCAGCTGTAATAAAAAATAAAGGTGACGTTACTCAGTGGTAAACTTTAAAATTGATTACCGTTTGATTCCAACTATTTGTTTATTTTTTTTAATTTTGTGTTAAATAAATATTTTAATGTTTTCTATATATTTTTTGTGAATAAACGATATTAAACATATTGTTCAACGAATAAAAATTGGAAAGTTCATGCAATATTTATATTTTTAATCTTTAAATACGAATTTCCTAAATTTCAATAGGTGGGCCAACTGAAATGGGAAGGGGCTCGTATATTAGGTAAAATATTTTACCTCTTGCAGATGTCACTTTTTAAAACCCATACCATTTTAACGCTTACTTCCCTTTTTATTTTATAAATAAGCCGCTTAATATATAAAAACAAAGATGCTTATGCAAATAACTAATAGATCTGCTTGATTTTCTAGAGATTTGACTTTGATTATACCTAAATATTCTCTCTTTCTCTTACTACGTAGTTATGTAGTATGGCATAGAGAGTGCTGGAGTGATGGAGTGATGGACCTTTGTTACAAACATCAAGCGTTAGAATCTGAGATTGGAAATATATAAATATATTCTCGGACTTACATAGACTAATAGACTATATGGCAGCCAAACATGCAAATTAGACATATTATATTTCAGTTAATGACTAGTTGGCTTTCAAACGCCACTAGTGTTATTAAATCGACGTCACGAAATCGCTCGCCGTTTCCTCGATACGAACCGCCAATCGTTTAATGATTGTTGAGAAAAAAACATTGTATCCTTGTAATCCCAACCTTCCGCCTATGACTGGGTGTTATTAAAACATGAATTCAAATCTGTGGTGTCATCGTTCTGTAAAGTAAATATGCACTGATTAAACGAGTTCAAAATATTTTGTGATGCAATATTTACAGGCGGCGGCTATTTGTTAATTATTTGTCTTATTAATTAAACCATTTCACATTTTCTTAGAAATTAATTTTCTCAGCTAGACAACTAATTGATTTCGAATATATTTTTTTCGTAATTGATAGTTATTTACTTTTACGTGCAATGCACCCAGAAATTGATTTTATTTTTTTTAAAATACATAATAAGATAGCGTACGCTGAAATAAAGTATAAATAGAAACAGTCACAACTTTTGGAGCGAATTAAATAAATGCTTTGTTATGTATCATTCTAAGTAATAACATGTTTCGTAATTTCCATTAGGTGTTGTTCAATTAGCGGTTGCAAATTTCAGATGTTACTATAGTTTTTCAAAATGTTCCGGCTTGAAAATACTGGATTTTTTTTTCTGTTAAATCTAAATCATTTGTCATTTGTATTAAATGGATTTTTATATGTCATAATCACTACTCATAGTGGATGACAGTTATTGGTATTTAAATTTCGATTATATTCATGGAGGTACCTCACTGATCAAATCCCATATAAAAACAAAAGAAAATATGTCCCTAACATGTGCATAGTTTTATATCGCCAGAAAATCGTTTATATTGGACCCTCTAACCATAAAACAGGTAGACTACTTTGTTAATATTGAAATATATATAACATAAGGGATGTATCATCCCTAATAAAAAGGTCTAAACTGGGTTTTCAATGGTTTAAATTACGATCAAGTATTCTCAATTACAATGTTGCTGTGGTATTGCCCTGCCCTACAATGGTGAAAAGCTGTATGTGAGTTTTAGCTATTTTGAGTAAAACGTATTTGAATTTTATAATGCGACATTATCAATATTTACCATTCTTTTGATTTGAAATTTTTACAGGCTTTTCAAAACATTATGCTGTGTTTATTTTTCTATTTTGACATCTTATGTGCACAGTTCATGCTTTATAATGTCGCTTAATTGTTTTTACCCTTTTTTTTTTAATTAATTTATTACAGGAAAAAAAACAAAATAAAACCTTATGAAACTATACATTTATTTTCCTTTGTATTAAACTAAAAGTTTTACAATCCTTCCAAAGCCTTTTTTGTTTATGTAACTTTTACGTGTTTAAACCAATGCATATCTATCAATCTCTTTAATAATTAAAAAATAAACACACATTTAATTTTGAGTTAATAAATTTTACGCGAAGAGGATATATTTTAAAACATGTAAATGTAACAACAAATAAATATAATAAAACTAAGAAAAAATATTTATACTAAAACATTTAAGTTTAAAAATAAAAATTATACTCCTTCTTCCAGAAGATCTTCAAAACCATCATTCACATGTAAATTAACCCAAAATTGCTTTCTACTGTCGGCCATTTTTGGTACTAATTCTTTTAGAATTGGTTCCTTTTTGGATGATTGAATACCACGTGATGTAGTTTTTTTTTTTTTTTTTTTCAGGAAAAGTGACTACCTAAACCTTTTAAAATATTGGACGATTTTATATATGACTGCTGATAGTCGTTTTTATAAAAAAAATCATGTAAACCTCTTTCAAATTTAACTTCGACTACATCTTTCAGGTATGAAAGAGTATCTCTTCTTTCTTTTGATTTTCTTTGCCTTATTATAGATTTTTAATCCATGAAATCTCCAATAGTTAAGGAGGTCCTTTCGCCACCAATGTTAAATAAAAAATATTAGAATATGACTAATATTAATTTTTTTCTAATAGTAGATGTCCTTATTTATCTAATAGTGAACTTTTAACTATACCTTACCGTGCAAATTTTTGAGATTTTTTTTTATAAAAATGTGTGTTTGTACAGTGTCTTATGAGAAAGTACGACAAAAATAAGGTTTTTGAAATATTTAGGTTTTGTTTTTTACAATAAAATATATAGGTTACCGTGGAATTTATTGAGAAATTATTATTAAAAAATCACAAAAAATTTTCAACTAGGTTACTTGAAAATTTTTTGTGATTTTTTAATATTAATTTCTCAATAAGTTCCACGGTTTACTCATAGAAATAATATAGAAGACCAATATAAACATAACATTTAAGCAGAAATTGAAACCTACTGTGCATAAAAACGCGTCTCTGCGCCTGACATCACAAAATAGTGTGTCTAGAAGCTTGCGCAATAAGCATGACCTGTCCCTGTAATGTTGCCAAATATATTAAACATACCTAACAGAAAAGAATTTTAAATTAATTAATTTTTAAATTATATGATTTAAACAGTTTATATCTACGAAATATCGCCACAAAATAACTTATAAACATTTAAATAATCAACTAATAATATTTATGTGTAATTACATTCCCAAAAATATATACAAATACCGTATTAATGTCATTAATACCGTATTTTTAATGTTCAATAAGCGATTCACCTACAAATTCAATATTGACCTGGCAATAGCACTAGCACTTCGGTGTTTCAAGGCTATATGACGCTGCCCTTACAGGACCGTTTGTAGTTTATTATTTATGCCGCGTTTGAGAATCCACATCGGATGCATCTGAGATGTAGTAAGTAGTAAATCTTTGATCACGTGATTCAGTATACGTAAATGTAATGGGACAGATGTGTCCGATGTGGATAAAAAACGCTCGAGATGTAAAAAATGCATCCGATGTGGATTCTCAAACGCGGCATTAATTACACGATGAAAGTGGCATTTTATTTTTAGTTTTGTGTAGTGTTTAGTCAAATCCTAGGTACAATAAAAGACATTTTTACATTGGCTAATGAAAATGTAATCAATGTATTAGGCAGCTGTTATATTTATTACAAGATTTATGTCTGCAAATCTAAACCTACCTAAGAATTATAATTATGTAAATAGAGATCTGTATATTTATATACAGGCTGCCCAGCGACGGGGAGACATTATCGATATCGGTTTTAAGGCATTTTAAAACATAAACCCGATCTCAACAATCTTAGGAACTCTTCTGTCACTCGATATTTTAATCGGTACTTCCTCTTCGTTTTTTGGCTGGCACAACAATTATTTACATTTCTTCATTCCTTACGACGTTCGAACCAGTAAGGTTTAAAGAAATTTAAAAAAAAAACCTACTTTAAAAATAAAGATGTTAATGATTTTCTTATGGATTCCATCTTCAGATCTTGACTTAATGTATATAAAACTGTTTCCTTTTCTAACAAAAAGAATCCTAGAAATCGGGCAACGTGGTAAAGAATTATCGCTCAACATACATAAAAAAATATTTCAACGAATTGAGAATATCCTACCATTTTGAAGTATGTTAAAAAAAAATTATTAATAAAGTGAAAAGTAGGGCATGAACATATATTATAAAGTGTATAAAATGATAGATAAATCCAGTTTAGAAGGTATTATAAATAAACAGACGGTCTTTCACTTATAATATTTATGCAATGTACAAAGTTATCCCACAACATTTTAAAGAAATGTCTGTAAGTAAATTTAAAAAATTTTACAAAAAGTTTCTTCTTGACACAGCAGAGTGATAGCTACTTTTTAGAATGTTTATACTTTTTTTTTCTCACTATCATTTGTGTTTATATTTATATTGTTTTTTGTACGATGTCCTGTGGCGTTGGTAATACTCAGGGCTGGTGCTTTGATCAGTATCCACTGTTCACCAGTCCTTTTTGCAGCCTTCTTTGGCACTTTTTTTCTGAATATTTTTATATGTATAAAAAACTGGAAGTTGCAAATAAAGTTTATTATTATTATTATTATTATTATTATATCGAGAATCTCGATTTTGAATCGGAAAAATATTCTACGCAATTTAGTATGAAAGCTGATCAAAATGAAACACATGAACGACAAACTGTTATTGACAACTTTCTTCAAACGTTTTCTATTTTTCCGAAAACTAACTAGATAGTTCGAAAATCATTTCCTTCGTTAAAACGCCTCTTGTTTCGAAAAAGGTACACGCCTGTCAACATTCATCGTTCATTAAAAAAGTGGTAGATACAAAACGCTTCGTATTGTAAGGCCAAAATATATTTAGAAATCGAAATATTCATATAAACAAAAAAATCATATGAGTCAGATAACTACCAAATTAATGATTTACAAGTTTATTCCTATTATTTATAAAATAAGTTTGCAATGTGCTGGTGTGGAATGTTATCATCGACTAAAAACTTTAAATCTTTGTATTAAATTGATCGGAAACAAACTATAAATTGGTTTAGGCTATATAAAATGTTTCTAGTAAGCAGCAACTAATTTTTATTATGGAACCGAAAGACCCTTTTAAAAGGGTTCAAAATTAAAATAAAATATGTACCAAGTAAATGTAGTAGTATTTTTTAATTTTTTAATTTATATTGAAAATGGTAACATGAAAGGCTTTCTGTCTAACGACTCATAGTCTCGGCTGACAAAATGTAAAAAAATATCGAACATAATATTCCTGGGCCCTATTTTGCACTCCCCAGATTAAATTTACTTGTAGCAAATGATATTATCAAATAAGATGTCAAATCACAAGCAAAATCTCGTGACTACAGTACTAATGATTGCCTATTTGGAAAAGTTTGTAAATATTTATATGCATAGTTATATTTAAATGCGCGAGTGTAATGTTAAGTATAAACAAAATCCGCCCATTATGTATATACGTTTAGTTACCGACCCTAGTAGATAGGCAATTTGTTATTGTTTTAAGTTTTACCGTAGGGAGAGAGAAAATCAATATTAGGATAAATGGTCCAGCTCCTTTCTGGTTACGTAGGTACCTAAAAAGTATTTTAGTTTTTGGTTAAGTAATTAATTATTGTAACAGTGATTTTCTTGTGATAGTACCTAATTTAGATTGTGGATTAAAGTTTTTGTATATAATTTCGCTATTTAATAATAAACGTAGTCAAAACCGGAGCACGTGGTTTTTCTGGAAAGTATTTTTAAAATCACAAGCAAAATCTCATGACTACTGTACTAATGATTGCCGAAAATTAACTAATTCATATTTTATGCCATATCTTTCTTAATAAGGACTGTCAGAACCATATTTACCTTAACTTGAAATTTTTTTAATCGTTTTTTGTATAGAATCATCTCTAAAAATGTATGATTGAAATATCGTGCGAACTATTTGTTCGATCAATAAAAATCTTGCACCGGTCCTGTTCGCGCCAGCACCGTTATACGCATGAGCTCCGACACACTATTTTCTCCTTATGGTTTCATTTTTGATATATGGAATCGGCTTTCTATACTATTTCTATGGGTTTACTATATATATTTTATTGTATAAAACAAAATGTAAATATTTCAAAAACCTTATTTTTAGTTTTTTTCTACTCCATCTAATCAATAAATAATAGTATAATTCGAGAATTGTTCTTGAGGACTTACTTTCTCGTGAGGCACTGTACAAATACTCACATTAAAAAAAATAAAATTCTCAAAAATTTGCAAGGTATGGTATAGTTAAAAGGTCAGTATTAGATGAATAAGGACTTCAACTATTAGAAAAAAATTAATTTTAGTCATAATCTAATAACTTTTTTTTAACATTTCAGGCGAGAGGTGTGGCGAAAGGACCTCCTTAAACTCAAAATTTGGTTTCCATTTGCTGCTTTTTCACACACTTCAATAAAATCTTGAACGTCACAAACGTTTTTCTCTTTTCTCATTTCTTGTTCGATCCTTCCACGGATTCCGTTAGCTGTCCTTTAACAAGATATTTCAAACATATTTCTTCAGTAGTAGATAAACCTGAATTAACATAATTTAATATTGTACTATATAAAACCCAATTTTTGTTCTGTCCCGTACAATTATCAAGCAACAGAATTATGTTTTTAACATCTCTGTGTTTTTCCAAGTAATAGTATCAGTATCAGGATCCCTATTTTCTTTGTCTTACTTTTTTGTCTGCTATCTTGAACCTATAAAAATATTATTAAAGTTATGATCGAAATACTTAAGGTAGGCGCATACCTATTCGCATTGCATGGAACAGATGGATTTGTTGGTCCATTGACGATATGGCCTCGGAGTTCCGTGGATGCGCACGGATTAGTATGCGATACCCAATATATTAAGATAACATGGCACCAAAAATGCGATCCGTCGCTTCCGTGTGATGCGAGTAGCATTATAAAAACTAAAATAGAGTTTACTTTTAAAAGATGCATGTTTTTCAACAAAACCTTTTCTGGTGTTGGATTCATCAACTCATACTCCATACAGGTCCCACATTTTGCTGGTGAATCTTCAGTAAAACCAATATTCATTGAATTAACCACTTGTCTGTAGGTTTCGTAAACTATTTTATGATTGGGATGTTTTCAGTTTATGCTAAGATCATATGGTAGATATCTTCTATTCGAAGCGTGGTATCTCCTATAGTGTGAAAGTCTAGGCTTAAAGAAAAGTATGTGAGATTCTTCAAGTAAGTCTAGGTTTTTTTTTATGATGATTTTGATGCCTGTCCCTTTTATCGGCATTTGGTGTTACTACTTTATTACCCTCACTATCCTTGCATGCAGCAAGGACCGTTTTGAAAATTGTATCTGTTTTAAATCCTAAAGTGCCAGGAACATTTTCTGACAAACTCTAACACAATGATCCTCGTTATTTTCAAAATGATTCGGAAAAAAGAAAAGCTTGGTATTTTTACGTCGTCCTTCTTGAATGCGTCGGTATGCTGGTTTTTCAATGACTTTTGTTGAAAGCCAAACTCGTTGATGGCGATCTATTTTCCAGAAACCCTCATAAATTTTTTCACGGGAGCGAAAACGAAAGTTTTCCATACATTTGTATTTACAGGAGCACAATCTGCTTTTATTGGGTGCTTTTGTTTATTATTTTTCATTTGGCTTTTAAGTGTAGGGTATCTTTTTTTCTAACTACTACCTTTCCAGTAGCTTTCCGTAACATAAATAATGTTCTTGAAGTCATTTTTTAACGCCAATATTCACCAAAACCTCACAGAATAGGTACATATACAACAACAGTGACCTTGCCGTTAGGAAAGGCCTTTGCAAACTAAAATCCGGTCAAGACATGTATAAAACTAAAACGGTTGGAATTTTTGAAATTCAATCAAATTCAAAAAGTGGTAAAAACGTGTATACCTCTTTTACATTTCTTTTTAAATGCAAAGATTTTAATTGTCTATTAACCATACAATGAAACAACAACGCAAGAAGTTGATAAAGTATTTTTTCATTGTATTACATTTGTCTATTGTCACTCTAACAAATATACTTTAAATGTATCAGATCATAAGTTTTTCTTCCATTGAAAAGTTAAGAATTTTTTTGCTTTAAAATTTGTATATCTTATATACGTCGTTTTACCAAAGTATCATAAGCACAAAAAGTGCAGTTACGTCCATTTATCATTGTATTCTGAAAAAATAGAGCTTATACCTGCTTTATCCAATGCATTTATTGAAACAACGATACGACTTAAACCAACGGCAATTATACCGTTAAAAAGAGCGTAAAAAGTTCATGTCAATGTAATCTATGAAAAAAATCGAAATTTGGTTATAAGGCTTTTTACCATTGCAGGGCAGTGCCACTGTCTATTCGCGTAATGCTCACTGCGCTGGTCTGCCTTCTCCCGCTCGTCCATTCTGACACGCATGAGTATGGACTTCAAGAACGTGTGGTGGGGAGCAAAGGCACACCGCTGCTAACACGGCCATCCTGCAATTGGTGCGTCCTCGCGCCAAATATCTGGAATTACAAAATACGAAAACAGAACTACTGTTACGACTTATGAACATTATCACTAATGTTCTTTTTTAACACTAAACACTAGTGCTACAACACCAAACACTGGTGTTACTTTATTATCCCTCCCTCAATCTCCCCTCAATCTCCCCTCAATCAGGCTAGGGCTTAAATAACACACAAAGTTATAAAATGTTGGTATAATTAATTAAAACGTTACATAATACACGTAAACGACACGTTAAACAACTTACATTTTTATAACTGATATACAACTTTTTAATAGTGTGGAAACTAATAGTACAACGTTTTGTTAGACTTTGTTGAGTAAAATTTAACCAGAGTTGCAACAACGTTAATTTATTAAAAAATATAACTAAATTAAGTTGTCTTAAAATGTACAGTTATGTGGTTGTTGTAACGTTTCTATAACTTTTGAACTACAACTACTTATATACATATTCACTTAAAAATGCCATTTTAATAATAAACTGCTTAAGTGGTTCTTCTAAAATTCTTCCAAAATTAATATAAGTGAGCATTCAGAAAGCGAAATTAAGTAGAAACCAGATGATGAGTAATTATGCAAAGGAATTACTCCAAATTTAAAAAAGAAGAAACAACCGAAAGATGTTTTCTCTTTGTTTTATTCAAGAAACATACAAAAACGGATACTGGCACTCATTGGTCTATTCTATTTGCTAGGATGCTTTAAGTCCGGTCATGAAGATCTTCGATCCTTATGGGCTACTGATGGAACTGCTTTGCTGTCTTAGATTTGACGACGCAGATATTTGAAGAGAACGAGTAAAAGAAAATAAACTAGCTGCTATTTTAGAAATATATAATGAATTTGTTGAGAAAGCAAAAAGCTGTTATTCCCCTGCGGAGTTTGTAACTATTGATGAGATGCTGGTTCCTTTTACAGATCGATGCAGTTTTAGAATGTACATCCCAAGCAAACCTGCTAGGTACGGAATAAAAGTTCAGGTCTTGGCTGATCGTAAAACTCACTACATGGTGAATTTGAATTCAGAAATATACTGTGGAAAACGCAACGACCGATCACAATTTTTAATTTCCACGGAAACTGTCCAAGCCTTATAGAACCTATCGTTGGTTTCAATAGAAACCTAACAGGTGACAATTAGTACTCATCATTAGAGCTAACTGATCAACTGCTAAAACAAAAAATTACTTACGTAGGAACGCTAAAGAAAAATAGAAGATGCATATTTCCAGAATTTTTAGCATCTAAACAGCGCGAGGTCAATTTATCCTTATTTGGATTTACGTCAACACATGACATAGTCTCAAAAAGAACAAATCCGTTGTATTACTATCAACGATGCACAATGATAATATTGCAGATAACGTAACAAAAAAATCTGACATCATTTTTTTCTATAATGAAACAAAGGCAGGCGTTGACTCTCTTGATTAGAAGTGTGCTAACTATTCCACTTCCCGGAAGACAAGACGCTGACCGATGGCAGTATTTCATATGATGTTAGATGTTTCAGGTATTATCTCAAGAGTTCTAAATCAGTTTGCTGTGGATGGATTAGATTATTTCTAGAATAGACTTTCTTAGATCACTTGGTCGACAGTTATGTGAGTCCCATTTAATGGCGTAAATATATAAGATTCTACGCAGATTACGTGATTTGACCGCTTATATACTTGTTGTTGTCATAGACGTTAAAGAAGTACCTATACAACGTCCATCCGCATGAAAAAAGAAACTATGTGCTTTTTTACCCACAAAAAGTGACAGAAAATTTAGTACGCTTCGTGATTCCTGGAAATCTCCAATTTTTCAGCAATGCTTTAAAAAATATGTGCCCAAAACGTGTTAAAGACATGTTGCATATCGACTTGAGTTTATAACATATTTAAATAAATGTTAGTTATTACCTCAATTTTGAAGTTTTTTTTTTTATATGGAAAAAACAAAAAGAATGGGTCGTTATGACCCGTGGGTAATACTGTGACACTTCTGGGTAGGTAGTGGCTAAGAGTTAAGAGATAAGGCGCACTAATTTTTACAAATCAAAATTAAATGTTACTTTATATTTTTTTTATCAGAGAATTTAGGTAGAATGTAGATTACACAAAATATATGTTTAATATTAAGGGTTATCTAGTTAGCATTAGTGGTATATTTATGATGTTATGTCATTTTGTACGAAGTAACTCTAAAATGTTTATACCTATCAGTCTTCTTTAAATATATAAATAATAACCTATAGACGAAACCAAATTATATTATAATATAACAACTGTTAACAACGTTTTTTTATTGCAACTACTGTAAAACGTATACTTTATAACCCTTATATAACTTTTGTGTTCCTTGGGGGTCTAGCCTGCGTTCGCTCCTCTGAAGTTCGCAAGGTGGCTCTGAAGCTCAGATAGCTTATTGTGCAATTATTTGGGTGCCCTGCTCCTTCATATTCACTTAGATCATGCAACGCATTCATGGCTTTCACCAACAAGTGTGGGTTATAAAGTGAATTACAAGTTAGACGTGAGACATAATAAATCCATCAGGGGTCGATTCTCGATAGTAATTTTTTCCTATAGGAATTTATGACATTTTTCTATACATCAGAAATTTATGACATTTTTCTACACATAGGAAAGTGTCACAAATTCCTATAGGAAAAGGTTTTTACAAGTCGAGAATTGGCCCCCTGGATCGTATTGAAAGGCGAATAGATCATCTCACTCATTTTTAACCTAACCGAAACTATATTTCTTTAATGTAAAGCATTCATTCACAGTCTACTTAAGCAAGATTTTTCACCAAAGAACAAAATGGATTTTAACTTTCTCCCCGCAAACAAGACTATGAAGATCTTTTCAGATAGCCAGGCAGCCCTTAAGGCCCTGAGCTCTAATCGAGTTCACTCAAAGCTGGTTTGGAACTGTATAAAGACCCTAGAGTGCCTCGGTGCCCGGAACAAAGTTACTTGGATCTGGGTTCCGGGGCACAGCGGTGTGGAGGGTAACGAAAAAGCCAACGAACTTGCTAAAAGAGGAGTCGAATCTGTGTTCACAGGACCAGAAGCATTCCTGGGCATTGCAAAAACCACTGCCAAGGGAATTATCTCAAAATGGACGGAGGGTGCAACACTCATGAACTGGAGAGATACCCCAGGGCTAACCCATTCGAAGGCGTTTATAACCAACCCTTCTATGAACGTCTCCGCTCATATCCGAGAATGGAGTAGGAAAGATCTATGCATTTTCACTGGACTGATGACAGGACACTACCGTCTGGGTAACCACATGAGAAGGATAGGTCTGCAACAAAGATTGGACTGTCGATTCTGCAGCGTGGAGGACTAGTCCGCAGAGCACATTTTATGTACCTGTTCCGCTCTGGAAAGAACCAAGTTCCAGATCTTCAGATTTACCCAATTCAACCATGACCATTATCAAAAGGTGTGGCTTGTACGGTGAACTATAAGTTAGTCATGAGCTACAATAGACCCATCTGGGTTGCAGTGGAAGGCGATGAGATCGTCCCACTCATTTTCAAACTAACCTAAAATGGATTTTATTTTACGAAATAAAACCTTTGTTGTTGCCTTTTACTTCCTTTGGATATGCCCATGTGTGTCTTTGTCAAAAACCACCTCGCCATGTGACGTTTATATCGTTTTGCAGTTCCAGTTTATTATGAAGGTCAGAGGTCAAAATCGGCAGAGCTTTTTAAAAAATTTCCCTTCTGTTTCTGTAAAATCAATCATTTGTTAAAAACGGTATACCTAATAGTACACAACTATCGATGGTTTCCGATAGTTTTTCCGATATGAAATAATTATGCAAGAAAACAAACTATATATTTTATTAAACATCATGTACTTTCTAAAAACTACTAAGTGGTGTTATTTTTATGCAAAAATATTAATTTATTGTCTGGATCTCCTATCCAAGATGATTTGCCCAGCGGCACTGAGGCTTCTCTTACTTTCCAGTGATACTGATGTTGCGGAAACACATAGATATTTAATAGCACAATCATCTATAGGGGGTAACTCCTTGTCACATATCTAAAAAATGCATATTTTGATAGACTTTTTTTATAATATTTTTATAAATTACCTATTTACCTTCCAAAACAACAAAGATACAGTTTCTTGACTTGAATTGGGTGTTTCCAAATATTGCCTTTTTGTAATTATGATATCTGCCGTTATTGATTTTGATTTCCCAGAAATTCGCGATTCCAAGAAAACAAAAAGCGAAGATGTATGATGCTTTGGAATTGTTTGCTGGGTTTGGTTGGTTGAAGACCCGTTAATATCTTCCCTTTTTTACACTATAGGATACATTTCATTTTCTAATAATGATAGTGCCGATGCTACATTATCCTTACTTTGAAATTCTTCTTTCTTAAACCTGGTGTTAAGTAATGTCGCCAATTTGGTAATAGTTCTGGTTTCATATAAAAACAACCTCTTTTTTTACTGATTCTATTAATCTATTACAAAATATTATCCCTTCCTCTGTCACAAGTTTCGTTAAAATGGTTGTTAAATAATTATAAATTCCAAAGGAATTATCAGGGACATCGTTACATTATTATCTAAAAAATTACTAATAAATAAATACCATACACATTTCCTTTATTGAATCATTTAACCTGATACTTTTCTCGTAGCTTCTTCAAAACGTTATTTTAGAATTTTTACAGAAACCTGTAAAAGAGCGATTTCGTCAACCTAAAGAGGATTAAGCGCCTTTCGTAATTTAATATTGCTCTGCAAATTGTATCATTCGTTTTTAGGATTACTTCAATCATGTAGTTCCAACAGTTTGTATTTTTTATGAACTTCGTTATTGTATCAATATTTTGCTCTTTTTTAAACATATCCATTGCTACATTGCTACTCTTAAAAAATTTAACTATATCTTTACATTTTCTAACTACAGCTTGGCTAACTTTAAAGTTTTCTTGTATTGTCAAATTCAGAGTGTGCGCATAACATGGTAAATGCATTTTTTAGTAGCTTTTTAGTTTTTAACATATTTGCAGCAATATTTGTAATTTTATTTTCAATATTCCACTCTTTTAATATTTCAGTTAATGCGTGAGCCATATTCTCGGCCGTATGATTAATTCCAAAGCTCCTCTGTTTACCTTTAAACCCGGTCGTACATTGCAAAGAAAAGTAGCACGTAGCTATTTCGTAAAAGAATCGACATGCGTTGCCTGATGCGCTGTTGCCAGACTGTGTAGGTTATTCCTTTCATATTTAAAAATTGTTGTTACCTGTAACTCACTAATAGCAACAAGTTTTATTAATTAGAATAGTTTCGAGATATATTGAAAGCATTCCCACCAATTCATTTTCGTACATAGTGCAGTGTTTCCCACTCCGATGCATTATGGGCAGATTTGTTGCAATATTTCCCAAAACATTTCTAATAAAAACATATAAAATGTGTACAAAACTATTTTAACTGTTTTTAGCAGACTTGATATTTTAGCAGAACCTATTTTTTAGACCATTATACAGGGCGTTTTTTGCACCTATCGTTAAACTATGGCAAACACCATTAATAGGTCTGCAAATAAATGCGTGGATTTTAGAAGCGTTAAACGTCACAACACCGCAATTGAAAATAACCTTGCTTTATTTACGTCACGTCACGTATAGTATTTTATCGATCGATAGTTTGCGACGTTGTCATCCAGTAAATAAGAAGTATAAATACAAAAGAAGTATAAATACAAAAGAAGTATTGTTTAGAAACGAATATTTTATTTTTTAAATATAGTTATTCAGATTCGCTATAAGTAGCGTTCTATTTAAAATTATAGCCTTGTTTATACGGTAAATTTATTGATTTATTAACTTCTATAAATTTATTAGTCTTAAAAATCTGAATTTTGATTTAAAAATCTCTCATTATTACCAATTTGTAAAACGGTTCAAATTAACTCCAAAATTGGATTGGTAAATTTGTTTAAAATAAATCTTGATTTATTTAACTTGTTTTAATTTTGTTTAACATCTTTATAATATGTTATATTGCAGAAACATTAAAACAGGTGTAGCAATTGGAGTAATTGGAGTAATCAGTATGGCCCTAAGGTTAGAAAATTTGGAGACCCCTGTACTAAAAGAAAGCTTTAGTTTTTTTATAAACAGAATAGCCGTTAAAAAACACCCTTATCCGTAAAAACATTGTAGGTATGTGCCGTTAAACACAAACTGTTTATTTATGTATAAAAATAGCTGTTTCTAATTGATTTTACGTTTTCCTTTATTGCCGTTGTCGATAAATAATAACGTCGACTCTGTGAAAACAACGAAAATTAGCACTATTAAAATTACAAACACAGACTGAGACGTTATGGTTATGGTAGGTCATGAAAACACGGTTATTTTAACGAAAATACATCGAAGGACAATGAGTTATTTGAGAAACGATATTCTATTCAGGTCAACAGCTCGGAAAGTAAAACAGACTTGATCAAATATTGAAAATAAGAGGTGCTATTTTTGATACGGAGGTGGAAAATTCTTCAAAACATGCGAAGTGTGAAATTTGTGGGCGTACACAAATAATCGTAGTGATTTTCTTTCAATATTTATTTTTATTGATGTCTGCAGAATTATTAACATCAGGTTTGGTAATGACAGCATACTAATTACAGCTTATAGCAGTGTTAGAACAACTATGGAGAGTGCTCAATTTATGGAAAATACAGAGCAGGTTATGCCTATGTCTACACTTTGTAAAATAATTTTCTAAATCAAACGATCGTATTTTTTGTTTATTTAACAGAATAGCAGCCCTTATAGGCCCAGGGCTTGAACTACTAAACCAATTTTGTTCACAAAAGGCGAATTTTAAGCATTCACATTATTATCCAGATATCCAAAATAATTGCCAAATTATTACTGTGACCCTGTGTACAGGGTAATTCATTAAGGATGGCGACTGGCCGTATCTCAGAATATCTTAAAGTAGAATTTTTTTGAAAGAAACCCAAAAACAGGTCGATTTTTATTTCAAGGGGGACGCCTTTCTATAATATCCTCAACTATCATTTATGTCATTCCTCTCCCATACGCAGGGCCGTAGTCAGAACCACTTTTGAAGTAGGGCATTGGAAATTTGAAATAGGGCACACCGTTCTGGGTGAGTCGAGGGTATAGGGTAGTCAAAGACGTAGGTGAAGAGGGGGTCGAACATATTTTAAATAAATGCTTTCATATTTTGCTGCTTCTCAAGAATAGTGTCGTTTTCAAAAATGCAATCATGCATAATCCTCCTGCAAGAAATTTATATTTTGTAGAATAATTTAAAAATTCGAAAACAAATCTCAAAAATCCCCTACGAATTAATAAAACCATCACCGAGCCACAAAGGTGAAAACAAATACTTTGAGATTTGAAAAAAGCCTATTCGTCGCCGGGATTCGATCCTATACATCTTTGTTCTACAGACAAATGCCATTAGAGATTCGAGATTCCTAGGCAGCAATTTGATGTACTAGTTCGGGCCAGACACCGTTTCAAAAACCTCTATATAGCATCGGTATATATGAGAAATGCATTGATGCATACTTCCATATCTTCGTCTGCGTGAGTTTTCAATGCACGTTAAGCACGTAAATTAAAACATAAAAAGTCAGAAATATCTGAAATAAGTTGTAAAATAATTTGAAAATGCGGAAAAAATCTCTAAAATCCCCCTACGAATTATTAAGACCATCCCCAAACTGCAAAGGTGAGAACAAGTACTTGGAGATTTGAAAACAAGCCTGTCGTCGACGGGATTCGAACCCAGACATCTTTATTCTCCAGATAAATGCCCTTACCGCTAAACCAAGACGACATTGACTGTCGAGGTTCCTAGACAGCAATTCGATGTCCTAGTTCGCGCCAGACGCCAGTTCAGGCGTGTTATTTAAAAGATATTTAAAAAAATGTTTTAGAATGAGATACTAAAGAAACAAACAATTTGATTATAAATTAAATATAACTGAATTACTGTTATTATTTAAATTTTATTATAACCGTATTTAATGTCAAATATATTTATTTTTTTCCAGGAAAAGTATCATATTTTTTTAAACTAAAATTACATTTTTTTATAAACATGTCATACATTTTTTTGAGGATGTTTAGTTCTGATTATTTTCGACAGCACTAATCAAAAATATTTTAAGATATAACTCTCAAAATAATTGGTATTCATTTAGCCGCAAAACTTTAAATTGCTCCCCTGAAAAATCAGTTTTTCAGAATGAAAAACAACGATTTATAAAAATTTACAAATCGCCAAAACTAACAGAGAAACAAAATATGATAAAAATGTTAATATAGTAAAAACATTGGATTTTTCAAGTAGAATTTTCGTAATATTTCATCGATATTTATTTTCTCCGCTCTTTTCCTTTCAAACTCAATAAACAGAAATACCTATCTCATTCTAAAAAAATTATTACCTATGGTAAAGTGTGACACTTCATTTGAAAGCAAATTTTATTAGTAATCCAATGCATCACATAATATTAACCTAAATATCTCCATATTGCATTTTTTTTCCTTTTAAGTTCATTTATGATTTAGTTAACATAATTTAGTGGAAAAAACTCCCCTTTGTAGCTGACTACTTCTTCGAGTGGCACATCCGTGAATAAAGAGATGATGTCAAAGCTGACTAGGATGTTGTTAGGCAGAATATGGAAGACGTTAAAATTATTTATAATAGACACAAAAAAATTATATTTGGTGCTTTCATAGTGCTTTTGTATTGGATATCAGTCGTCTAAATGCAAAACCCGACAATTCACATTTTTTGGAATTTCAATTTTATACACACACCATTGTATTCTTTATCTAAAGGACTACAAATAATTATACATTTTTGGTGCAAATACCGACTTCTTACATGCTATTTTTAGTATAGAAAATACCCTTAAAATTCAAAAGCCGACATGTCCACGCTTCGTTCAAATTCAAAGACCGACCTGTCCACATTGTCCACGTCGCCCAATAAGAATCGAGTCTAATGAATCAGGTGTTCTTCACGAGGTTTTGGGCCTTAACTTTTCGTTTGTTTGTGTTTTCAGTCTTAAAGCTAAATTTTTGCCATCTAGGTCATTAGTATTTCAGTATTAAGTATGAGTGAATTGAATTGCTCAAAAAATATTCAATCATCGAAAGATAATAAATCTCGAAATAGCAAAACGCAATAGGTAAGATGAAAGTAGAAGTTACATAGTTGGAATGGTAATTTACTTTTAATTGTTTTCTAGGTATTCTGCAAAGTTACTGCCAATGTTTCCAAAATGTGGACATGTGGGTAAGCCATACCAGCCCTTTCAATGTATATCATTGCTTACCATGAAAGATGTTAAATATTTTAAAAAACATCAGAAGAATTCGCACAGGACAATTTTATATTGAAGCACTGCAGTGTTTCTGAGCCAAAAAGACCAAGGAAACGAAGACAAGAAAAGAATAAGCCAAAATATATGTCAGTGAAGTACCATGTCAAAAGAAGGGATGAATTAATGGTTAATGTATGTAGGCAAAGTTTTATGGATATTTTTGGAGTGACAAAAGACAGAATCTTAAATATAGTGAAACCTTATGAGCAAAGCAATGAAATGCCCAAAGAACGACGTGGAGGAAATCGAGCAAATGAGAAAAAAGACAGAAAGCGAGCGGCCATAAAAAAATTTGTTGAATCACTAAGGTGTATAGAGTCGCACTACTGTCGATCTGACATTCAATAGATTTTATTTGCAGGCGGAACTAAGTATAAGACAACTTTGGAGAATGCTTAACAATGGCGTTGACAAGAACCTCCGGGTCAAGGAGTCCTTTTTCAGATATTTCTTTACACCAAAATGCAATGTTGGTTGTGGTACTCCTAAAACTAACTTGTGTTCAACGTGCCTGCAATTTAAAGATCAAATAAAGAATACGTTAGACAATAGCATAAAAATTAATTAATTGCTTAACAGAAAGCTTACAAAAGCAAAATGCTTCTATGAGCTTCTGAGAGAAATCCATGATGATCATGAGGTAATTAAAGTTAGCTTTGATTGTCAAAAAAATCTGGCTCTGCCAAAAATTGCAGATGAAGCTGCCTATTTTAGTATGCAGCTAAATTTCTATCACTTTGCAATTATGCAGGGGAGTTCTAAAGGAAAGACAATTCCAACTTTAGTTAAGTCATATGTATGGACTAAACTAGGTCATCAAAGGGGGTCCAACGAAATAACATCAGCTGTTCACCATACTCTCACAACATTTTAGTTTAGTGACTGCACAAAAGTTGTTCGCCTTTTTTGTAATGGCTGCGGTGCACAAAATAAGAACTCCATTGTCATTGGGATGTTATCCAATTGGTTGTTGAATTTCAGTGCAACCAGCATAAAAAGAATTAAAATAGTTTTTTCCGGTTGTAGGTCATTCCTACATCCCTCCAGATGGACTTTTTGGACAAATTGAGAAAGTTATTAAAAAGACACCAGAAATTGAGAATCCAGAACAATACATTAAAATAATGGAGAAGTGGGGAAGTGTCTACAGGTTGGGAGTTGATGTTCCATTACACGACTGGAAGTCAAAAATCCAGATAGACATTGGTACAAACCAATCGCTGCTAAGAAGGGGAAGAAAGTTGCAAATTGAACCAAGCACTGTAGATATTGGATATCCATTGAAACCAGATAAAAAGAAGAGTATTAGTAATTTGATTGAAAAACATTATGGAAGTGACTGGCGAAATGATAACGCTTTGACGTTTTTCAAGAATATCTTCAATGCGTATTCTGCCTCATCCACATCAACCTCAGAAAATGGCACCGATGCTAGAACAGAGTTGCTTTGTTTAGAAGAAACTTTAGATTTTGATATTTAAAATTTTTAAATTTTGTAATTCTACTTAGTTTAAATACGTATAATAAAGAATTACCAAAATTGTTTGTGTTATACCAATTCCCGTAAATCTAAATAAAAATTAATAGTCAAAACCCGACAAGTCACCACGCTTAATAAGAAAAACTCGACAAGTCCAAATTTGAATCCTAATTTAAATAATTATAGACCGTAATATATTTTCGTGAACCAGTTTTTCAGTGCACAAATTACCTTATAAAATAATGTATTAGGTTGTATATTTTCTATTAAAAGTATTAGATGCTGTAAATGTTTTTTGTGATATCCCTAAAGTTCTTTTCAATGGACATGTCGGGTTTTGAATTTAGACGACTGATATGTAAACAAACAAATAAATTTAAATAGTACATACAATTTGAATTTTTAAGAATTCTTCATTTTTTATACACCAAATAAGAGACTCTTTAGTGAACTACCTTGTATTTGGTAAAATTTGTGTTTATACGTAGTGTGTCATCATTACATTCCTACAAACGTCTGTCCAGCAACTAACACGTGAATAAAATATATCTTGAATAGTTTTTAAATGAAAATTCCGGACAACGCACGATTTTGGCGTCATACGAACTGTACCAGTATGAAACAAATATTTTGTTAATGTTGACAATGTTACGTACGCAGGAAATATGTTTTCATGCTATTTCATAAATAACATTTGTAGTAAAAAATAATCATGAATAAAAGAATTATTGAATAACCTTTTTTAACTGAAGTATTTATGACTGAACATCGCTCATTGATAAGGGACAAAAGTTTTCACGTCACTTAATTGATTATGAAACGAGTATATTCAAGCTATAGTGTTCATGCTGGTATCATTAGATTAAACTATTATTTAAAACTGATTATGAATTTTTCATTCAAGTCATTTTTCGTTATGTTACGCTTCATAGCGTCTTCTTCTTCTTCTTCTTCTTTTTCTTCTTCTTCTTCTTCTTCTTCTTCTTCTTCTTCTTCTTCTTCTTCTTCTTCTTCTTCTTCTTCTTCTTCTTCTTCTTCTTCTTCTTCTTCTTCTTCTTCTTCTTCTTCTTCTTCTTCTTCTTCTTCTTCTTCTTCTTCTTCTTCTTCTTCTTCTTCTTCTTCTTCTTCTTCTTCTTCTTCTTCTTCTTCTTCTTCTTCTTATTCTTCTTCTTCTTGTTAAATAATAGCCTTAGGCTTTAAGGCCTCGATTGTAGGGTAGTTTAATCCACTTCTTGGCTCATTCTTCCTACACTAATTTTTCTGTAACGTGTTGATGAAGAAAAGGTATTACTTTTGAATTGCATGTTTGATACTAATGCTATTTAGTTTTACTTGTTTGCGATTTCTTTGGGTTTTGGATATTGTGCCCAAAAGTGCCATTCCTGTTTAATATTATTTATAAAAAAAAGAAAATGACGATTAACACAAGGCTGTTTTACCCTTTGAATTAATTCAAGTTTATGCACAAAAAAAACAAAATTCATATTTATAATAATAAAAATAAGGTCTTCTTTGAGACGATTATTAAAATTAAAAAACTGTAAGATTTATATTCCGTGGTTATGTCACTATATTCTTTGTAGCAACAAACAAGAATGATCTTTTGAATATTGATTTTTTATATAACAATAGTAACAAAATCTTCAAAAGACATTAGACCGCACATACGTCTTCCAATTCTCGTACTATTGTCTGTTCCGTCAATTTTTCCACTGAATTCAAAAGATGAATGGGTGTACATGACGTTGGTTGCTCCTCTGCTTTGCCTGGCTTTTTTAAAGAGTATCAATTTGCCTGTATTCCACGCATCTGAGATTAAACCTGTTTTAATTAACTACCACCATGTTGCTCTTGTGGCTACTCTATCTGTTAATTGTACAAATCTTCAATACTCGGAACATTACTGTGATTTCCAAAATGCTGATTATAGAGGGTTGAATAACTATTAGCACCAATTAATTGGGAACAAATTCTCGATAAAAACAATTTTAACTCAACTATAGCTAAGTTTTATCAAATAATCAATATTGCATTAGCCTTATTTGTCCCAATAAAACGAACAAAGTAATCTGCTTTCCTGGGTTGGTTCAAACTTGAACTTAAACAACAAAAAAGAGGGCTCATGCAAAATACAAAAGTACTTCCAATTATGAAGACTATTTACAATTTTCAAGTTTAAGATGCAGGTGTAAGACTTTATCCAATGAGTGCTATGCTAGTTATATAAACAATGTTAATAGGTCAATCTCAAATGATCCTCGTCAGTACTAGTCTTACTTTAATTTAATAAATAAAAGTTCTCAACTTCCTAATCAGATGACACTGGACGACAATGTAGGCAACGATGGTAAATCTAATTCTACGCTATTTGCCAAATATTTTTCTAAAAATTATATTAATAATCATAAATTAAACTCTGATAACTGTCACTTAAGGTTTACCTTTTCAGTTGATATTGGACCTATATGTTTTACCATTGCGTATATATTCTATAGTATTAGTACCTTACGTGATAAAGTAAGTAGTGGTCCTGATGGAATTCCATCGTATTTCCTAAAACGGTGCATTTACTCTTTATGTAAACCACTACACATATTGTTTAATTTCTCACTAAAACTTCAACAATTCCCTAACTCGTGAAAGGAGAGTTATGTTATACTTGTATTTAAAAGCGGATCCAAGCAGGATATTAAGAACTACAGACCAATTTCGATTCAGTCCTCTATTCCAAAATTATTGGAGAAGCTGGTAAATAATTGTTTATCTTGGCACTGCAAAAACTTACTTATTAATCAGCAACACGGTTTTACAAAAAGAAAATCTACTACAACTAATCTTGTTATTTATCACAATTACATAATAAATCTCTAGAAAACGGTTTGCAAGTAGATGCTATATATTCAGACTTCTCTAAAGCGTTTGATCAAGTCAATCACGAATAGTTATTATTACTCAAAATGCAAGCCTACGGATTCTCACCTTTTCTTCTAGAGTGGCTTAAAAGTTATCTAATGGAGCATGTCAAGATAAAGAATTATATGTCTGATCGCATAGAAGTTTCTTCTGGTGTACCGCAAGGGGACCCACATTTTTTAATTTATTTATTAATGATGTTGGATCTGTTTTTGAATAGAGTAATAATCTGCTGTTTGCCGATGATTTAAAGATTTACTTAAAGGTTAACAGTGGCGATTGTTGTAATAAACTTGAAAAAGATTTCCATGCCTTATATGAATGGCCATCCTCTAATAGTCTAACCCCAAACAGTAGTAAGTACTACTGTCTGGATAACAAAACGCCAATTAAACGTGTTACCTAAATTAAAGACCTGGGAATCTTATTTTGCTCAGATCTTTCCTTTAATAATCATATTAATCAAATTGTTAATAGAGCAATGAAAATTTTAGGTATGCTGTGAAGAAACTCTAGCTCGCTATCTTTAGATGCCTGTAAAATGGTTTATGTTTATGTCGATTTTGGAGTACAGCTCTACCATATGGTGTCCATTTTACAACAACTCTGTAAAAATGATTGAAAATGTCCAAAATAAATATTTGCGATATGGTGCCTTTAAACTTGGTCTAGCGACAGGTACATATAATTATTCCACAATTCTGAACTCAAAAAAACTTCCAACCCTTATAAATCGAATAATCTTATGAAACTGTCATTCCTCTATAAGACCATAGCTGGTATTGTTACTTCTAACGAGTTATTATCCATGATTGCATTTAGAGTTCCCACAAGAACTACAAGGAATAATAGTCCATTTGCAATTCAGCTTCACCTCACTAATTATGCTTATCATGTGCCCCTAAATAGATTAATGAGACTGGCTAATCAATACAATTTAGCTGTCACTGGGTGATCAATTAGTCAATTCCAGAATGATGTGAAGAGAATATGTTTTTAATAACTTTAATATATTTCATCTCATGTATTTAATGTTAAGATTTTTTGTACCTAACTTTTATAATGTATTTAAGCTATTTTATGTAATTTATGTATACTAATGTATCTTTCCGTAATATATTTTTATTTAATTATGCAATCCATGGTTTCCCGTATATTTTCTGGTGCACGGTTTACAACTAACTTTAATGATTTCGTTTGAGATCACTCGAGACCAGGGGCCTTTTTATTTTTTAGTTTGTGAGCGTTGACTTCATCTGCCATCGCATCTGGAATATTATCTTCTTGCCCTATTTCTGGTAGCAAATTTTTTCCCCTTGTTTCGGAAAAAGTGTTTTATGATTTTTTTTCTTAGTTATCTCGAAATGTTCAGCTTTCTAGGTTTTATCTTTCCTATTATTATTTGATAAGCTTTTCCTCATGGAACATATCCTCCTCTTAGATTTTGCTGGATTTGATTATTTTCTGTGTATTTATTTTGTTTACCCTTGCCCTACGCTGGTCTCAGATTGGTACATTCTGCTCTTTTTGTCGCAATTTGACTTGTTCACCAGTATTTGAACCTGGCCCTTCTATTGGACTGACAATATCGATAGTGACATTCTCTTGTGAAATTCAAGAAAAGAGGGGATAAAACAAGAAGCAAACAAATACTTGACTATGACTAGACAGAATATGCGCCTGATCACAGGCATTCTGACTGGTCATTGCCAAATACGTAAGCATCTCCATTGCATACCCTCTAAGATTGTCAGACACTCTCATTTATTAGAAGACTTGTGTTTAGCGAGAATTGGCTGATATAAGGGAAGCATCTCTTAGCAACGTTGCTTACTATATTAAATCTGTAGGCTAGCTCACGAGCTAGAAAGTTTCTATCAACTTAGGAGGATGCACAATGGGCTTAGTGAGTTCTGAGTGCCGTGGGTTAACCCCTCCTTCACACGTTACAGATACTGAGATCGGCTGTCATCGTTTTTGCAATAATTTAATTTAAGAGAATCTTACCTAAATCACCATTACTAATACTTTGTTTACAATTTTTTGCAAATTGTCTAACATTTAAACATTTTGAACTTTCATTAAACCAATTTGTCGAAGAAGCTGTTGATTAAAAAAATCAATCCGATATCTCAATTTACAACGAAGAGGGAGTGGAAATTTTAAATGGCTCACCCTGTACAAGAACGACTTTAAATTTAGTCAAGAAATGATTAAATGTTAAATTGATTGATAATTAACTTTATTATTAATGATTGATTGTTAAAATTTATGTTTCTCTCGATAATAATAAATAATCGTGAACTGGTTCTATAATCTGTAATTGTATTGAATTTTGTAGATGGATGAAAACGTCTTTAACATTTAGGATGCTCTGTAGACCAAAACTATTGTTTTGGCACTTACTAAATATTACATAAAAGTAAACTTTTACCGATAGTTTTTTAAAAAATATATGTTGCTCTTTAATTTATGTTCGGTTCAAAAATTAAATGGTGGGGAACTTTATACGAATACTGTATAAACGGACACTTTTCGTATTATAAGGAAACTCACGAATTGCCTATGGAAAATACAACAATTTGACCACAACGTGAACGGCTAAGCTTGCGGGCGATCAAAATCACCTACTTAATATTCGTTCATGACCGTGGAAAATTTGTAAAATTGCCTATGAAAATTGTCTGCGTCTCTAAGTAATAACTCCGTCCTAATTTTTTCAACTCACTCCACAGATAATTGCATGCATGCAAACTAGCTCGAGTAAGTCCACATCGTTGTACTGTGCGCGGCAATAGTCAGGAATGTATAAGTAAAAACGCAGTTTATGAATTTTGATTATGATTGTAGGGCAGCAGTTGTACCCAGCGGCGGCTTGAATTCTCTTCCCATTATATTTCGTTCTAGTTTAAATAATATAGTAGGTAGAGGATTTAGCTTTTATAAATGGAATGAAAACATTTATATTTCATTTCAAGTAATGGAAAAATATTATAAAATTCAATTAAATAAATCACTCTAGCAGTGAGGGCAGTGACTAGGCAAAAATTATAAAGAAAATACAATATTATTTAATCAATAGTTAATATAAGAGGGTTTAAATTAAGGAGCGACAATATTACGTATTTAAGAGATCCTTTAACCCTTCCAAGATGAAAAACAACAAAACTATAAAATACAGCTTGATGTTTTCCAACTAAGTAATTATATACAACTAATATAATGTCAAGAATACTTTAATAAGGTAGTGGTACCATAATGTACCATAACTTTCCAACAGTATTTAAAATATGGTACCCATATGCACCAAAAGAATAAAAAATATCAATTTCATAACGAAGGAGTCATTTATCTGAAAACCGCTTGAAAGTAAACATTCCGTCTTAACGAATATTCCTATCTACTACATCATGGTACCAATAGTCCAGAAAGTTATAAAGTGGGTATTTTGAATTGAAATAAGCATGTTCGAGAATCCAGTTGCTCCCAGTTCTAAATAGCTGGTTTAGTTTACAGGTAGGTCAAGGATATAAAAGGATGTTGTTCAACGCAAGAGTTACCCATTAGATAATAATAAAAGTGCGGTTTTCTAAACAAAAAAAAAGGAGGAGAAATGAAAATTATACTAAGCTCAATCAGAGAGGGGTCAGGTTATAAATGTTACCATGTACTAAAAAGAAATAAAAAACTGCTAAATAAAGTATTCTTTTCTTTATTCTAAAACATCCCTTAATAGCAGTAGCCACTTCCTGAATTTGTAGCTATCTTAATAATGCTTCTTCAATTTTGTGAGGTTGGGTTAACACAAAATGTTGTACTGCATGTATTTTTGACAAGAAAATTACTATTACTATTTTAGTTATATTTTAAGATAGTTTTTGAATCACCGGTAAGGAAATGTGATTTAAATAGTTTTATGTGGATCAAATCCTTTTTTTTTAACTCAGTAAAATAACGTATGTTGAAATAAATGTCCGGTATGTGTATTATGACAAACAACTGATTATACCTTTCGAAAAGAATATCTCAGCAGTGGTAATCAGAAGATAAAAATAACTAAAATAATCAGTTTTCGTTCACGCGGCCTTCCTACCAGTTTCCAGGTTTAATTTTCAAGAGGAGATTATACTTCTTCCTCCATCACTTGTTTCCATTCTGCTGAAAAATCAGAAGAAATTGGATCTTCTATAGTGGTAGGTTCTTTAGTTGCTATGAATACAGAGGCATCATACCTGACTGGTTTGTTAATTTCTGATCTATCACGTAACCTAGACTTTATTGTTTCTTCCTCTTACTTTTCTTGACTTCCAGCAAAACTTATCTGTAGTAGACGTTGACGGTGGCTTATTTGCCAATTCTTTGTTCTGTATGATGGGAGATTGAGGAATATCTACACCACCCAGCTGTTCAGGAGAATATGACAACATAATTCTACAATTAATACCCTGGGCTTCAAGAATTTGTTTGAATGCTTTATTATCAAATTCCTTTTCACCTTTTACCATTACTTCTTTTATAATGTATCCCTATGCTTTTGATGTAGCTAAGAAGGCTTTAAGTATGTACTTCTGCCTAGCTATATTCTGTAGTATTTTCTTCTCAAGTGATACTTTGTATATGAAAAAAAAATGCTGCTTAGTAGATACTTCTTCGTTATACATTTTATGCATACCACCTAGTCATTTGTCTGTTCTATACCCATCTATTCACATATCTATCTTTTTAATTTACCCTACTTTTTCAACTAATCTCTGTATGGATCATGCTTTTGGTATCTGGTCTAATATTGGATTTTGTGTGGTTTCTAACCTCAGATCCAAAAACATAACCCTAGCTCTAAATACTTTTACTTATTTATTGCTTTAAATAACATGATTCTGCTCTAAGGACTCCGAATCTATTAACAATCGTTTTCCTTCATGTTGTGTCCTTTGTAATTTGTTATCGTCGATTGGCTTTTATACTTTGACTATACATTTTGTTAATAATGGCAGTTTACTTTTAAATAGGTTCAAAGAGCTGTTGACTATGGCTTGTATTGAATATTTCGCTTTCCGTAACGCCTATAATGTATTAATGTGTTTTTGTGGTGGAATCTACTGGGCGTAAATTCAGTTTGCTATTGTATTTAATAATTTTGTAAATCCGTATATCATCGTAGGGAAACTGCGATCTTGGCTATTTATATTCAATTTCACTTAAATTGTTTACCCCTATTAATTTACCTAAAAGAAATCAATGTTAGATATGTTTATTTTTCAGTTTTTTGTAATAAATACCTTTGTGTGCAACCTGTACAAAATTACTCCATTTCGTTTGACTTTATCCGGATTCATCCGGCTATGTCAATCGGTGTATCCGTGTGTCCGTATCGTAACTCTTGCCCCACACTGTATCGCCATCGTAGACGGAGCATTAACGCCATTCCCTAACCTGCCCCAAGGCGTAACATTTTTAATGTCGCACATTTGCATACAGTGCATAGGCATGTAAACACAAACCACTGCACTTCCGGTGCGGGTGTAAACCGGAAACAGGCACAGCCGCTAACATTCGTTTCATTGCCAGCGCCCCACTCTGGTCTGTTCTCTTTTAACCCGTTCCGGTTTATTTCGATTATTTTTAATTGACTTATTTTTAGAAATCACCCCCTGGTACACCATCGCGAGGATGTTGTAAAATATCTAGCCCGTTAAGCAGGATCGTAGTTAAGGATTTTGCACCGCGCTAGCGGTAAATCGAGGAATTTACGGTTACTGCCAAAACCTGTAAATAAAAATATATTACTTGTTTTCATTTTTGTTTTGTTTCGGAATTCCATAAATACCGAAATTATCAGATAATTTACTATCCCACTATTTACAACTATGCTGGAAAATTAAGATAAATACATTGAAGCATTTTTTTCAATTCTTAACCTTTTGTCGCCAAAAATGTAATAAAATTTCAATATAATAGGTTATATTGTACTAATGAACTTTTTTACCGTTCTCTGAAAGATTACAAATCTATTTTAACCCATTCAGTGCGCAGGCGCTAATTTATTACACTTATTGACGGTACAGAAATATACAAGAGTTAGACTCTATTAGATTTAAAAGGACTTGGATATTGTTTCTACTTGAGATCTATTGTGGGACTCCGTTGTTAAAAGTGTGTTGTCTAGCTTTGTCTTTTTTGTTAGACTTACAATTAGTAGCATTGACAATAGCGTCCACATTCTTCTGGCTTTTCTTCACTAGCACGGCCTTATCTTAACAATTTATCGTTTTTGATCCAGTAGGTCTTTCGTGAACTTGACCGACTGTTGCTTAATGAACATTTTGGCCTATCCCGATCCTGGATAGATGTTTCACCATCCATAAATCTCGTTTTAATCCATCGTTTGATTTGCACAATACATGAACGAATCCATAGAAGGGTTCAGGGCCTGCCATGGCCTTACCTGAGTTTTCTCAGACTAGTGTTTCGGCGATTTCATTGCTCTGATATTCTTCATGGCTTGGTAACCTACGCTAAGATCTCTGTATTTTAACTACTTTGTTAGGTCTTCTAGGCAGTCTTTCACCAATCGTGATTTTATTTTTGAAGAGAATTGCAATGGTTTTGCCTTATACTTTCTAATTTATTTTTTTTTCTTGCACAGTGTTGCATGGCCATTAGTTTTGCTCGAAACACTGTTGTGTATTCTCCTAGGCTCAGCAAAATTCGACTTTCATTTAAATATTCTAGCACCGGCTTTTTCCTTGGTTTATTAACCATCTGTATACAAGACGAGCTCCGCCTGTATGCGGGACCCTCTTTTTTAATTTTTTTTATATGTTTATGGCTATGTGAGTAGGCATTCCTAGAATCTTATCCGTGTTTACTTACTGATATAGCCTTTGCATGGTCAACGCTACGTAGTTGCCTTAGTTACTCTCGCGTGTATTAGATTCTCCTGTTTTTAATGATCTTTGACCATTTTATGTTTTTATGTTTTTATTCAACATACTATAAATCAACAAAAATAAAAGTACACCTTATATTTTATTGACTCTTCATGTATTTTTTAACAATGAAACTAAAATGACGAAATGGTAATTAAACACTTTAAAATACTAAAAAAAAATTTCGTTAATTTGAGCTACTAATTTAGTCTATAAGACAATTTACAAAATTGCCTCTTGAATACCTTTTATTTATTGAAAATTATTTCTCTAAATTCAACTTTGATTTAGAAGAACTATTGAACGTGTAATCAAGATTTAATATTTTTTATAAAACTCTCCGAAACAGTACGTCAATGTGTATTGTACCCTACCCCTTTTACATTTGGTTTATGATGCAGACAAAACCAGTATGTTTGGACCATGGACCATGTAATATAGCTTATCTTCTTTCTTAACTAAATTATTATAAATTAGTGGCCTTTAAAATATTTTTTTTCCTAAGTAAGCATTTTACCAACTTTTAAGATTTATTAGAAATTAATATTTGTCAGTGATTTGCATGCATACCTAAATAAAATTAAATTTGACCAACATAATACCTAAAAATCTGATAAATTACATAGATCTGGTAAAATCAAGGAAGAAAAAACAAGGCTGTATAAGTTAAAGCCAGGATATATTATTTATGATTAAGGACACCTTAAGGACATGCGGATCAGATAAGAAAAATAAAATCTTTGTGCTAGATAAAAGATCCGTATATCCCAGAAGCTGGATAACCTGGAAATCTTAGCAATACTCTAGTTTAGTCAACAGTTCTCATTTCTGTAGATACCAATATTATGACACTACTAAAGTTCATCTACATTATTTCTGAATATTACTTTTGGGAGCATTTTACTCGTATGATATAGATATGAGTTTATCTAGCTCACCAAAAAATGTACGTTAAACTATATTTAATTTTAATTTATTCAACCAGTAACCAGATCAATAGGGTAGATAAAATAAAAAACATACTCGTTATAAAGAAATTTAAATGGCTGTGGATTCTGTCCTGTATGAGAAGCAAACATACTCGTTGCCCTTGGTTTCAACTACAGAAACTAAGAGTTTGTATTAAAATTAGTTCGTTCCATGTATTAGTTGGTTTCGAAGCTACATCGCTGGATATTCTGCAATAAAACCTGCTCGAGATCATTGCTATAAAACACCTGTCTCAACATTCCATGCTTGTTAATCACTGTTGCAACTGAAGGAATAAAAGATGTAGAAAAACTGCCAAACACCCATTTTAGTAAGAACTGTTACAGTTACAGTTCCAAATCACCATTGTGGATAATAATAATAATAATAATAATTTTGGAGACGGCATAGACGAAAAGAGTGAAGAAGAGAAATTATAGATGAAGCTAATGTCATAAATATTTAAAATGATTGTTTGGTCATCTATAATAATTTTTTTTTATTAACATTAGTGTTTAAAAAAAAAATTTTTTTAAATAAAAAATGTTTTCTATAAATTTTTATATTTAATGTTTCAAAAAATAAAAATATTTTTTCTAAAATTTCAGATTCTATGTTACTTTTTTTATTGTTTGGGATAATTGCCTATTATTATATTGCAAAAGAAACTCGTGCCTAGATGGTATGCAGCAAAACACTTTTCTATATTGTAATATGCAGTTCCAATTTGTTAAATCTTAGTTTGTTTCTCGAGCGTAGCAAAAAAATTTAAGTCACTTATGTCATTTATTCGGACAGTTCAAAATTTTCGCATTTTCTGAAAAATAAAACGAACGCGTTATAGTCTTAGTTAACTAAAATGAACGTTGTAATTTTCTTATAGATATCATCTGCATATATCTTGTGTGATAAGGTTCGTAATATCCTGATTATAAAGTAGTTAGAGTGCACTACCTTGCTTACGTCAATGTTCACAATTTAATAGATGCTGAGATTGTTAAAGTTTCATGTATCTAGTTAAAATTTCTGCCAATGATGTCAGTTCGTCTAGTTAAGTCAATCTTTCATTGTCTTAAAACGAGACTATTTATAATATTAGATATATTTTGATTGTTTGGCTAACTGTCAATCATCTATAATTATATTGTTGATTCTAACAATACAAGTTTATTGAACACGTGATTTGGTAACATGAGAAAATGCCTCGAAATAGCCTTGGTAAATATGGCAACTGAAGTATCAGTTCTGTCAAATATGTTAGGCGATTTTTTAGAGGTTAGTTACTAATTTATTGATATGTCGATTATAATCAGCACGATTTTGTACAATTATTCATTCATTATTCATAAATCAATTAGTTCTTTTTGTAGTTAAATTTTGTTCTGTTGGTAATTGCAAATTTATTTACTTTAATTTGTACAAGTTTATTGTTTATATAATGCGAGATATAATATCAGGCAAAGATATTTTTTTTATAGTTCATTTTGGAGGTAGATATTCAATTTAATGTTGTATTCAACAATTTAAGGAACGTTTTTCAGATGAAAGAACATGATATCATTCGTCGTCATAAACAAATACTTGTTCCAACATTTTAAAATGAAAAATAACCTTTGTAAAGAAAAGGGTTCTGAAAATCCCATAGTAATTCGAAAGACGCTAAAATGCTGAGATTGAGGCCCACAAGGGTAAACTCGTAGCGTAAAAAAAACGAGAAATGATTTAACTTGGAACAAAAGACCGAAAGCCGATTGTAGTATTAGAACAATCGATTTTTTGGTTTGTGAAGCATTGGCATTACTTAGGTTAAATCATGTTATGATTTTCACAAGCCTTGATTTTTAAAATCATTCAATATCGCCTTTTGATTACGGTTACCTCTTAAGCCTGCTCATGTAAAATATTTGGGCTCCTTACTTCGCCTATTTATACAGGGTGGCTCACGCTCAACGGGACGGAGCTTTATGGGAAAACGACCAAAGATATAAAAAATTCGTTTGGGAGGAATACGTAGGTTACAGACGGCTACAATTTAAAATTTGTTAGATGTATACAGGATGTCCCACATAAGAGAAAATATACAAAGTTATATTATTTTTAATGGAACACCCTGTTTTTTATTTTAGAATTAAAAACTACATCAAAAATAATGTCAGTTAACTAAAGGTTCCCTATTACTATTATTATTAGTTTTCGATTTATTTGAATTTTTAAGGAAAAAAAGTCTCCCAGAAATTAATTGTTTACTCTTGTTTGAATAATTTTTAATGAACTAATTTTTTTTCTTATGTGGGACATCCTGTATACATCTAACAAATTTTAAATTGTAGCCGTCTGTAACCTACGTATTCCTCCCAAACGAATTTTTTATATCTTTGGTCGTTTTCCCATAAAGCTCCGTCCCGTTGAGCGTGAGCCACCCTGTATAATATTAATAAAGGACAGAAGGATGAGTATTGCAACTATGTTACAAGAAATAAATTGGAATTCAGTTCAGAATTATGTTCAGTACATGCCTGATATTTATTTATAAAATAAAAATGACATATTTCCATCGCATCAGATCTATTAGAAAAAAATCATTATAATTTGCAATATCACAACTATAATACAAGAAGCCAATCTGACTTTCATGTATGGCAAGCCATCACTAGAAGTTCCCAAAATACAATTTTTATTAAAGGTTTGCAAAAATTTAATAGATTGCCTACAGAAATTAAAAAAAAAAACTTGATAAATAAACAAAACTGATATACTTTCTTGTGATAATATTCTTTAAACCTGCCCTTTTTTTTTAAGTACTTCCCTTAATTTATTGTTAATTTACCCCTCGTTTTACCCGCATTTATTATAAAATATTTCTGTTTAGAGATCATGTACTTTATTTTAAAAAATTACTTGATGTTATATTAATACTACCTAATATGTTTAAATTATTAATAGTTTCGCGACGAGAGGTTATAGCAACTTATAGGCACAAAACTGTTTTTGTTAAGTAGATCCATAGAGAGCAATATAATTTACAAATGCCTTCTTTCAACATACAAATAAATGACAACTTTATAATTAAAATGAAAAAAACAACAAAATACTTTGGTATCATAATTGATCAAAATTTGAAATGGGTTAATCACATTACGTCATTAACAAGCAAAGTTAGAAGATTCAGTTTTATATTGCACTTCAACCCCTTAATGTGATCCAAAATCGTATAATTAATATTATCTACAAAAAAACAGCATTATATCCTACCTCTCTCTTATACCGGGTCATTCTATATGGGCGGAACACTTGATTTATGGCTTAACTATGACTTGTACGATAATTTGACTTAAATAAAAGTTTTTGTACATTTCATGTACTATTTATAAACGTTTACATATTTCCCGAATACGTAATGATTTTCAAGATATGACGTCATCGGGCAATATTTTAAATGGATCACCCTGTATTTATATTTTTTTTCGAGTTCGTATAATCTGTCTGAATTCATCAATGGTACATTAAGGGGGTCACAGACTTATTTAAAATATTGCCCGATGACGTCATATCTTGAAAACCATTACGTATGCGGGAAATTTGTAAACGTTAATAAATAGTACATAAAATGTACAAAAACTTTTATCCAAGTCAAATTATCGTACAAGTCATAGTTAAGCCATAAATCAAGTGTTCCGCCCATATAGAATGACCCTGTATAATAAAAAAGTGCTTTGTATAAGAACATTATATTATCTGCCTTGCTGTACCTTTATTTATGGAAAGCCTAAATTAAGATACAGTACAAATTGTTTGCAATAAATATAAAAAGAAGCATACAAACATTTTTAAATAATTTGACTTTTAAGAGGCATTCACACATCACAGTTGACATCTTGATTCTTGACAGGCACAGCCATGCATTATTCTGATTTTTGCCAAATAAAATAGCGTTAATTATTCTATGGAGTTGCGACAGAGAGCCAGTAAATTTGATGAAGGTGTTTTTGTGGCTAGGGGCGAAATAGTAGTAAGTTTAAGTTAGCACCACCATAAAAAAGTAATTTTTAAGAAACTGCTTAAATAGCCTTCAAAATGGCT
The DNA here is from genome assembly GCA_927349885.1 of Psylliodes chrysocephalus. Classification (NCBI taxonomy): domain Eukaryota; kingdom Metazoa; phylum Arthropoda; class Insecta; order Coleoptera; family Chrysomelidae; genus Psylliodes; species Psylliodes chrysocephalus. The sequence continues at coordinate 34,162,159 of OV651814.1, forward strand.
ATGGTTGCAAGTACGAAGGTCCCAACCCGCCTCAGAAATATCACCTTTACAATCAACAGCTGTTGTTTGACAGGTCGTTGGAGAATGTTTGCAATGCATGGAATGTTAAGAATTTTAGGAATTTTAGACGTTAGGAATGATTGGAATTCGTAAAATTAGTCACATAAGAAATGCATAGGCGGATTTTAAGAAAATTGATATTAAAGTAGTTAGGATGAACCGAAAATTCTGAAAATCAATAGTGTTCTAAGTTAGAAGTAATTATTCAAGAAAATCAAAACCGCATTTTCGGGCTCCGAATGATCGGAAACATGAAAAAAAGTTTTAAAAAATAGGGGTAAGAAATTTTTTTCGTCTCCACGAATGCAATACTGAGGCCCCATAGGAAGGGCCTCAGTAATAATAGAAGCTGCCATTGAAATGTGCAAAAAATAGCAGCTCGTACAGGTTGGGAGACTATTTGGAAAACTCTCTCGTATAAGCAAAATTACTAAAATCGTTGTTATTGGGTTTGTTGATAGGAACTAGCCGAAATAATAAAAAAAAACTCGACAGTTCATATTTCCTTTTTCTTTTTAAAAATAATAACAAATTGCTTAACGAATATAAAAATACAACTTTGAAGGGTGTAGAAGAATAAGAAGAGTCAATTTGACATATATAGCAGCTTTTTTATTAGTACCTATTCGAGTACTTATTAAAAATTTTCTTTGCATGTATCCTATCAATGAAGTGTGCTAGGACAGCCAACATATTATTGAAAAAAGCTCTACCAATTTATTATAAATAATAAAACAAAAACTAGAAAATTGAATTTTTTATTGCTCCCAATTACCAAGGTACAATTTTATAAAAGTGTAATTTTTAAATTGGTTTCTAATGGGTTTTAATGTGGGCTTTTGGAAGATAGTCACGAACACAATTTACCGTTGTCACCTGATATGATTTATTTAGTATGTATTTTCATAGTCTAGTCCAAATAAGTACATTGTACCATATTTTTGTTTTGTATATAATTGTGTAATGCAGCAAGTTAAAAAGTATTTTCTATACTTTATGAGAGTTAAAATGTATTGGCTATGATTCTTAAGGCATTTTCAACCAATCACTTATAAAACAGTAATTAATCTATAGATAAACACTTTAGTAGAGTACCCAAAAGGTTTAACAATTCTACTTAATAAACAAAAACATAATAATCAGCAATCACATGTGGAACCGTAATATTTATATTTGGAAGTATACTGTACCCTATGTTGTTTTTTTTTCCATTTTAAGTACTTTAATTACAATAATTGCTATCTATATTCTCCTCTATCATTTATTCTATCAATATTATTTTAGTTTTAAGTCTGAATTGTAGCTAAATAGTTTAGAGTGAAATTCAACATCAACCTAAATGATTTTTCATTTTATTCATAATTTCTGCCTAAAATTTTAAACAATACCTTATTCTGGCCGACATGCATTCTCTAAACTACTTAAAATTCTATGACAAATAATAAGACGATTAAATTAAACATGCTTACATAAAATACTACTGGTTTCTGAAATACAGGGTGTTAAAGTTGAAAATTAAAACATTATTAATTGCTGTAGTTTTTTTAATTCCCAGTATAATTTTACTAAATTGGGTAGACATTTTTGGTGTCATAAGACCAATCGACAAAATAACTAGTTCAACAAATTCTGCCAGTGGCGTACGGCATGGAAAAGTAATACCACTTTCAAAAAACTTATTTGGAATATAATTTTGAATATTTTGATGTTTTTTTAAATAAATCATGTAATCTTTTTGGGAATTTATAGGTGTACTTTATGACACCAAAAACGTTTGCAGAATTTAGTAAAATTATACTGAGAAATAAAAAAATTATAGCAATTATTACCTAATTTTTGAATTCTCATCTTTAACACCCTGTATTTCGGAAACCAGTAATATTTTATCTAAGTATGTTTAGTTTAATCGTCTTAAGCCTTGTTCAGAGTATGAACATCACGCTACGCGATGCGAGAGCTTTGCATTGAGCGATGTTTTGTCGGTAACACAACTTAACAAGGCTTTATTTTTGATCAGAGAATCTTGTTCTGTGTCCCATTACTAATGAAGAACCGTGTATGAGGGCTTTACTCTGGAAGTTTTATCTATAAAGGTATTCCCAGACAATTATGAAAATTTTTAAACAGTTTTTTATTCTTTACAGATTATTTGTCATTGACTAGATTTGAGATTACATTAACAGTATCCCTAATCAGGCCAGTTTCATGTTCACAGCATTTCATGCGCTTTGTTTTATGCATATTTCTTAATATTTAACTTCTATTATTATTATTATTTGATTATGAACTTCGTCAAATGAAACCATTCAGTTTCTAAGTTTTTTAAAGTTAAGTATTGAATTCTTCTTTCTCCTCCTCCTCCTCCTCTTCTTCCTCCTCTTCTTCCTCCTCTTCTTCCTCCTCTTCTTCCTCCTCTTCTTCCTCCTCTTCCTCCCCCTCTTCTTCCTCCTCTTCTTCCTCCTCTTCTTCCTCCTCTTTTTCTTCTTTCCTCCTCTTCCCCCTCCTGGTTAAACAAATAAAATTACCTGTTTGGATGTTATCAGAAATCAAAATTTGGACATGTCGGGTTTTGCACAAAAATCTATTTTTTGAGTTTGAAACTAAATTTACCCTTAAACAAAAAGGCAAAAAGTAGAAAATAAAAATGTATATTATTTTAAAGAAAATAAACATAAAATAAGTCAAGAGAAGTACAGAAAATAAACACGTAAGGCAAAAATTAAATAAACTTAAACCTAAACACAGGTTTAACGGTCAGGATTCTTCCAAACAAACTTTTTCGTTCACCTCAGTCAGTGCAAATAAAGAGCTTCCAGGTTTTCCAATTTAACCCGAATTTTGCATATAACCCGAATTTTTTACATAGAATTTATTAAGTTTTTTGGCTGATTTTACATTGACTAATCATTACACTTTGAGCACCTTTAGATGATGAATTTAATACAACTAATACAACAAAGAAATTGATTTGAGAAAAAATGTGACATGTCGGGTTTTGAATTTATGCGTCTGATTTGGAAAATGTTAATATATTTGCAATTACATAGATTACATACTTCAATAATCTCTTTAAAACCGTTAACAAATTCGATAAAATATGTTTTAATAATTTATGGCGAAACAAAATCATTAAGTTTTAAAATCCACACAATTTTTTCCGATTAGCAGAAATACAGGGTGTTCCATTTTCAGAGCTTATAACTTTTAAACACCTAATCGTAGATACGTGCGGTTTTTACTGATATCTATTATTTTGCTATAAGTTTTGCTTCAGTGACACAAAAATTATGAATTACCTATACAGGATGTTTTTTAAAAATCTCCTCTTTTAAATTCACCGTAAAAAGTTATAAGCTCTGGAAACCGGCTACTTTTCATTGGGAAACCCTGTATAAGTAAAAATCGAAACATCAAAAACTGTATATGCTATAAACATTCCTATTCTAATAAACAGCGATTTATTGACCACATTATTCTCTTACCCTATGAAAATTCTATTACCATTCCATCCAATCCTTTCCTCGTACTTATTACCAAACTCTTTCAATATGAAGAAAAACCATGTCCACTATTAACGACATCTATTTCTGCGAACACCACGCAGAAATCACCAACGACACCTGTGCCATAGCCCTGATTTGAGACCAATAATCAGTCTAAAAAATCCCTATTAGTACTACCAACCGAAATTCCTATAAAAGTCTGGATACACTGCGAGAGAAATAAGATAGCCATAATAAACGTCAATACAATAATCAAAATTCCAATAGGATGTAGTATTAAAATAGAAAATTCCTTATACCTCAAATCTAGCCAAGAATTTCAGAAGGTAGCGAAGTCCACCCAAATTCCACAAGAAATGCAGCCAATAATTTGGAATATTACTAGAATAGGGAATAGCCTTGATAACTGGTATCTGCTTATAGTATCGAAGGAAGAAACCCACAAATCACTCAACCGTGAGCCCGAAAACCAACCCCATCGGTGTTGTTTTCGCATAAAGAGGGAGGAGTTATATAAGAAGAAACGCTTACCTATTACTCGTATAATACAAGCATAAAACTAAACTGCTAATTTTGTATTAACCATTATCATGTAAAAGCTATTATATTTTTTCGGTCCAGTCCAGTAATCCAGTAGTGGTGGACTGGAATGGACCAACTGACTGACCTCGTCTACATGATCCCAGTCATTTCGTCAAGACTGCCGTGGCAATGAGTTCGAGAAAGCACTTAAGAATTTGTTTAAAAGAGACTCAAAAGTTAGTGTTAGAAGTTGTTGATGAGGTTGATTGGAACTAAACGGAACGGAAGAGGGTGAGAAATTGGATCAGCGAAAGAAATTAAAAAGAGGGTCAGCAATGCTTTTAGGTAGAATATCCCACTAAATATAGATTGGTAATGAGAATGACAGCAGAAAACTTTGATGAACTGTTATCATTAGTTTCAAATAATATTTAATGTAATACCATGTTGTTCAGAGGTTTTATACGCGCAAAAATAAAACTAGAAGTCACTCTTTCTTTTTTGGGTACTGGAGATAGTTATATAAGCCTTAGTCATATGTATAGAATGCCAAAATCAAGTATTTCAAAAATTATATCAGAAGTCTGTCAAGAAATCAAAACAGCATTAAAAGATCACATCAAGATAAGATATGAATCTTTAATATCTACTTATATCTATGTCTGTGTCAATATGATATCCACGTATTCTTGGTCATTGCTTATTATAGTCAATGAGTCATTAGTAGCTTGTGTGTCTGTAGTAGATGTTGGACTATCCACTGGCGCCATCAGAGTATATGTTGTTTCCATACCTCAAATCATGTAGTCGACATTTTGTTAAGTCTCCCTGAATTTCATCTTGACCCAGTGTAGCCTGTTCGGTAGATAGTTTTTATAATTGCTGCGCACCGTGTTTTTCAAAGACGCCATATTCATCTTCCTCAGTTTTCTATGTGGATAAATTGTTTTGCATCTGTTTCATGTTACTGATGTAGATAGCTGTGCAATTTTTCTCCTTTTCCTTTGAGGTTCTAGTGAAGGTGTTTCAGGTGGGATGAGAACATTAGAGTTTCTAGGGGTTGAGTCCGCAAATTGGTCCTTAGGTTCAAACTGGTCTCTAGATTCAAACTGGTCCCTAGGTTCAGATTCAGCATTGTTAGTGTTTTCCTGAAAATATAACAAATTTTATTTGTTACAGACACCAAGTACGTAACAACAATGAAAGCAAATCGAGAAAAGGTTTCGGAAGAATTGGAACTTTCCTTTGTGTTATGAAGGGCTAGAAGGAAAAAATATCAAAATTACGGGCTTCTGTGAATACGGCAGTTCAAATTTCAATTATAAAAAAGAAAACGATATTATATTAATGGCTCTGGTTAACCATGATTACTGTTTCTCGTACATTAATGTGGGAGTAAATGGTAGCGGATGGTGGCATTTTTTAAAATTGTTCCATCTATGCTGAATTAGAGAATGGCTGTTTTATACCACAAGAAGAAGTGATTGTGGCTGATGCGGCATTTCCTCTAAAAACATACTTAATGATACCATATCCTGGGGCCAGTTTAAGTTTTGAACAAAAATTGGTTACGAAAAAATCAACCAATTACATCAGTCCTACTTGTATGGACCGTAAATATCTGCATGCTTTTCATTTGATTGACGGTACGTGCAGATCTGAAATAAGCTCTTTAAACAGCATCATGCAGCAGGGTAGTAATAACTCAGCAATACTTGCCAGGGAGAAAATAACACATTACTAATTATTTTGTGAACAAAGAAAAAGTAGCTCAACAGAACCATATGATCCATTAAAAAAATTATAATGTGTGTGTATGTGTATAATTTTCACTGCTTGTTAACTAAAATTTATGTTTATAAATAAACAATTGGTCTAAATATATACCTGTGTTTTACGATTTACCAACGATTTTTTTATAAATTAAAAAAATTCGACGAACCATTTCATTTTGGGTTTGTAAACATAACCACTACCACCAGATGAGGATGACTTCTAAATCTTATCTAATTCAAGATGGTAAGTAGAACGAATACTTTTAATTTTATTTTTCACATCTACTATGAAACTTTCAATTTGCATATCCTCACATAGTTTTGTAGAGCAGCATCGCGCATAGATTTGTTTCTGTAATTTTCTGAGGTTATATCCCATAACACGGATGTTCTCGGTATACACCCACAAACTGTATAGTTTGGTCTTCAGTTAATTTTTTCACCATCCTTTTTCGTTGTTCACGTAAAAAATCTGCAAAACAATCAACGCGTCTTTCCAATTGTTCTGATTGCACTGGAATGGCACTGAATTGGCCATCCACATGATTCCAGTTACACTGGAATGGTGGTGCTGGATTCAAAAGTAGACCGGTTTTCCAGTTACAGTACTGGATTGCTTACTGGATTACTGGCATTCGAATGCCCGTCTCCAATTTCCATTATTCCAGTAGTGCATCCAGCGCTCGAATCCAGTGCTGGACTGGAGTAATGTAAACCGACCATAACAGAGTCAAGATCAAATAATAATGTCAATAGTATTTTTTTAATTTGTATAAACTATTTTTAAGTTAAATAAATTTAACTTACATTTAACTCTATTTTATATTAAAATATCTACAGCACTGATATCTAGTTATTTTTATTTTACTATTTACCAATTGGTGATATGAGATATAGACATTGTTAAAGATTCTGTATATATCTATAAAAACAAATAACATGAAATGTGAGAAATCTTTTCTTAACCCGTTCCGATTTTATTTCGATTATTTTTAATTACAGTATTTTTAGAATTCACCCCTTGATGCATACCGCCGCTAGGATGTCGTAAAATAGGGATGGTTTTTCGAAGTAAACAAGCCGTTCTGCTCTAGATAGGGGAAATGTCATCGGTGGAATTAGGTATCCTGTTTCTAGGAAATTCGATCGGGTATCTGTCTCCCAGGAATACATATATCTTTATAGCGAAAAACAAAATATTTCTAAGCTGATACTTATATCTGAATCCATTTTAGCGACAAAAGTATTGCATCACTTCCTGTTCTTGACATATGAACTACATGGTGATACACTTTAGTTTTTAGCCGTTCTTTTAAATTTTCTTAAATAAATGAAAACCTATTTGCAGTAATACTTGATTTACTTGTTTTGCCCGAAACAAATAGAACTGAGCCTAAATTTATTAAAGAAATACATATTAATGACACATTAGTAAATGTTCCAAATGTCCATCAACTCGTTCAAGATAGACTTTATAACGATATTCCGTGTTTCTTGTCATGTTATAGAATAAGGGTTGTCTCAGACTTGCACCATTACGTCGACCGATTCCGTATGAGCAGAAGTAACACTTTTGCTTCTGTAGGTAACACTATTTTTAGGTATACTACTACTTAATTGTTTAAGGTTTACTTGAGGTCTGTACTAACTAACTTGGGTATGATAGCGGGCGCAAAGAAACACCGCCAACTTAGTTTCAGTACTTTTTATTTCGGGCAACACTGTATTAGAATTTTATAAACCATATAATATTTTAAAAACCAAAAGTTATTCTTGATAAAATGACCTGCATCAAGTATTAAATTTTTAAAATATTTAAAATATATAGAGCCAATACAAAATACCTAATGATTTATGCTAACTAGTAAAGTATTTTTAAAATTTCAATGTACTTGGGAAAAAATGTGGATCAGAATATAAAAAATATGCTCCAGTAAACCTATTTTTAATAGTATTAAGAATAAGGAAAAGTTGAACATGTAACGGGGCCATTTATTTTATATTTTATTCTGTTCCTATTTATTTTATTATGCACCACCCTACATAGCATAAATAAATAAACAAAAAAAAAATAAGAAAAAATCAAAAAGAAACAATAAAAAAAACAAAAGAGAACAAAAAAGAACAAAAAAAAACAAGAACAAAAAAAGAAAAAAAGACAAAAAACAAAAAAAAACAAGAGAACATGATAAATAATGGGGCACAATAACGAGCGAATTTAAAAAGTCTATAAAAAAGAAGAAAATAAAGTTCTATAAATAAATTTATTATTTTTTAAAGAACATAAATAGCATTGTTCATTTAATTTTTTGAAAATAACTTCGGGAAGATGACGTCTGTTCAGGCGTACATATTCTTCCAATCATGATCTAAAATTATCCATTACGTTCCGGAGCACAGCCAGGGGAACTTGATCTTCTTCCTGTCGGATCCTGTTTTTCAAGACCTGAATTGTTTGTAGTGGGTTATCTTGACAATTGACTCTTAAAGGAACCTCACAAAAACTAGCACATTGTGAGGACTGGTGAACGGAAAGGCCAGGTGATGTCCCCATTTCGAGAAATTACAAGTTTTGGAAATAACTCGCCTTCACAGCATACTCGCGCATTTGAGGGGTCCACCGCTCCATTGTTACTAAATGCCAGCGTTGCCAACAAGTTTGGGGATAAATTCCCTGTGAGCTCTTTGAAATTTCCTTAAATTGAAATCGTTTTCCCTAGATTTAAATCGAACGGAGAATTTTTAAATTAGTTGCTGAACTAAACTAAAAAACTTTAATAATCACAAAAAAGCACGAATTTTGTAATAAAACATATTTTTTTCGTATTTTCAATAATAAAACAGCTATTGATCAATTAAGCACCAATGGGTCACCCTGTATATGTGGTATTGGCTAATATGTCGGTATCGTTGGATAGGTAAACCTACCTAAATTATAATAATTTAATAATTCTCTAAATTCATAAAAAAATTAATTTCTTGGCAACAGTGTAATATTTTTTAAAAACATTTTAGATTTCAATACAGTATTACCAAACAATTCTAAAGCTGAAATAAAATACAGGCTGTTCCATTTAAAAAATACAATACAGCTCTTAAATGAAGTTAAAGTCTTCACAGACCTAGTTAGGGTATAGTATGTACTTACTTGGTAAGACACTCATCTCTTAATTCTTGGTTGAGAACTACTAAGTGATGTTGCCCGTCTCCGATGCAATACTCAATGACAGCACTCTGAAACTAGAAGAAATCTTTTTACATCAGAATTTAAAAGTGACCTCATGGAAGTAATAGGAGAAGCTAAGTTAAGAACGAAGCAAAACTGCTAAAGCTATGAAGCATATAGGTGAAGATTTGAAGCAGATGCCTAAGTTAATGGTACCCCACATAAGACTGTTAAGTTCAAAAGTTACCTCGGACAAGAGAAGTACTCATGTCCAAGGGTATACCAACAGAAACCTTGGAAAAAGCCCCAGGGACATCAACATCAACTTAAACAGAGCTATTCACACAACAGAGCTCGCCTTCTTAAGTGAAGTAGGAAATCTAAGTACCCAAGTAACATTTTAAGATTTATCAAAGTATACAAAGTAACCATAAAACCCTTTTTTAAAACATTGATAAAACTTTTGAATCCGCGAGTTAGCCTTAGGGCTGCTATAAATCTGCTTTAAGACTAAAAGGGAGAATCCTATGACGGTTCTTAGAAGTATTTTTAAAACGATATCTTAAAACTAAGATCTAAGACAAAGTCCGTAAGTGTATATTAAGAATTTTATTAAACCATTTTTAAATCCATTTTAAGATTATGATAATAAGTGGGATAGGCATAAAAATTTTACAAAAGTTTTAAGAGAATTAAATTTTAAACTGTTTTAGCTTTATTCTGTTTTATCATACTCTCTGACAGAATGATTTTGAAAACATGTTGGGATGACTGCCATATTAGAAATTAATTATTATATAGTGTATGTTTAATTTGTTTGGTTACACTTGTTATTTCTTCAATTTTCAAACACACACCAAAGTACTGTTAAAAGTGGGCAAGGTGGGTCGTAATAAAAGATAAAATGATTACATTTGTCTTCGATATGTTTTTCACACAAAATATCACATTTTGTATTTTTCAAATTATTTCATGGAAGTGACTATTTAACCGCCAATATAAATCCTATTGTAGATTTGTCTTTGCATGGATACTTGTCATCGTCAGAAAACCATTTTCAATTGCGCATACTACCTACTGGACTATCAGAAACAAACTTTGTGTTTATTTATATTACATTATGCTACAGTAATATTCCAATATAAATTACATAATCTAAAAGGAATTAGCTGTAGATATATTTGACAAATTTGACATTATGTCGTTAAACGCAGTAAACGCAATCATAAATAATAAATCTACTGGCGTTGGCACACTGTTGTCATTGACACACTACCACTGTCTTCGGTACACAAAATACGTCATTACTAAATCGAAAGATTTTAGAATTATTTGAACTTTGACGATAATTTATTTTAATATTCAAAAGTAAGTTTAATTGAATATCAGTAGATCCTATCAGAGATACATGATCTAATTGAGAGTAAGACCATTCATTCTTATAAGCCATCTAAGGAACAATTTATATCCAATATTTTCTTGGTAAAGAAATCAAATTGAAAATTTTGGTATTTAAGATATTTTTTTTATATTTTTAGCAGATGATTCTATACTTTTGGAAAAATCTTATGAAAAGGCGGGTATAAAATAATAGCTACTAATCCTTAAAATTAAAATCACAGTTACCTATACAGGGTGGCCACTTTTTCATTGAAATGTATTGCTATCTCGTAAACCGTTGGTAACACAAAGTTGGTTAAATGGGGAAAAAGTTGCATATTTCGAAGTCCAATCTGAGGGCGTTTTGAAAACTAAAATATCAGGTCCGGTTTCCGAGATATTCGATAAAAAACAAATAAGTACCATTTCTTTATTCCGCTACAGAACGTTTATTTGCAAAAATAGACAAAAACTCATTTCGAGTTTTTTGTTTTATATCAAATTGTGCGTATGATAGCGTATTTAGTTTTTTTATCCGACGTTTCGTAAATACAGGACCACCATCAACTTCTTTATTTGAATATGGACCAATATTTTCCTGGCTCATAATTTTAATGCATGTTCAATGTTGAATACAATGATGTAATAACATATTGTGATTAGTCAACATTTCGGAAGATTTGAACATCATCAGGTAAGTTTACAAGTACGGACCTGTGTTTTGTTAGTTAAAAATATTTGAATTAGTAAATGATGTATTATCGTTGTAAGAGATTATAAATAATAAATACCAAAGTCAAACTTTTAACTTTACATCAAGACAACATGTTCGTTTACACATTTGCTAAAAAATATTTTCCATTTTTATGGTTTTTGCACTTGACCAATCCCAATATTAATCTATAAAGTACATCCCGATTTTTAAATACATAAAGTTAGCCTGATTTGTCATATTTTGTTGGATTTTTTAAACTGATATGGTTCCTCATAGTATAAAAAAGAAAAAGTTAACAAACTGCAGATAGATACCTACTTACAATAATAATTGTATATCTAGCAACACGTCTTGATTATTATACAGATAAATTTAAATCAAGTTAACCTGGCATGTCACATTTTATTATTGTATATTTGACAGTCTGGTATCGGATAAAAGCATTGGTATATTTTTAATTAGGGTATTGAAAATATGGTTCGTTACAGTAGAAGTGAGAAAAAAGATATGTACGATGTGTACATAAAATGTAACAGAAATAGTGGAGAAGCTGCAGAAAGATACCTTCAGTTGTATCCAGGAAGGAGGCAACCATCTTTATTAATTTATTATAGGATAGCGTTAAATATGGCTCACGAAGGAAATATTGAAAAAAAAAACGTGGTAAATATTTAAAACGTAATACAATAAATGAAATAAATGTTTTGTCTCAAGTTTATATCAACCCTGAAACGTCGTCTAGAGCAATAAGCCGAGAATGTGGAGTTTCTGCAAGTACTGTGAAAAACATTCTTAAAAAACATAAGTACCATTATTACAAATTCCAAACTGTACAAAAGCTACATCCTGGAGATTATAATCGTAGAATAGAATTTTGCCGTTGGTATAAACGAAAATTAAATAATGATGTATCCTTTCATGGACGAATTTTATGGACAGATGAATCGACATTTACTTATAGTGGAATATTTAATAGAAAAAATAAACATTTTTATGCCACCGACAACCCACATTTAATTCAAGAAGTAAGACCCCAAATTAGATTTTCAATAAACTTATGGTGTGGAATACTCAATAATAAAATAATTGGTCCTATTTTTATTGACGGAAACCTCAACCAACACAACTATTTACAATTGCTAGAAGATATGTTAGATAATCTTCCTTTAGGTGATCGAAGAAATATTTATTTTATGCAAGATGGCTGTGGGCCACATAATGCTGCATTAATCAGAAATTATTTAAACGAAAGATTTCCCAGGAGGTGGTTTGGTACACATGGACCTATTCGATGGCCCCCTAGGTCACCCTGCTTAAATCCTATGGATTATTTTGTATGGGGATATATCAAAAATAAAGTATATTATGATGGTATTCCAAATGACTTAAATTAATTACGAGATAGGATAATTAATGCGTTTAATAATATCACTCCACAAATGGTTTCTGCCAGCATAGCTCAAATGACAGACCGTATTGACTTATGTATTCAAGAAGAAGGAGGACATTTTGAGCAACTACTGTAGTTTTTCTCTTATCGTGAATCATTGTTTTCATTTATTTGTTTCTGACGTGATTAAGTAGTTAAATACATATTTTTTTTTATTAAATTATTTTAAGCATTTAAAATGTAGTTGTGTATTTCAAATAATTTATAATACAGGTCTGTACAAGTAAACGTACCTGATTTCTTACACTGATAATACATCATTTACTAATTCAAATATTTTTAACTAACAAAACACAGGTCCGTACTTGTAAACTTACCTGATGATGTTCAAATCTTCCGAAATGTTGACTAATCACAATATGTTATTACATTATTGTATTCAACATTAAACATGCATTAAAATTATGAGCCAGGAAAATATTGGTCCATATTCAAATAAAGAAGTTGATGGTGGTCCCTGGTCCTGCATTTACGAAACGTCGGATAAAAAAACTAAATACGCTATCATACGCACAATTTGATATAAAACAAAAAACTCCAAATGAGTTTTTGTCTATTTTTGCAAATAAACGTTCTGTAGCGGAATAAAGAAATGGTACTTATTTGTTTTTTATCGAATATCTCGGAAACCGGACCTGATATTTTAGTTTTCAAAACGCCCTCAGATTGGACTTCGAAATATGCAACTTTTTCCCCATTTAACCAACTTTGTGTTACCAACGGTTTACGAGATAGCAATACATTTCAATGAAAAAGTGGCCACCCTGTATATATAACAACAGTAAGGATGTCGAAAATATTATAAAATATTTGTAATGTAAATAAATCTAATTACCCTACAAGTTTAAATAATAATATAATTTGAATATTTGCAAACTTTCTTCATTAGAAACCAGGCCATTAAAAGTAAAACAAATAGGTACTCATCGAATCCGAATTCAAATTACATAACTGTAAACAGCAGAACAGTTTCGTAATAATTGTTTGCCCATAGTTATATCATTTAGTCTAATAGTCTTCTAAAAACTTGAAAAAAAAATGACTAATGATTCATCGCGTGTGTTGAAATACGACCATTTTTCTCAGATTTGTTTTATCTCGCGTTCAGTAATGCATAAAAGCCATACAAAACTTAATCCCGTTAATTTTTTCTCTCTCTCGACGATGCCAATAAATCTACTTAGAGCTAGACAAGCCCGTTTTGTTGTAAATAATATTTTATACAATGTGTTATTAAGCACCTGAATTGATACGTTGCTGAGTCACAATCAACAAAAATTATCGTGGGTGCAGCATGTGAAAATTATCAGACCGTGACCTTGCGTAACATTTTCTCTGATCTTGTCCTGTAAATCTTAATAATAATAATTTTTTTACTCGCAACAATGAAATCGGTACAATACTGGTATAATTTTTCTTATAAGTATGTGATATCCATTATATAGTAGTCCAGTCGTTAAGAAAAAAAATAATAACCACGGTTCATTTTTAGTTTTTCGTAGATACCTACATGGTGTACGAATTTGTAACTAGATACCTATTTTATAGATTTTGTAATTTTATAGTTGGTTTAAAGTCATACGAGGTGAGGCACTGTATATATAGTAAATGAAATAAAATAAGCTCATGAAATTAGACGTTGCCACATTGCTACAAAATAAACAAACAGTAAAGCTTTATTCAGAATAAAAATCATTATCGCTATCATCATTACAATTAAAATTACAGGTTAAATATCCTTCCGTTCAAATATAACTTCACGGTCTCATTTCTAAATATTTTTTTTTTTTTTTCAATTAGACCAAACTTGGGTGGTTACATATTTAAACAATTTCAAAGTGAGTTGCTATCCCTACCAATATGCCGGTTATAATAATTCTTAGCAATACCCTGTATCATTTCAATTGGGTTAAATGTACAACGAATTACTGTGTGACCATATTTTTCTGCAAGTTGATAAACTTTATAAATGTTTGGTGGTTTATTTTTAAAAACTGTTTAATAAATTTTGTTTTTACATATTCTGATCAAATTGAATGTTGTATGTCGTCAGACAATCCTGACATTCAGGTTATGTCCAGGAATTATTGTAAGTGTTTTAAAATGTGTGCTGTGATAGGAACCATTGCCCGTAACAATCATTAAAGGCTCAGTTTATTTTTTTTTCTCCTGGGATCGTCTGACTATGTCTCCGAATAACACTGAAGCCTATTGGCTTATTGTGTTTTACCCCATGTTAGTTCATAGCACCTACTTTCTCATCTTTGTACCTTGTACAAGTTTATACAGATCCTTGGGTGAGTGGGTTCTATACGTTGTTGGATCAACCTGGGGTTGTCCAAAAAGGGCCTGTCTTTTGCGATCTGTGTTTGGCCGTTTCTGGTTTCTTGTGACATTAGATTAGATTTAATTAGGACTATGGGCCATGTGGCCTCCCCCACCTCGACCTTTTCAGATCTATTGTGGATATCCTTTAATCATTGTTTAGAGTACCTTGTCTAATGCGGTCTTTTGTAGTAAACTCCATAGACTGGAAAGTAGTTCTCCGGTATAGCTAGTTGCCCTTGGTTTTTCTTCTCCAAGTGTAAGGAATCTCAGTCTTACTAGACCTTCGCAGTAGCACAATACGTGTTCTGCCGTTTCCTCTTCTTCTTGACAGAATCGGCACAAGGCCTCTTCTGTCAGACCGATATTGAACATATGTTTGTTAAGCCTACAATGCCCTGTTAATAGACCTACTAGTATTCTAGTATTTTTCCTATTAAGGCTTAGTAGATGCTCGGTGAGTTTAGACGATGGTCCTTTTAAGAACTTTTTGGCCTGTCTCTGTCCTGGTGAGTTTTCCCACCACTCCTGAGATTTTTTAAACATCCACTGCTTTGTGCATGTTCTGATAGTTGTTTTTGTTACACCACAGAAGGGTTCTGGGCCAATAAGAGCATTTGATGCTCCTTCTCGGGCTAGTAAATCAGCCTCTTCATTGCCTTTGTGTCCCCTGTGGCCTGGTACCCACGCTAAGGTTAGTCTGTTTTGACTACCCAGCTCTGTTAGGGCTTCCAAACAGTCCCACACAAGCTTTGAGTGTACCTGCATGGAACTGAGTGCTTTTAACGTCGCTTGACTGTCTGAGTATATGACAATGGTTTTCCCATATACCTTCTGTCTTAATACTTCTTTTACGCAGTGATGTATTGCTGCTATTTCTGCCTGGAATACTGTCGCATGTTTACCTAAGCTCAGTGAGATTCCTGTCTTTGGCTTGGTACTATATATACCTACTCCTGAACCTTCATGGGTTTTGGAGCCGTCTGTATACCAGGTGAGATCTGCATGAATAGGAGGTCCTCCCGTCCACGCTTCCCTGTCTGGTATACTTACTTTATATTGCTTTTGAAAGCTATACTTTGGAAGCATTTCGTCTGAAGGCATTCCCATTATTTGGTCGTTCTCCAACTCTTTATATAGCTCGCTGTAGTCGCGTCCATGCAAACTGCTTATGGGCGATGAACCTTTGTGCAGTCTGTATGTGACAGACCTGGCTTCGCCTTGAATGAATATATGTAGTGGTGTTAGGTTTAGCATGACTTCTATAGCTGCTGTTGGAGTCGTTCTCATAGCTCCCGTGGTACTCAGGCATGCTTGCCTTTGAATACCATTGAGCTGTCGAATGGCTCCAGCTTGCCTAGTCTTTGGCCACCATACCACCGACCCGTAGGTTATCATCGGCCTTATGACTCTGGTATATAACCACAGGGACATTTTTGGTTGTAATCCCCAATTTTTTCCACACAACCTTCGACATAAGTTGAAGGACGTTGTGCTCTTTTGGGTGACTTTTTGCAAGTGTTGATTCCATGTTAACCTGTGGTCAAAGATGACTCCCAAGTATTTGGCCTCTTGAGCGAATGGAATCTTCACTCCTTTCAGTACTGGTGACTTTAGTCCTGTTGGTACTTTTCGTTTTGTAAAGTTGACTATTGTGGTTTTGTGAGGGTTTACTGTTAGTTCCTCCTCTCTGCACCACTCGTCGACAATGTTTAGAGCGGTTTGTGTGCGCTCCGATATTGTACCTGCGAACTTGCCTCTTACGACGATCGCCAGGTCATCGGCATACCCTAGGCAGTAAAAATCTGCAGATATTAGCCTTTTTATAAGTTCATCCACTAGGACTGACCAGAGAAGGGGTGATAGTACTCCTCCCTGGGGGCAGCCCCTGCCTGCTTTAGCTGTCAATGTAGCTTTTTCTGCAAGTTGATAAACTTTATAAATGTTTGGTGGTTTATTTTTAAAAACTGTTTAATAAATTTTGTTTGTACATATTCTGATCAAATTGAATGTTGTATGTCGTCAGACAATCCTGACATTCAGGTTATGTCCAGGAATTATTGTAAGTGTTTTAAAATGTGTGCTGTGATAGGAACCATTGCCCGTAACAATCATTAAAGGCTCAGTTTATTTTTTTTTTCTCCTGGGATCGTCTGACTATGTCTCCGAATAACACTGAAGCCTATTGGCTTATTGTATTTTACCCCATGTTAGTTCATAGCACCTACTTTCTCATCTTTGTACCTTGTACAAGTTTATACAGATCCTTGGGTGAGTGGGTTCTATACGTTGTTGGATCAACCTGGGGTTGTCCAAAAAGGGCCTGTCTTTTGCGATCTGTGTTTGGCCGTTTCTGGTTTCTTGTGACATAGTCGGCACATAAGTTCCCCATTGTACATGCCAATTTTGTTCAAGTGTCCCTTTATTGGGGCGTGCCCAGTCATGAACACTGTTATCACTTTCATTTGGTTCCTATTCATAAAGATTTGTTCTCCAGTTCTTTTGGGACATGGTCTGCCTATGAAGGCTTTTCCATGTGCCTGTTTTGAGGTGCTTCCCCAATAGTTGATATGTTGTTCCCGAATCCAGTCGTTTATGAAACTCCGGACTGTAGTTTTTGGTACTCCTGGGTTTGTGTCGGGTTCCGGTGTTTCTTCTGACCCTCTTTTTGCCGTCAGCCTTTTCGTTGCTTTCGATCCCTTGGTGACCTGACACTCAAAATAGTTTTACTCTATTTCGGTGTGCCAGTGTTCTTAGTTCTTCGATGCATTCCCATACCAGCCTCGACGTAACTTTCTGACTCGATATGGCCTTAAGTGCCGCTTGGCTGTCTGACATTATTTGAATATGCTGATTTTCTACAGCTCTTTCGTTTGTTTTTGCACATTGCAAAATTGCGTATACCTCGGCCTGAAATACCGAGGAATGTATTAATATAGCATAGCTATGGTTAGTATCCGGGTTTTTGGAGAATACTCCCGCCCCAGTGCCTTCCGCAGTCTTAGACCCGTCTGTATACCAGGTTTGTTTCTGTCGTTGGGCATTGGGTTCCCTTATGGTGATCTCCGCTCTTTCCTGTATTAAAACCTTAAATGGAGTATTAAAAGAGAACCTCTTGGTTATGTGGTCTGATCTCATGTCTAGCACGTCTCCTGTCACTAACCTTGAGATACTCATGTGACCTGGCCTAATGTCAAGATTTCCCAGTGTATTTCCTAATCTGTAAGCACCTAATCTTTCCTCCCCTTGTATCACAAAGAGGTGGGAGTCCTATTAGTGCTTCCATTGCAGCAGTGGGGGTTGTTTTCATTGCCCCCGTTATTCCGAGGCAGGCAAGTCTTTGTACCTTGCTTAGCCTCGTTATTGCTTTCCTTTGCTGTGTCTTTGGCCACCACACCAAAGCTGCATATGTTATTATCGGTCTCCCCACCATGTTATAAAGCCAATATACCATGTCTGGTTTTAACCCCCATTTCTTTCTTTCCAAAGGATCGCCTTGCCATCATTAACGAGGTTTTTGCTCTCCTTATGGTTTTTTCTAGATGCTGGTTCCAGGTAAGTCTCGAGTCAATCATAACCCCGAAATATTTTACCTTCCCCTTAGGCTGGATGCTTGCACCTCTTAGGTTTAGAGCCCCTAGTCCCTTCAATTTCCTCCTGCGGGTAAATGCAATTATGTCACATTTGTTTGGGCTAATGTTTAGTCCTTCACCTCTGTCCATTTTGTTACTATATTTAGAGCCTCTTGCATTCGATCTCTTACTATAGTGTTGTATTTTCCCTGTGCTATGATCACTAGATCATCGGCATATCCCAGGGTTCTATGTCCCTTATCTTTAAGAGCCCTAAGTAGCCCGTACACTACAAGATTCCACAGGAGTGGAGACAGCACTTCACCCTGCGAACCCTACGGACATCCTCTAGCTACCCGTGCCGCTATTGTCTCTCCCATAAGAGTTGTGTGTATAGTTCTCTCCATTAACATAGAGTCGATCCAGAACACGCACGTGTCCTCGATTCCTCTATGTTTGAGAGATCTAATGATCGATTCAACGGAGGTATTGTCAAATGCACCCTCGATATCCAAGAATGCTCCCAGCATTACCTCCTTGTTTTCCAGTGTGTTCTCCACCCCTTTTTTTAATTGATGGAGAGCTGTTTTAGTTGATTTCCCTGAACTATAGGCGTATTGGTCTTGGTATATTGGCCTCTGAACCAATATCCCATCTCTAATAAACCTATCTAGCAGTTTTCTTAAGTACAAAGGTCATAAGACTTATTGGTCTTAGGGACTTTTCCGTTTCCTGTCCTTTTTTTTCCAGGTTTTTGTATAAAAGTAATATTTCTCCAGTATATTACCGAGTCTGCTGTATAAAATATCGGGACCTCTTTGTAATATTATTGGATAAATACAGTCCATGCCCGGTGATTTATATGGTTAGAATGAGCTAATTGCCCATTTCAGTTTATCATAGTTCACCACTAGTTTGGCTATCCTCCAATCTTCCCTATTGGCTATATTATGAGCTTCCAGTCCGTTTAGATTCCGATTAGCCGGTGTGTGTGCTATGGTTTGTGCACCAGGGAAGTGAACCCTGAAGAGTTCCCTTACTGTTTCTTTCCCTGTGATTGTGTACTCCCCTAGTTCGTTCTTAAGGGTGTTTATTGTGTGTTGTGTGTCTTTTGAGAGACTGGCACATTCTTGAGTGCTTGCTATCTCCTCATAGTGCATTCTCCAAGACTCTCTCTTGACTTTTCGTAAGGCTATGTTGTAACAGGTGCGTATGGTTCTATATAGTTCCCATTTGCCGGTTATTTTATTCTTATTAAATTTTTGTCTCATCTGTTTCCTTAGTATAGAAAAGTCGTCATTCCACCATGGAACTTTCCCGATAGAGTTCCTTGCTATTAAGGGACAGGTATCATTGAAAGCGCTAGTGACTGTGTCATTAAACTCATCCACAGCCATTTCTAGGTCGGTTGTTGTTCTTATCGTCTTTCTCATCTTCGGAAGGTTACATTCCAGGGAAGCATTATATGTCTCACAGTCTGTTTTCCTGGGATTCCGATAAGTTTGTTTTGCAATATTACCTTTAATATTGAAGTTTATGTGTCTGTGATCTTCGTCATACACATGCCAGTCTGTAACAAAATTACTCAAGTATGTTGATGCTAATGTTACATCTAGTACCTCCTTTCTGTTTTTTGTTATAAAGGTCGGTTTATTGCCTACATTTGTTATGTCTAAATTATTTGCCATTATAAATTGTAGTAAAGACTCACCTCTTTCGTTGGTATCGGTGTTCCCCAGACACTGTGGTGTGCGTTTGCATCACAGCCAATGATCATCTGCTCCTCCACTTCTCTGTTAGGTGTTGCTTCAGGATCGTCTGAAGGTAGATATGCCGATCCGAGTATTACCTCCTTCGGTCCATTTCCTGCATCAATCTTGATTCTGACTGCTGTTAAATCTGTGGAACAAAAATTAGTTAACGGCAGTATTTTTATGCCTTTTTTGACAATTATGCAGGTTCGAGGGGTGTCTGTGGATCTGTCATATATTAACTCTCCACCCAACCATCCTAAACCTCTTAGTGTACCGTGTCTAAGGCTCTAAGGCTTAGTAAAATTTATAAGTAATTGATTACCGAAACATTTTAAAAAAATTACTTTATTCATCCCCATGATAGTCGGGATTATTACTATTTGATGATAACAGCAGTACTGGTCCATCAATAAAACCATTTTTATTACCAGAACGAAGAAAAATGAATCTTTTTCCATCAACTTTTGTAGTTTTTACGCTCCTTTATTCGTTATTTTGCCAGGAGCGGTTTACTGTGCAATTTTGAAAAATCCATATTTTATCCAGGTAAACAAATTTTTTGTACTTGTACTTTAAAAAACTAATAAATTTTACTAGCAACATGAGGAAATTTCATAAGACCCCGCCGGGAATCATCTTTCTTCTATTTTTATACTATATTAGTTAACACTGTATACAATGATCTTTCACAGCCCGTAAACATATATCTTTGCGTTAAAATTTCATGTAATTTCAAAGAGTTACTTTCTGCTTCTTCTTATACATATCGTAAATGACATCACGAATGTAGTCAAAATTGAAAATTTTGGTTACGGGTTGGGAATACGGTCGCCTCTTTGTAGGAGAATTTAAAATATGGTTATACTTTAATGCCTGAGAAATTAAGCATACTGTCAAAATATTCAACTTTAACGCTGCTGCACGCCCTCTGCATTTATCTCGTTCTTCTTCAAAATCTTATTAGAGACTCTTATTAGAGACTCCACTAATTCTTTTGAATTACTATTTAAAGGCTTATATATTTTAAAAATAATTTGTTTATTAAACACGAAAATAATACTGTTGAAAGTTTGACAGTCAATTATACATGTCATAAAAAAAATATATTGATTCGGCAACTGTTCTTTACGTATTTGGCATTCCAACGACTATAAAATCAATTTTAGATAAACATAAAGCTAATAATTGTAAAATTGTATTTTTTCGACATTAAATCAATTAAGGAGAAAAAAAATAAATTAGTTTGGCAAATGGATTCAGATTCCGCAGCCATAGTTCTCGAATTCACACACACAACGACCTGTCAAAATGCTACCAGTGGAAACTGATAGCTTAGATATGGCAACTCTGTGGGCCTGTTGTCACTGACAGGGTCAATAATACATATATAGTTATATAGATTGCTCAAAGCGGGTTGTTATTTTCTTAAATTTTTTTATAATATTCTGGTTTTAAAAATTCAGTTTTTGGTTTTATTCCCCAATAATGTATTTCAGTGTTATTATTTCTGATTTTGGAAGATTAGTAAAAGAGAAAAATAACACATTTTAAACCGAAAACAGGTGAGTATCCTATATTTTTTTACAAATTTCGTGATTTATGATAAGTTTTTCATAAAGTATCGAAAGAATATTTAAAATAATTTTTAAAAATATATATAGAAATACCTAACAATCAAGTCAAACAAAAATCCCTGCAACAAACTAATCAAAAACCCAATCCAAAAACGAAAAAAAATTCCATTATAATTTACTTAATACGAGTAAATTCTCTATTATTTTATAAATATAAAAAATACATTTATTAAGAAAAAACATAATAGATCATATTTTCCAACTACACGCACATTTTAAAACACTTTATGCGTATTTAAAACAGGATAAAAATAAATACAATAATTTGTTTTTTCGCATATCTGAAACTTTTTTAATGAGTTTGTTTGGTTAAATTCAATAAAAAAATTAAAAAGTTGTTAAGCCATATATTTAAATTTTACATCGATACAAGCAATATCAACGCAGTGATAGTTTTATCAAACCTTATTAGCATTTAAACATTGTAACTCATCACTTGTCACAATGCAACAAAAGTAACCTCGAATTCTTATGTTAAAAAACAATAAAACGCAATTTTTACAGTTTAAACGAGACGTTTTTCGTAAAAAATCGTTTTATGGTTCCAATGTCAGCATTTTTTTTGAGATAAAGTTTCCGAGAAGTACTTAAAAGTCCTACGAAAAATGATAATATTTAACTAAAATCATTTTTTTTTCTTAGTGTAGATAATGACTGTATGTATAAATATTAATTGAAATGTGATCTTTCATTTGTTCAACAAAGTTTTTGATTTCAAACAAAGAGGCTATTTGAATATCGTTGAACATGTGATAACACTGAAAACTAAACAAATGAAGTAAATTCATTCTAGTAATGAAATTGCAAAATGTTTTGTATACAGTGGTATTTCGATATTTTTACAGAAATTTTGAATAATATTTCCTTAATTATTTAATTTTTATTTTTTTTATAATGTCCTTGACATCGACAGTTTTGATCATATTTTTAAAATTCAACATGGTTTGGTAAATTTTTGAAATCAATCTCGAATCCATTAACTTGTTATTTATTATTTTAATGAAGGTGTTAGGTATGACATCGGCATCATTTTAACAGATGATTAGTGAGGGAAAATTTAGCAAAAAATACATATTTTTCGTTAACAATGTTTAAACAAATGTCGTATATACCTCAAAATAAATAATTAAAAAGATAAATGAAAAATTAGGTCTATTCTGAAGCATTTTAAATCAGGAGAACAAAAGTGTACACAATATTTTTCTAAGACTTCTTAAACGAAAAATACTATGTAGATTTTGTTGCAACATGGCTTGTAAGTAGTTTATAGTTGCTCTGTTCCTATATTGCAAACATCGGCAAATTTGAATCTGGCCATTAAGATGTTTGGATGAACCACATGTAGTACTTAATTAATTAATTATGATGAAACTTGGATGAAATTATTAAGTTGTAGTGTTGGGGTCAAGAGGTATATACATAGTAGTTTGCTAAGAATGGCCATTATGTGGTTTAGGAGGTAGTATAGCCGGCCGCCGTCTTTAATTGAGCACAAAACTCTTATGTAAGTTGGGCCTTAAAGTTTAAGGTTAAGGTCAGAAATTCATATGACCTGGAATTGAAATTAAAGGATAAATATTAGGTAGGGACCAAAGAGGGCGAGACTTTTGGTAATACGTACGTCATCCCTCTCTTCAAAATACGGCAAAAGTAAAAATCTGAGGATTTTCAATAAATCCGTATTTACCCATCCCTCCCCAAGATCCCCAAGTCACCCAAGAGTAACGCCATTTAAATTTATAGTTCGAAACTAAAATTCCGTGTTTGAACAAGAAATTCCTTGTTCGAACACGTAAATTCCGTGTCCAAACACGGAATTTTATTTTTGAAAGAGTAAAACCAAATTTGGTAGATTTTCACACTTTTATTTTAAAAATAAAAATTTTTAAACAAACACTAACATGACATATGTTTCGAAGTACAACTTCTTTTTCAAATGTGACTATTTACAATTCGGTATCCAATATATATACAAAATAATTTAACAGTACTTAAGAAAACATCAATAACATTACAAAATAAACTAACTATTTAAAGTAAATAAGGGTACTTAGGTAATTATAATATCCATCAAATAACAATAAGATAGCCCATTACCGGGATTATCTCACAGAAAACTGGGAAAGAGGTTTAATAAGGGTGAATTATTAATATCTAATTGATCATTTAGTAAGTTATCTGAATTTTTAAATCTATTTATTTCAAGTGTTTCTAAATGGTTTAATTTAAGGCTCTTATTTTCTACATGTAAAATTTCAAAGTTGTCTGTAAAAGAATGATTTTCAGCTAAAATATGATTTGAGTAAGTAGAATTATTTTTGTTTTTTGTATAGCTATTATAATGTTCGGAATAGCGTTTTTTGAAAGTACGGCCTGTTTGACCAATATACAATTTTGGACAACTACCACAATTTATCTGTTATTTATGTTTGGAGAAGAAAATTGTTTAAGTAAAAGTTACTTCTTATATTATTAACTATAATTTTTGTATTATTTAAAATTTTCCTGAAATGGTCCGTATTCGAGAAATTTGACAAAATGTACAAAATTTTGATTTTTAAGAAAATTGTTAAACTAAAAGTTGTTTGCGATATGGATCTCTATAATTTTTGTTTTTACATGATTTTTCTAAAATGGACTGTAATGGAAAAATTGGAGGAAAAGTGCTAATTTTAAATTTTTCAGTATTTTCATTTTCAATGAATATCTACAGAAAAATGTTTCGAATTAGATGTATGTGGAAAACGTATATCTTTAGTTTATCCTCTAAACATTTATAGAGGTGCTACAATAGATTGTACAAAAAACCGGAAAAAGCCTATAATAACTAGATAGGAAAGTCATGTGTTGGACACATCAGATTTTTTTTTATGTATGTTCAGCGATCATTCTTTAACACAGTGTCCGATTTCAATGATTTTTTTTGTCAGAAAGGGGGTACTTCAGAGGTGGTACCATATAAATTTGGTCAAAATCTAATAATTGAATCCATGAGAAAATCCTCAAACTCTTAATTTTTTATGTATGTTCAGCGATAATGCTTTACCACCTTGTCCGATTTATATCAATTTGTTGTTTGTTAGTTTTTGTTAGTAAGGGGGTACCTCAAGGGTGGTCCCATATAAATTTGGTTAAGATGTGGTGATGACTTCTGTACGTTTTTGAAGTCGGTTTTTTAAATTTTTAATTTATAATACTTTTATCCCTGGAAGTACGTCTATGACTAGCTGAATACTAGCCTAGTATTCTAACAATAGCCAGTAAATATATTTTACGATAGCCTGGGTGATGAGCAAAAGTGTATGTCTAAATAGAAGAAAACAACGTAGAATTAACTAAAATATTGCCGTTGTACCACAAGCACACGTACTAAAATATCCAATAGATCTTTCACATTATTGATCACTTCTATTACTAATGCGCAAATTCTACTTCCGCTTAAAATCATCAAAATGTATTGTTGTTATGTTTCCTACCCTGAGTTTCAATTACATATTTCGTTTTTGAGTTTGATAGTGTTGGTAGGGAGTCCACTAATACTTTTCGGTGTGTTATTTGAAAAATGTAAAATTACAAATATTTCGTTAATTATTATTATACCTTGTAAAATATAAAAACAGTTTGCTGGGCAGCGATGAAGCCCTCGACGATGCCGCTTTAAAAAAAAGCGTAAACTTGAAACTTTTCGATATTATTTACATCAAAAGTTAGAAAAAATTTGCAAATAAATCATTTTCTCATTTCTTTAAATTGACCTCACTGTATTTTATATCACCATTCGAAAGTACCCTAATTAAACTTTTATTTGAGATAAGAATTCCCTATACTGAAAGTTAATAATTTTGGGAGGTTTCTAAATTTAAATGACAAAAAAGAAAATTCCTAAAATATTTTAACTTGAAACTTTCAGATATTATTTACATCAAAAGTTAGTAGAAAAGGTTTGCAAATACATCATTTTCTCATTTCTTTAAATTGACCTTCCTGTATTTTATATCACTATTTAAAAGTATACCCTAATTATTCTTTTATTTGAGTTAAGAATTCCCTATACCCAAAGTTAATAATTTTGGAAGGTTTATAAATTTAAATGACAAAAAAGAAAATTCCCAAAATAATTTCATTTTAACTGGTCATGTCGCATGTCATGCGACCATCAAACCATTTAACCGTAGGATAATTTCAAATCATCCGGCTAGGAAAAACGATTTCATTTTAAATAATTCATATATTTCTAAAAAAGTTAAAAGTTTTGCAGTTTTTTATTTCCCCCTCCCTCTGTCACAAAACAGTTTTGGTGAAATAAACTTTACCTTAGAAACAGTTCATATTTTCCGATATCCTATAGAGAAATTTTAAAAACTTTTACTTATAAATTTTTTTAAATTTTATAAACAAAATGGAAAATTTTGTTTTCCTCTTCGCCCTGTCATAAAAACCCTGTCATGTTATACATTAATCAACGCGCCCCATCGAGTCGAATAATTTTTTTTAAGGTCATTTTGCTATATCTTCTCCTTTAAGCAACGTTTTTCCCGGAAAAGTTTCGACCCAAATTTTCTCCTAATTTTTTCGAGAAATGTTTAAGTTATCGCGAAAATTTTAATAACGGATTGTAAAGAATGTCGAGTAGTATACCAGAATTTTTTTGTTTTGAAAAATTAATCCGAAAAGTTGGAAAATTCTTCCGAAAATTCGGTAAACAAAAAAATATATTTTATATTTCCAGTAACGTATAAAACCGCTGTCGAAAAAAAAAGTTTTTCCAGCCGGAAAATTGGTGGAAAACCGTAATTAAATTTCAAATTTTCCTATACTCCTCGGTAGGGAGATTTTAAAAACACTTTTACCTTAAATTTTTTATATTTGTAAAAAAATCTAAAAAACACGAAAATTTTACTGTTTTTTTTTTCTCTTTGTTTAGTATCAACCATCCGTCTCATAAGTCAAACTCAAGGTCACAGAATTTATTCTCCGAACTTCAAAGGACCGATACTTATTGTTGCTTCTTGGACACTACTCTTGTTCAGTCTAAAGGTCATATTAAAAAACTGGCTAGACTTTTTTAAAAACAAATACTGCAACAATAATGAGATTAGTAATAAACTGTTAGTATTGGGGTTTCAAAGCCACTAAAAAACATAATAAGAATAAAGAATGTATTATGACTAGTTGTTATTGGTATATATTTTTTACCGAGTCCTTTAAAAATTGTCAAAATCTTATTTAGTCGATAATAAGTTATAGCTGAAATAACGAATTATCTATTTCCTATTATTAACCAGTGACCAGTTAACATTAATGTATTTCTTAAAATTATTAACTTTATGTATAGGGAATTATTAACTCAAATAAAAGTTTAATTAAGTTATTTTTGAATGGTAATATAAAATACAGGAAGGTAAAAACATGATGTATTTGCATTTTGACTCACCCTGTACAGATTTGCAATTAATTAAAAAAATGTGTATAGTTAAAATTATTGCCTTTTCTGATATACATCTCTCGGTGAATACAGAGTTTTAAAAATCAAACCGAGGCGTTACCGGTGGCCCACCCTGTATATAAAACAATAAAATACATATTTACATTTACAAAAAAAAGTTAAAATTTTTAAAAAATTATCTAAAAACACATTTTATGTCTAATTGAATCTGATAAGGCCATTAATTAAATAAAAAATCCATTGCTTAAATTTTAATATAATAACAATAAATTATTAACATTGTTATTATATTAATTATTTAATTATTTTAAAAATGTTTGGTCCAAGTTATAATAAAATCAAATATAGTTGTCCACACTGTACTAAAAAATGTATTGGACTGTAAGTAGAAATCTAAAGTGTTTACAGTTTTACGAATGACTCCAAATATTGTTATTTCTCATATCACGCTCACCTGAACCTTCAATATCAGACTGCTTGACGTAAATGTAAACAAGGATTTTGCGATATAAATCCAATTTTTTTCTAAAGTAAATGAGATTAAAAATAAGTGCGCATAAATATTTTGTAAATGATAATTAAGTAGAATTTAGTTTAACTAAAGAAAAGTAGTTCGTAATCTAAATAATTTAATAAGTTGGAATTAAAATTAATTGTAGGTACCAAAACTACTTTAAAAACAAATTTTTATTATTTAAAAAGTTTTTTTAATGGATTGAAAAATATAACAACTATGTACTTATACTTACTGAATAAGACATTAGGTCTAAAAAATAGTCAAGTTATCTAATTTACACCTCTTTAATACTCTTAAAGCCTCATTTCAAGACTCAAACTAAACTACAGCCTCTCACATATGACATATTGCTTGGTATAGAGTCACAGTGTTAAACCAGTCACAGCTATATTTATCTATTATTATTATTATTATTATAAATATTTCCTGGATTAGTAGCTGGTAATTATTACAATTACTACATATTTTGAAATAATTAGTGAGATTTAAAATATTTAACAAAATGATCATCGACACAATAAGTCAATATCCTTGTGAATAAGTGAACTTGGTTTTAATGAGTAATTATTTTTATGTTTACCACCTGTTCAAAGTTAATCCCATTAAAAATAACCAACAGAATATGAATAATTATGTTTTTATTATTGCATTACACCTGTGCTATTAATGGCAGTTTCTGTTTTTGTATTAAAAGAATTTTAAAATTCTTATATTCATTGCAATAAGAACCCACATTATATTAAGATGTTCACTCTTTTTTATTTAATATTTTTTATTTTTCTACATTACCATAATCCGTGGAACTTTAAATAATTTGTTCGTTTAAAATAGCTGTGTCTTAATTACGAATCCAATGGTTTTTGCTGAGATTTCTAATCTTGCAAGTTCAGAGATCCTCCAAACTCTATACCGTTTTCATTCAGGGTCAAATCGGCCCAACAGGAAACCTGGTGATTTCCCGGTGCGCCGGTCCTACAAGCATCGTCAGTCGTCAGTCCTAGCACCGACAAGCACCGGTTCTACCGGCGCCGACAGCCGCCGCCGTTATTTTTTGTTTTTGTTTTCGAAAGAACTGAAAAAGCCATAATTTAATAATCGACTTATGTAAGTCTGTAACTCATAAATATAGGTACATGACGACAGCGTCTATACCCACAAAAACGTAATTTTTTATGTCGCATTGCGAAATTGTGAAGTATCTCGTATCGCCCGCGTTCGTCTGACTCTGGTCTCTGCCTCTTCTTATTATGATTATTATTCCAGGATTACAGGAATAATTGTACATTTACTTAATACCTTCTGCACATCGACTGTCGTAAATGTTGACACATTTAATTTTAAAACTGTACAGGAATTGAAAGTCTATGAAAAACTGCTCTCCATAAAATCCAATGCCACCGGTCCGGACGAGATAAATATTACCATGCTATTGCACTGCTATCCTCTTATACTTCAATACCTCACTCACATTTTTAACTTCTGCCTTAGTAATTCTATATTTCCTTCGCTATGGAAAAAATCTCGAGTAATACCTCTTCCAAAAACAGACAATCCATCGGAATATAGCCAACTAAGACCTATAAGCATTCTTTGTACACTGTCCAAAGTATTAGAAAAAATAATGGGAGAACAAATAAGACTGCACATCTCCCAATTTGATATATTACCTATAAATCAGTCAGGATTTCGCCCAAATCACAGCTGTACTACTGCACTACTTAAGGTTTTAGATGATATTTATTATGCAATTGATACTAACAAGCTTTGCATATTAGTACTCTTAGACTATTCTAAAGCATTTGACAAAATCAATCACAGTATGCTTAGATCCATTTGTCATTATATAGGATTTAGTAGTTCTTCCTTAAATCTGCTAAAATCATATCTAGAACAACGGACTCAAAAGGTCGTTCTAGGCGGAAAAAGTTCAAACGATATTTTAGTCACTCGCGGCGTACCTCAAGGGTCTATTCTAGGGCCTCTTTTATTCTCTTTATATACTTCGCAATTTCATAGACACCTTAAATATATTAAATCACACTTTTATGCAGATGATACACAACTCTATCTTGAATTTAAAGAATCTGAAATTGAAGAAGCTACACATAATATAAATGATGACTTGAGAACATTATCAGAATTGTCCACAAAATTCTGTCTATCAATTAATGGCACTAAATCTAAATCTATGTTATTTGGTCGAAAATAAGCTAAAAATCGTGTAAAAAATTCTGCTACTGTTCAGATTGATAATAAACCAATTGTTTTTTCAGACTGTGAAAAAAATTTAGGACTATATATTGACGACTCCCTCACTTTTTCTCAGAATACATCTTTTGTGGTAAAAAAAGCTTTCTCAAATTTAAAACTTGTATATTCGCACAGACACTTATTAAATAAGCAGGCTAAGATGTTACTATGTGACGGTTTAGTTATTTCACAACTAAATTACGGCGATGTAATTTATGGACCTGCTTTATCGCAATTTAACAAAAATCGTCTTCAGCGTATTCAAAATGCATGTATACGACTTATTTGCGGACTAAGACGTCGTAGTTCTACTTCACATCACATTGCGAAACTTGGCTGGTTGAATTTAAATAACCGAAGAGTACTACATGCCTCTTTACTTTTCAAAAAAATTATACTTACCAAAAAACCTACGTACCTGTACGAAAAAATTAAAAAAAGATCTGAGGTTCACAACATAAATGTTAGATTTAAAGACAGCATATCACTGCCAAAACTTAACACAGCGCTGTTCCGATCCAGTTTCTCGTACAATATGGCTAAAATCTACAATCTCATCCCTACCAAATTTAAAACTCTACCTATTTCTAACTACAAGAAAAAAATAAAAGAATGCTTACTTAATGGAAGTATTCAATTTAAATTTTAATTTAATATAATTGATGACGGACCAACAAGCAGATCTACCTATCTCATTAACCAAACTGATTTTGTGAACATTTTTCCTTATTAATAATTATATTGTAATTATTTTATTATTTCAGTTTATTTTATAATTTTAGTTTATTTTATTATTCTAGTTTATTTTATTTTACTAGGTTGAGTGGAAGAGCAGATTCTACGGAAGATTCGACAGAATCCTCCCAAGAAATCTGAACTCTGCCTTTTGACTGTGAAATATCAATGTATCTACATGACTTATTGTTTTATTTGTCTCTTTGTAATTAACAGTCAATAAAAACCTTTATTATTATTATTATTATTATTATTATTATTATTATTATTATACTTAATCAGTTTGCAACTTTGAACCTAATTCGATATTTTTCGCCATTCCTGACAAAATATCGAGTTTGTGTACAAAGTTAAAAATTTTCATTGCTAAAAGTTTTTTTTAATTTTAACGCTTAAATTGAAATTAAAGCATATCTGCATTATTGATAAATTTTTAATTCGTGCTCGTCGTCACAGTCAATGCACATGGAATGTGCTTCTAGAAATATGTACCAAAATTGTCATTCGGCAGGAGTCGTGATTGTTCGAATACAAAAATTTCACTTTAGGAATCATCCAGTCATCAACAGGTCGACGGTGGTAAAGAAAACAATATGCAATGCAAAAGTTGCAGAAATTGCTCATTATGCTGCTATTCCATTTGTTAATATAATATGTAAAAAAGGCTTACCCAAAGTTGTCATTAGAACATAAATATTTGCTGACAAGTAAAATTTCAGATGTAGTCTGCAAGAGAAGTTTTTCCAAACTAAAGTACTTGAACAACAGACCAAGGTATACTCTCAGTCAAAACCAACGACGTATACCAAACGACGTATTAAATAGAATAGAAAATGACGACGTCATTGACCGTTTATGGAAGACCAATATTTCATTTTTAAAGAATCTGGGTGTATTCCTACTTTCTTCTTTTCCATATCTATAAACAAGGACACAAATATACTGTGCGTACTGCCAGTGCCAATGGATGAAATAATATAATTATTGTAGGTTATTTTTTTACCTATGTTTTTTTTATGTAAAAAATTGGAGTTTGTTTTTTATTTATCATTTATTGTAGTATCATTTGTGGTTAATTTATTAATAAAAAATATAAATAAATGCTTTTTTACTTTTTTTGCTGGTTCGCACGGCACCGTTTTAATTCACTTCCCGCAGTGGTCTAAGGGGTCCCATCCGCCCCAGCTTTTCTTAAAAGAACAACTTTAAAAAAACTGCAGGTTCATTAATTTGGATAAAGATATTATCGATTGCGCCATTTATGAACAAATATGACAGCTACTGAAATTAGGTATGCAATATGCAACAGATATCTGTGTAGTAACCATTCGGAAATAATCGTTCAATGTAAATTATTGTTTTGTTTTATGAAACTTTTATGACAGTAATTATGACTTTTGATGATCAAATATTTGTTCTACAAGTTTAATGGCCTCAATTAGTTATATTGGTTTTTGACAGTTTCAATAAAATATTATTGAGTTTTAAAATATCCAAATGTTTAGGAATTTTATTTTAACTGAATGCTCCTTATATTTTTCCTTTATAATTATAACTCTGCCTTGGTTGCATCAAAATTTAATAAAAGAAGGCAACTACAATATAATCCAAGATAAACCAAGGTAACGCACAAGTAAAAACTGTCTGGCAAACAACCTTTGGCAATCAGTTACGCTCTGCCAAACTTACAGTATTTAAAACAAAATATTCATGGGAGCCAGATTGATATGACTATGTCAAATAACTACAATTCTTGATTCTAACCTCTATCCACATACTTTGATTACTATACGGGGCAAGAGAGAGATCCGACACGCCCAACATAGGGCGCGGCCATTCTGAACCCTATGACACAGTTTATAGCTAAAGAATCAGATCGCTCACTCTGCGTCGGCACTTTTTATCTCAATGTTCCAGTTTATACACTGCGCAACTCAGATAATACAATATATGACAACCGCCTATAATAAAACAGCAGTCTTCTGCGTATCCTGAATTTGTATCCCTGGAGTGGATGTTATTTTGGAACTTTCAACTGGTCCGAGTAAGCTAACTAATTCTTTAGCAAAAATAATATTATATCATCATTATATTATAATAATATCAGGTGCGTTTTAATCATCCGCTTCTGCTTCCGGAATTGTCGGTTCAGTCGTTCTAACCTGTCAGATTAAAACAAGAAAACCGACAATTCCGAAGCAGAAGTGGATGATTAAAACGCACCTATTAAAAATATTGCGCCAAGATGTAGCAACACATAATAAGGGTTCAAAATGGCGGAGTTTTCTATCTCCTTTTAAAAGGCACTCAGAAAGCTGCGCAGTGCGGCCATTCTCCGTATAGTAAAAGAAAATCAAAGTATGTGCCTCTATCTAACAAAATAGGAACGAAATGAGACTAAGAATACTTCCACTGACATTATTTGTGCCGTAGTTCACTGATTTGCGTGCATCAACTGCAACATGGAGAGGGCATAGAACAACGGTCTTTCTAACCACACAAAAAATAGTGGAAAAATGTCAAAAAAACAAGAAAAGTGGAATAATATCATAAAATCCAT
The DNA here is from genome assembly GCA_927349885.1 of Psylliodes chrysocephalus. Lineage (NCBI taxonomy): Eukaryota > Metazoa > Arthropoda > Insecta > Coleoptera > Chrysomelidae > Psylliodes > Psylliodes chrysocephalus. The sequence goes on from OV651814.1 coordinate 34,195,523, forward strand.
CATCAAAATCATGTACAGAAAAAATAAGAAGAACACAACTACCAGAAAATGAAAAGTAATAATTTAAAAAAAAACATGAGGAATGGTATCCCCCTTGAAATAATACTGACTCAGGCGGTCCTAATGGTGGAATAAGGCCATATGTGGTGTTTTTAGTAGCTGTGCGCATCGAACAACGCGAATAGCCGAACGCAAAGGAGGGGTGCTTATAATGTAAAAGTAGTAACCAGAATAAATTCAAAATCCTTATTATTTTCTCAGATGGAGTAGACAATCCACCTATCACATATTTAAATGAAAATCAAAGAACAGAAGAAGTCAGAAGCGTCTGACGTCATGTGATAACAGCACATAGTAAAGAAACTATCAATACGTATCATCCCTTGGTTTCGTCTTACAACTTACTAGTTCAAAAATAATAATTTAAACTCATTGGTTAAAAATACCTGGCGAATATAACTTAGACAGCTCCCCTCCCCAAATATCCCACATTCAGGGCTGATTGATGACGAGTGCATATGACGTTTGTAATTCTGCAACTCCTGTTCGGTGAAGAAAGTCCCCAACCAAAGGCGAATAAACGGCCTCTAGGACTTTAATCTTAATGTCTGAGTCCGATGATATTATAACCAATTCATAAAACCAATACATAAAACCAGTCGAATAAAACCAAAAGCTAAAACCGGTTAATAGAAGTCATTAAAACCAGTCAATATAAATGGATGATAAAACTGGTCAATACAACCCTTTTATGAGAAAAACGGTTTTCCAATAATATAAAGAAACAGTCATGCATAAGAGGAGCCATGAAAACAACACCAACCAGAGCCATGGAAGTCATTCTTAGTCTCACTTCCCTTGATATTTACATCAAGGAGGTTGCTCTGATGACAATGACACGCCTTCGCACGGTTGAAATAGAAAATGATGTGGGATCTGGTGAGGCGAGACGTCGTTTTTGGCCGGAGGCGCTCGATACGCTCCCACTGCTTTAAGCAAACATGGACTACATCTCACCCAGATATGTCTTCCATAAGCCACATAAAGTTATAATAGAACAAATAGAAGAGCCAGAAGTGGCAGGTATGATTCATATCTACATCGACCTTAGATAAACACCGACGGTTCTAAAACAAAACAAGGCTCAGGATGTGAAATATACTCCAGATTCTGAAACCTAAATATAAAATAGGCTATGAGCAAAAGTGCCAGTGTAGTTCAAAGAGAGCTAACGGGGATTCTCATAGCAGCAAAATAAATAACCAGATACAATATCACTGGAAGGAATATGCTCATCTATACAGATAGCAGACAAGCACTACTAACCCTGAACAGACAACGAATTTTCTCAGGGTTAGTACTAGAATGTCACGAAGCTTTGGCCAAAGTATCCATCAACAATGTGGTCACCTTAAGATGGATCAAAGGTCACGCCACATCGAAAGGAAACCATCTTGCTGATTCACTAGCCAAGAAAGCAGCCAACCAAACACTTTTTGGATCTGGCCCTTCTATTGGCCTGACAAAATCGGTAATGACACACCTAATCAAAGAACATTCCCTTGTGAAATTCAAGGAAAGATGGGATGAAACAAGAAACTGCAGAGTTGCCAGGGAGCTCTTAAATTATCCTGACAACACTGCAGCAAACAAATACTTGACTATGACTAGACAGAATCTGCGCCTAGTGACAGGCATTCTGACTGGTCATTGCCAACTATGAAAGCATCTCCATATCATGAGGCTGTCAGAATCTGCACTCTGCAGAGGGTGCGAACAAGAAGATGAGACAATCGAGCATATCCTTTACGATTGCTTGACGCTCTCATTTATTAGAAGATTAGGAGGTGCCTATCATCTTAAGAGGATATAAAATGGGCCCAATGAGGCCTAAGTGCCGTGGGGGTAACCCACCCTCTACACGTTACAGATACAGATACAATCCTGCTGTTTTATTCATCTCAGCTAGAATCGCTAGGTTGACAACCTAGAAAATGTGTGCAAAAAAGGCTTTTGTAATACTATAAAGAACCTGATATGTTGCTTTCTTCTTCTCAGTTACAATCGCTAGGTGAACTACGTAGAAAATGTTTAATTATTATCAATAAATGAAGTAGACGAAACGACTATCTTTATTTCATACAAATCAAAGTATGCGGTTGATATTAAATATTCCTAAACCAGATGCAAGTATAACCACAGTGGAATCCGAAGACTTCCAACTGACAGCACTCGGATGAAAAATAGAGAAGTACCTCAAGTAACTTACTTAGCGAAGAACTTTTATTTAGATTTGACATTAATATATTTACACTATTAAAAGTCTGTATAACAATTATTAGTACCAAAATATATTAATAGTCTCCAAAAATTACTGTCAAAAAAAATATATATATATATGGTATTCGTGTTACAATAATAGGCCCCAAAGAATGTCTACTGACAGCAGCCAGACTGGAAAATCAAGTAACTTCTTGCGAGAAGAATTCTTATTCCAAGTGACAAAAAACATTTACAACATAGACACATAGACACAAAAAGATGTAACGGTTGGAACCGTTATTTCGTTACTTCGACACAATCACCTCTTACTCAAATGTCATTTGTCGTTTATGCCGTGTGTCAAAAGTTTTAATTTTCATTTCATTTGTATATCTTGGTCATCCGATGTATTAGATAATTTTTATTTATCTTAAAATCCGTCTGATTTTATAAGGTAAGTTTTAATAATAATATATTATTAAATATATATATTTTGTGCAAGGATTTCTTAAATAAATTGTTAAATTTTAAACATAACCTCAATATCAACAATGAGTAACACATGGTTGGTTTTATATAAATTTATATATTATTTTTTTGGAATAAGATATTATGCTTTACTATATTTTAATACATTAAATAAGAATTCTCCTTTTGATATTTGTTTCAGTATCTGTAAAATTTTTCATTTAATAGTTTAAAATTATTCATTTAATGGTTAAAGCTTTTTATCTAAATTCTTTTCAAATTTCCTTTCTCCTACGGTAACATGTTAATCCTTTTTAGCTCATGGCTATATCTAGACGGTTTTGGTTTCATCTCTAGAAGGTTTTGTTTCAAGTTCTAGACGGTTTTCATCTCATCTCTAGACAGTTTCGAGTTCGAGTTCAAGTTTGAATACTGAAGATCATTCACACGTTTGATCACTAGAAGTTTCATCCCAAGTCGGTTGAGTCTGAATACCATATATCTTGAAGATCATTTACGGTGCAGAATTATGCAGAATTACGAATAAGGATCCCGAATCTCTTGTGGAAGTTACCTGACGAAATACCATGATATCGATGGCTAAGAGGACAAATATTGTATGTCCATTTTTGTCTAAAATGAAATATGTCCTGTTCTAAATCAGTCGAGACAAAATCTTTATTGTGCCAAAATATTGTATGTCCTCTTGGAATGGTTTAGTAGTTACTGAAGTAACATTAAAGACATGTCCATTCATAACACCATGAACATCCTGCACAAATGTTGTATGTCAAATACAATATTTGTGCAGTTCACAAAATTCAACTCGAACAACTTTTTTTTTGTATGTCCAAAGATACAATGTTTGTTTACATTGTTGGAGGCTCGTTGGCTTAAAGCACGTGTTGCAAGCGTCTGCGCAAAGACATCGCAGGAGTCTGTTGGTGGGGTAAATAACAATATTTGTGAGTGTGCTAGGAATTTGTCGTTTCAGTGTTTGTTGTATTTTCGACTTAAAGTTATCTACACATTTAATTGATAAATTTGTGTAGCGTAAGAAATATAAAAGTAAAATGAACAGCCGAGGAAAGCGAATAGTTCAAATTGCAAAAAATAGTAAGTAGTTGGATCATAAATATTTTTATTTGACATAATAAAGTAACAAATGAAGAAAAAAACTGTAGCTTAAATGTTTTCAGATTTAAATTTGGACGAGAATCAAGATGACATTCTTCCAGAGACAGTAGCTGGACCTTCCTGTATAAGATTATTAGAGTGTACTGTCGATGAGCCATTTGCTGATTCTGGAAGTGACTACCTTCCATCTGATAGTAGTTCAGCTTCGCCAACACATGACTCAGAAAATCATCGCGTACTATCTCCTGTAGTTTATGACATAGAAGGAACAGCACGAAGAGAAAGAAAACGCAGGGGCTAGTGGCTAAACCGGAATTATGGAAGAAAAATAAAATGAAGTTGTTAAGAGTGGCTGGCAAAGAATATGTAAACAGAAAAGGTGCGATAGTAACAGCTAAATCGCCTGGTATAGTTAATTGCAATAACTGTAGATATAAATGCAGCATTAACATACCTAGAGACAGACAAATAATAATTTGTAAGGAATATTGGGAAATGGCTGATTCAACAAAACAAAAAATTTTTATTTGCTCGCTAGTGGAAGAGAAAAACATTGACAGAGAAAGAAATCGTAATGATAGAAAAAAAACTAGAAAACACAGTCGTTATTATCATTTACTAAGTGCCTCTAATAAACGTGTAAGGGTGTGTCAAAAATATTTTTGTGCTACATATGCATTCAGTTTTCAAGTAGTTGAAACTGCATTAAAATACCGTGGAGACAGTGGTGTTTATGTCGGCTTTGACCATCGCAAAGGAAGACCAGCTCCGAATGTAACATCTGCTGAGCAAGTTCGTCATATTAAGACGCATATTGACATGTTCCCTAGAATGGCATCCCATTATTGTCGCCGTGATACTATGAGGCAATATCTAGCAAGTGACTTAAATATCAGTGTGATATATCGTTTATATTGCAGCAATTATTGTCTTCAAAACAATGTACCATCTGTAAAGTACAATGTATTTCGATCAGTGTTTAATAGTTATGATCCACCTTTGTCATTTTATAAACCAAAAAAAGACCAATGCGTAACATGTAACGTTTATAACAGTGCCACAGATAAAACAGAATTGCAAAGTCAGTGGGAGGCACATAAAGCTAAAGAAAAAAGTGGAATGGAAATGAAAGCAGCTGACAAACAGAAAGCAGTTGACAATAAAGGTGAAACATTTCGAGCTATTACATTTGACTTACAGTCAATACTAAATGTGCCTTATGCTGGTGATAGCCAAATATTCTATAGACGCAAACTTTCTGTCTATAATTTCACCATTTTTGATGCTTCCAATGCAGATGGTTATTCTTATCTGTGGGACGAGACACAGGGCAAGAAAGGATCAGTTGAAATTGGAAGTTGTTTGCTAAAATATTTGCAATCTTTACCTAATACTGTTACACATGTATCTTCATTTTCAGACACTTGTGGTGGCCAAAACCGCAATAAATATGTGACTGCTGCGATGCTGTATGCTGTTGCTAACATAGATAATCTTGAAGTAATAGATCTAAAATACTTGGAGCCAGGACATACATACCTAGAAGTGGATTCGATGCATGCTACCATAGAACGTGCTCGAAGAAATAAGAAGGTGTACACTCCCCGTGAATGGGGTGTTTTAATACAAATGGCAAGGCTGAAACCTCGTCCCTACATAGTTACCCATCTCACATACTTAGATTTCTATAATTTTAAGGAGTTAGCGTCTAAAATTATGGTAAATACTACATGTGACACCGACGGAAATCAAGTCAAATGGTTACAAATTAAATGGTTACGCTTTATAAAGACTAATCCGTCAACCATTTTTTTTAAGTACGATGTTAAAAGTAATGACTTTTTTAAACTGAACATACGCGACGTAGGCACTAAACGAACGAGAACACGCAAACAGTGTGAAAATGTCTACGATGTATCTCTTGAGCAACAGTACACCAGTTTGTTGCCAATATCCAACGCAAAAAGCATGACCTTTTGTGCCTATTACGCGAAAAGGTTATTCCAGGCGACTATAAAAACTTTGTGGAGATGTTACCTACAGCCGTGGAGGCGATAGATATTGTCCCAAGTGAATCTGATTACGAAACAGACTGATGTTTAATTGTGTCTGAATTTATCCACAAATTTGTTTAAATAATAAATATTTAATTTATACTACTAGTACTATTTTTAAACTACTTTTACGATATTTTTATGTCAATGGCATAGTATTGCAGTATGGAAGCAATATATTGTATGTCCATATTGTACTTCACATTTATTGTATGTCCATATAGGGGTTGCTTTTAGCTCACTAAAATACCAAAATGTGATTGATATTTAACATTAATACAAATCAGAATCAAATAATAAATAAAAGAAAGGTAATAGACGAACTTAACTGTAGTTTAAACAATTTTAAACGATATCTAGTTTGTCATGATTAATGCAAACTTTCATATTGATTTTACTGAAAACATCATTTATGGACATACAACATTTGTCCTCTTATCCATCGATATATCCTCGATTTACATTCTGTATATTACCTAACTTACCAAAAGTGCATACTCAATAAATCCTTTTAATTGGAATTTAGAACAACTTATGTGAATTAGAATTTGATAACTACCTTATCTAAAGCATGGTTTAAGTATTATTTGTTAGTGGTTAGTGAGTTTCTATATTTTTATCATTAATCTAGAGTCAAGTATAATAAGCTTTAAATATAGTGATGCCCAACTTCTTTTTTAAAGTTATTCGAGTTATTTAAAAACCTAATCCACGCCCTATAAATTAAGCTCAAACACATATAACAAGTAGATAGATTACTAGAAATCACGTTACAAAGATTAAAAATTGTGCCAAGTATCTGAAGGAATTGCCAAAGTCGATAAGTCGAAATCAGATTATAACACGTTCCTTGTTATTTACATCTGACACCACTGTAGGGATATTATTTTTTTCCATTATTTTTATAAAATAATTACTCGCGCTATGGAAATGAACACAGCAAAAGAATAGAAATAACATGAATCTAAATAAATTAAAACTATTATTAATTTTCCTAAATTTTATATAATTTTTAATATATTTTAACATTTAAATTGTTCTTCCTGTATACATACGGCATTGACCTTTTCTATAATGTAATTTATCTTTGACTTCTATTCAAAACTCTGAACTTTCCTTTTCAGTCGTTTACAATTATTAACATCGATGTTTATTGCTATTACTATGCAAAGAAATTTGTAAGTTGCAGTCGATATGATTCACATTTCAAATCGGAACCTTGGCTAATGAACGGTGACTCATTCTTCGGACGTGTAGAATACTTTTTTTACAAACAGACAGGTAATATTACGTTGCTTCATTTCGCTGTTACTCATTTATTTGATAAAATTAGATAAATATTAAACTGTAACAATCGGAATATTTATTATTAGTCATTTCGATAATTTTCTGCAAGATTGTTAAAATATAGCAACGCAATTTGGGTTTTTCATTTACCGGTATCACGTAATTGCAAATATATTGACATAAAATACACGAGATATATTTTTTCTAATGATGGTAGTTCTTCTTAGACAAACCTATTCTTATGGTAGGTACACTTGGCCGTGCCTCGTTTTAATAGTAGAACTCTATTTTGTGTTAAAATAAAGATAATATGTCTAGATTTACTGACAACTTCGACCAATATCATTGCAATAACTTTAGTGGCTTCTGAGAAGTTTATAGTGCAACGCCCTTAATTTTTAGCACCATCTCTCATCTTTTTCTTAAAATATAGCGGTTTTACAACCTTTCTTTTTCTTCCACTTTAAAAAATTTGTCTTATTTTCTTCTATCCATAAGTACTTATCTTTAAGGGTGTTCTGATTCTATGAATCCAAACCAATCCAAACTAAAACTTTACCCTTGAGTTAATTGTTTTTTCCTAGGTATTCAATCTACTTTTCTGGTAGCTCACAGGTGAAATTATATCGAATTATACGAGGGTCATTCAATAAGTAAAGAGACAAATTTTATAATTTTAAAACTATTCAATGAATGTGTCCAATCTTTTCAGGGGTGTTAGTTGGCAACCTTGGGATATGCTCTGATCAGATGTTTCATCATTTTATTAAAACATAACCTCAAAATTTTCAATTCATCATGGCAAGTCCAATAGAAGATTGCACCTTAGAAGACCGGTGTTTAGTCATTAGATTTTTAGTCGCAGAAGGTGTAAAACCAAGTGAATTTTTTTTGTAGAATGTTGATACAGTAAGGTAAAAGTTGTAGGAACCGTGCGAATTTTTGCAAGTGGGTTAATCAGTTTAAAAGTTGCAGAACAAGTGTAGGTGATGAACCCCGATGTGGACGTCCAGTGGAAGTTTCTGTTCCCTCGTTGGAATCGAGGATTGACGGACTTATTCGTGATATCAGAAGAATTACTGTTGAAATGATAGCTGAGGAAGTTCAAGTAAGTGTTGGAACTATTCACAATGTCATTCAGAACAATTTAAAGTAGATGGGTGTGCTAGATGGGTTCCCAGACAGCTTACTGACACTCATAAAGAATCAAGGCTTTTCAATAATCAAGACTTAAAACAACAAAGTTTAATTGAAGGAGACGCTTTTTTTGAAAGACTAGTGACCAACGACGAGGTCTGGATCCATCACTACTACCCTGGGACCAAAAGGCAAAAAATTCAAGATTCAACCTTTCTCCGGTAAAGTTACGCTGACCATCTTTTGGGACTCACAGGGTCCAGTCTATTGCAATTTCCTTGAAGATCAGCGAACTATAAAGAGCTAATACTACTCTAAGATGCTAGAACACAAAGTTAGACCAGCTATCAGGAGCAAACGCCGTGGTCTCTTGTCAAAAGGAGTCATTATTCAGCACGATAACGCTCGCCCTCATACAGCCCATCTGACCCATGATAAGCTTCAAGAATTGGGTTGGGAGGTCTTACCTCATCCTGCCTACAGTCCCGACCTCGCCCCATCTGATTTTTACCTGTTTGGATCACTCAAAGACGCCCTATGTGGAAAAAGATTTGCTAACAATGAGGAAGTTAAGGAAGCGGTGCAAAAGTGGCTTCGGGGTAAATCGAAAGAATTCTTCGCCAAGGGAATTAGAAAGCTGCAAGAAAGATGGGACAAGTGCATAACTGTGGGGGGTGATTATGTTGAAAAATAGCCTTAATTTTGATAGGTTGAAATAAACCGGTTTTGAGCTATACCATTTGTCTCTTTACTTATTGAATGACTCTCGTATTATATTACTGTTATAAGAAAGCTTTTCAAGAATGTTACACCAAAAATAGTACCGGTACAGCAAGTAACAAGCATTCTAATTTCAATCAAAAAAGATATTTATAAAGCAAATTATTTCTAATTTAAAGGATATTTTTAAAACTCATGTAGTACTAGAACAATTTAAAGCCCCATCAGAAATGGAAGTTATTACTCTTAAAAATAGAACTATTTAAATTAAAACTGTTTTCAAATGCAAAATTTATCCGAATTTTAGTTAGTAGGGAAAAAGCTCCACACTGTATAAGTACCCTCGAGTGCATCGGTGGATGGAATAAATTAGTTTGATCTGGGTTCCGAAATACACCGGCATGGAAGGCAATGAAAAATACGACGTAATCGCTTAAAAAGGAACCCGATCTGAGTTCATAGAACCAAAAACATTTTTTGACATTACGAAGAGCACTACTGAAGAAATTATCTTAAAATGAACAGAGAAATTTATTCATGTACTTGAGAAATGCACAGGGACTCTCATTTGAAGACGCTTATACCCAACGCCTCTGCTTGTATCTAGAAACGACCTATGTATTCTTATGGGCAGATGACAGCACACTGTTTTCTAGAAAACCACTTGAGAAGGATATGTCTTTAACAAGCATCTAAATGCTGATTCTACAGCATGGAATTCGAATCTGCACGCACATTCTATGTACCTACTGCGCCTTGGAAAAAAACTTCCATATCTTGTACTTATCCGACTGAAGCCTACCGACTTTAAACAACTCTCAACTAATTGAACCATGGCCTGCATTAAAATGTGTGAGATTATCACACTTATTTTTACACTGACCTAGCACAGGCAAATATTCAATTTTAGTTAGGAATATCTTTTAACCCTTATCTCGAAAGCTGTGGATAATCTGCTGACTACAGCAACAGTGTACCTTCTAGGAATGCGTCAGTGCAGGTACATTCCGAGTTACATTCGTGGCGGTAAAGCTTTGAGTTCTGTAGTGTGCATCTCATAGTGATAGAGTGTATGCATATGTGCAGGTCTACCAGACCGGTTGTTTCGAATTAAGGTTGTTTGATCATTATGTCTAGGAGACCACCCTTTTCTGATTGTGTACTGACAAGTAGTAAGGTATTTTACATTTTGTGTTTATAATAAATGTACCTTTTATTCTAACGATTTGGTAAGTATGGACAGACTAGATGCTAGTGGTGTTAGCCGTAAAAAAATAAATGTAGCTGATTCTTAATGATGATGCTATAGATGAATCGGATGAAAATCTCGACTATGTGATTCAGCAGAGTGATAGTTTTAGTGGCGAAAAATCAAATTCATACAACGAACTTTTAAAGTGAAATAAAGTGGATATTGTGAGTGTATTTAAAGAAAAAAATTGTTTTCTATGGCAGGGCAAGCAATACAAAAACCCTACAATATAATACAAGAGGCTCACCAGGCCTAACAGCGGTAAGCAGGAGTCTGGGAAATAGGCCATCTAAGTCAGATATTTTGAATTTATTGATCGATAATGAGATGCTAGAAGAAATTATAACATGAACAAACCAAAAAATTACTTTTATAAAAGAAAAGTTATTATGATTCAACTAATTCTTCAAACTATAGAAGTACAAATGTAGTTGAGATAAAGGCTTTGATTGATTGTTTATGCTATCTTCAATTACAATCTTCTCACGGAGACATGCTTCCACTGTTTTCTAAAGACTTTTTAAGTCGATCAAGGTTTGAAATTCTGCTGTCCTGACTTATATTTACAAACAGCATGACGCATGAGGAACAAAAGAAGGTGAATAGAACAGCTGCTATTTATTTTCAACAATTTTGTGTCTAACTGTCAAAAGCAATTCACAGTAAGAGATTGAAAAAAAAAAGACAAGCGAGCAATTCCTCTGGAATTCCAACCCGACAAAAATAGAATCGATGGCACAACGTTTTATGGTTTTTTTGGTGATTAGATTAGATTATATTGGGAGTTGGACATTAATTGTCCTTGTACACCGCGACCTTTTCGAATATATTGTGGGAGCCCATTTGTTTTAGAGTATGTCATCTAGCTTGGTTTTTTTTATTAGACTTAGTAGCTTTGACAGTGGCTCCCGCATGTAGTTGCATGCATTTGGCTTTTCTTCGCTAAATGTTAGAAACCTCATTCCAGCCAGGCATTCACATTGACACAGGACGTGGAATGATGTTTCCTCTTATTTTTCACGGAACCTGCACAAAGTTGCTTCTTTTGCTGGATTGATGGCACTCGTGTCTTTTAAGGCGACAGTATCCGGTAAGAAGACCTACTGTTATCCTAACGATATGACGCTTTTGATCCAGTAGGTCTTTTGTAAACTTGGTCGATGGTTCCTTGATGAACTATTTGGCCTGTCTCAGTCTTGGATAGTTGTTCCACTATTTTTAAGCCTCTTTTTGCATCCATTGTTTGATGGATATCTTGCACAATGTCTTAGCAACTCTATAGAAGGGTTCGGGGCCTGTCATAGCCTTATCTCAGCCTTCTCGGGCAAATTCGTCGGCCTTTTCGTTGTCCTGTTATCCCTCATGGCCTGGAACCCAGGCTATGGTCACCTTGTTTTGACTACTTAGCTCTTCCAGGTCTTCTAGACAGTCTTTCACCTGTCGTAATTTGATTTCTAGTGAGAGAATTGCCTTTAGAGCAGCTTGGCTATCAGAGTATATGGCAATGGTTTTGCCTTATACTTGCTGATTTAGTATTTCTTTTGCACAGTGTTGTATGCCTATTAGTTTAGCCTGGATTACTGTTGCATATTTTCCTAAACTTAGCGAAATCGTTGTTTTAGACTTGGGTCCATAGATTCCAGCACCGGCTCCTTCTTTGGTTTTTGAACCGTCTGTGTACCAGGCAAGTTCAGCCTGTACGGGAGGTCCCTGTTTCCAGGATTCTCGGGCTGGTATTTAAATTTGAAAATTTATTTCCAATCTGTATGTGGTTATGGCTTTATCAGTAGGCATAGCTAAAAAATTATCCCTTTTTACTTGCTGAAGTGTTGTGTGGTCGGCGCTATGTAGTCGACTTATTGGGTTTTGTACCTGCGTTAGCCTGTAAATAGCTAACCTGGTTTCTCCTTGTATGAAGATGAGCAGTGCCGTGAGCTTTAATAATACCTCCATTGCTGCAATTGGCGTCGTGCGCATGGCCCTAGTAGTACTTAGACAGGCGAGCCGCTGAATGTCAGTGAGTTGGCCTATTGCACTTGCCTGCGCAGTTTTGGTTACTCACGCCACTGCGCCATAGGTTATCATGTGTCTTATCACTCTTGTGTATAACCATATGGTCATTTTGGGGTTTAGACCTCAGTTTTTCCCACATATTCTTCTATAGCTTACGAGAGCTATTGTAGATGATACAACATATGAACTAACGAAAAATAAAGCTTCATCAAATATTACAATAGTACAAAATCAGGGGTAGATTTTTAGACATGAAATGTGCAACTATATTTAAAGCCGTTATCCCTTGGCTGTGTTTTGTACAATTGTAAACATAAGTTCAGTCAACAGTTACTTCCTTTATCTATGTTGCAAGGATAATTAATTACAATATCTTTTTAAATTTATAGAAGCATTGGCCTTTGAACTACTTCAACCTCATCTAAGGCAAAGACAGATTCACATATTCCTCAAAACAGAAAATATTTTCAGAAGAAGCTTTGCCCATTCCATCAAAAAAAGGGTAACAATGTACCAGATGACATGCTTCCTTAAGAAAATTGTGTAGGTAGCATTTGTCTGTCGATAAAAATAAGGAAGACAAATTATGAATGTTTTTGTTCATCTGCATCCAAAATCAATAAATATTATTTTTTATTTCCTAGTAACAATAATTATGTATGTGTATTTTGTTGCTATTTGCTTAAAATAAATATGTTACATTGTTAAATTCAGTTTTTATTTCTTCTGGTCTAATAGACCACATGTTTCGTATTGCCGTTAAAAACCCGACGTTTCGGGTTAAGGGTTAATGTTTCTTCTCATTAAGTACCGATATACCTACTCAATCTTAAGAATACAAAATAGAATATATGTATTGAAGACAATAAATGCATTAAAAAATAATAAGGCTCCCGGTATTGACGAAATAAAATCAGAATTACTTAAAGAAACTAGCACTGAATTAGCTAAACCATTATGTTTTCTAATTAACAAGTTAATTTCAGACGGAATTTGCCCAACTGAATTCAAGGTCGCCATCATAAAGCCTCTTCACAAAAAAGGTGATAAAAGTCTGCCTTCAAAATATAGACCAATTTCACTACTAAGTAGCTTTGCTAAACTATTTGAAAAAATTATAAAAGTTAGGCTTGAATCATTTTTAATTAGCGAAAAAATTTTGTCACCCAACCAGTTTGGTTTTCAGACGGGAAAATCAACAGAAGATGCTATATCTGCATTAATATCAAAAATATATGATGCTGTTGAACATACGAAACCGGCAATTGGAGTATTCTTGGATCTTGCAAAGGCGTTCGATACTGTAGATCACAGTCAGTTATTGGATGCATTGGAGGATTCAGGAATACGTGGAACAGCTCTAAAAATGTTTAAATCTTATCTTCAAAATCGTACACAACATGTAAAAATAGATGATTGCATAAGCTCAGCGCAAGTTGTGAAATGTGGAGTTCCGCAAGGGACAGTGCTAGGGCCGATTCTTTTTATCCTATATTTGAATACCTTACTTACCTTAAGCGTTACTGGAACCATATACAGTTTTGCCGATGATACGGTACTATTTTACACTGCTGAGACTTGGTCTGATCTGAAACAGAAAATAGAAGACGATATGAAAACTATTATTGATTGGTTTAATTTTCATCTTTTAACAATTAATTATGAGAAAACGATGTTTTTACCTGTTTGCAGTTACAAAAATGGAATGCTTACCTACAATGAATTAAAAATATATAATGAACATACCAAAAAACCATAAAAATTAAACTTACTAAAGATATAAAATATCTTGGTATAACGATAGATTGTCACTTACGATGGGATTACCATATAAATAACGTCACTAAAACATTAAGATCCTTTCTGGGACGATTTAAATATTTGTCGAATGTTCTAGATTTACCATATTTAAAAATGTTATACTATTCACTTGTAGCATCTAGATTATCATATGGAATTTTGGCTTGGGGCGGAACTGTAGATGTATACCTAGAAAAATTACAAACGCTTCAGAAATATTTTTTAAAAATAATATTAGGAAAAGAAAAAACTTACCCTTCTGACCAGCTTTTTCGAGATGCATTAGTGTTGGATATTCGTCAGACATTTTTTCTTAAAACTCTAATTTTTTTATTTAAACACAAACAAAATTTTAATGAAATATCTCATCTCTATACTACCAGAGCTAAGAAAAATAATTATCTTCAAGTTCCAAGTACACAAAAAACAATTGGCCAAAGAAACTTTAAGTTTTTAGCACCCCGTTTTTATAATTTTTTACCAGAACATTGTAAAAATTCGTACACGTCAAACCATTTTAAGAAATCAGTTAAGTTTTTTCAAACATCTAATAATAGACAATTAATTTCCCACTTTTTTCAATTTGTTAACTAATATTTTATTTTCCTATTGTATTATTTCCCTATTATGTTATTTTACTATTATGTTATTTTACTATTATGTTATTTTACTATTATGTTATTTTACTATTGTGTTATTTTACATTATTTATCAAATTGTTGATTTCATATTTATTATTTATATTATTGTATTCTATTATATAGCAAATAAGTTGCAAAAATAATATTACTGTTAATTTGTGTGATAACAATATAAATATAAGTTTTAAAGTATCTTGAATCATAAATAATATTAAGACAATACACAGTAATAATTACTACGTTCTAACTTATACCACGCACAGCCCTCCGGCTTTGTGGTACACCAGTTTATTGGTAGGTGATTGTACTGTAAAGAAACAAAAAATATAAATTTAAAATTTATTGTAAAAATTACTGTTCTTACTAATAAACATTATTATCTTACTAATAAACTTTATATTATATTTATTGAAGATGGTACTCTAAATCAGTAAACGAGAATTTCCCAACATTGAATTAGAAGGGACATTGTAAATTTTAGATAATACGCTACAGTTTTCTTTTTAGAATAACCACAAGTATATACGAGTATGTAAGCTTATTTGGTCCCACCTATGATTAGTGTAACTTCATCGCCATTCTTCTCAATGTAGATAGTTCAACTACTCTAAATGGCCTTCCATATGGTATTTTGTGGCCTCTAAATTTACCGAAAACGAATTCACTAGTTCTAAAGTATTTTGCTGCTAAAGGTTTAAAATTACTTTGAGTTTTAGTTTGATAAGGTTAAATGTTATTAAAGCTTTATCTTAAATTAGCAAGAATATCGTTACGTTTTCCAGTTCTATTAAAAATTTTTTGACAAGATCACCAATTTGAAAGGACTGTAGTTAAACAGTTTTAGTAATCAACAACTTGAAATCGGTCATTTAAAGACTCTATATCCAATAACAACAAATAAAACTATAACAACTATCAACCAGCTCCCACATTTTTATTATATTATTTTTTGTATAGGTGTGTATGATTTTTTAATTTATCTGGTTATCTAAAGAAATGTGTCTTCACTAAATAGTATATTTTAATTTCTTCCTTTTTTGCAAGTTTTGTGAAGACCTATACAGCCAAGTTTAATTCATATGTTTATGTATTTGTGTAAGGAAATTAAAATGTTACAGACTTGCTAATCAAAGTCCAAACAAATCAAAATGAACTTAAATATTCTTGAGAAGCCAGATATTAAACGATATTGAACTTTCAACGTAACAAACCTTTTTTTTATACCAACACGAGAGACAACAAATATGCATAGAGAATGCAAACATACACATTATCATTTGTTTACGTCTTAAATATGTGTGGTTGCAGCGTATTTGCATAATTTTTTTATCTCGAAATAAAGTCGGCCTTGGATTGTGTCATCTGCGTACATTTGCACTTTTGTAAAACTGCATCTCTACGTGCCGCTTACGCTTTATATTTGCATTGACATGCCCAAGCGACAGATGGCCCATTTTGTCCCGTCCATATGTTTGCATAAATTTATTTTTCCGAAAAATTACTGAATACGAGTGTACAACTATTTGGTTAAAAACGGCATTGTAAACATTTTTCTTTAAATAATTGGATTAGTCATTTGTTTAAAAATTTTTATGTTCTAATAGTTTTGTGATTGGTTTTCATGACGTCTGTCAATGTCAAGAAAATGTCACTTACGTCTTACGCTCTTTGCGAAGACAAATATACTTTTTTCTGCATCTACATGCATACAGAAGAAAAAGTAGGGCATTACGTTCAACTAAATGAATATATTTCATATCGATTCTAAGAGCACAGCACATAATGAAATCCACAAATCAAAGTTCATATTTGGTCACCAGGTTACTATTATTTTTTTAAATTTCTAATAAGTGACAATTCTGTCAAACTAATTGTTTTAGTTATTGAGAATAAATATAATTCAAAATGGGTGACTCTTGTGAAGAATCTATTAATATTCGTTTATATTTTCAAATATATTATAAATTTTAATAAAACTGTATAAAATTAATTTAAATATGAGTATTAAAGAGAGCAAATCAGGTATCTTAGTGCGTAGGTAAAGTACTGAGATGTCGTTTAAAAGTCAGGGATTTAAACTTTAGAAGTAATAAATTATTTTTAAAATAGTTATTTTAGCTTAATTACCTCTAAATTCATTTTTAAAATATGTAGATGTTAGTGGGTTAGACGATTGAGCACTCCACCTACTAGCTTCATTTTGGGGTAATTGATTTTATAGTTTGGAGAATTTGAGTCAATTTTGAAAAAAAATATTTTGTTTATATTTTAGGGGTTCACACGTGGGTTTACCGTACACCGGTATACCAGAACACTAGTCCATCTATTCTTGGTCCCCTGGTTTATTAGTCTTCTAGTCCACCAGTTATCTGGTTTTTCACATTGGTGCAAGTCTAGATATTACTTTCTCTGGAGAAGAAGACGCTGATGGTGCTGCTGTTAGTAGTGACACCCTATCTTCAGATTTTTTTATTCCTATTGAATATTTCATGTGGGTTATTTTACCTGCTAATTTGTTGAGTTAAACATTCTGTTATTTCAAACGAATGTTCCTAAGGAATATTTAATTTTTATTTATTTTTTTTATGGTATACTTTGGTATTGTAAAAAGGTTAAGTAATATTCTACTCAACATTTTGCACATGTTTTGCTTCGCTCTGGTACCAATACTGACGACTTACCGTAGCATCTATTGATTATTGATTTTCATTGATAATTATTCAATATATTTTCTTAACGGAAACTTACGGTATGAGTAGACAACATTTTTATTGGCAATTTTTTTTAGTTAAATTTTATTCCGTATTCCTTACTGGAAGCTGCGGAGTGCACTTCATAGGTTAAAACATGAAACCAAATCAAAAACACTAACTTTTGTACGGTTAATCCTACAAAATACTAATCTTGGTACTATATGGAATTTTCACAGGTGAATTTAGGGAATTCTAGGCTGTCTTAAGTTTTGTAAAGTTTACGGTTTTAAAAACAATTTTTCCAAGTTTGTTTTATTATAAAACAAGTCGTAGGGAACAAACGACAAGCAGACAAAAATTTATAAATTAAGTAGAAAAAGAATAAAAGATTGTTATATTAAAGGCCAGAAGAAAAATCACAAAAATATTCGACCGATAGAGGGTAAAATTGTTTGTATTACCAAATTTTAGGGAAATGTAATTGTTTGTTTCCGGGTTGTTCTGTCGTGGTTTTACTTGGTCAATACTACCAAACATTTCAGTTGTAACTGCGGCAGCCATCTTCAGTGAATGAACGAAGTACTCTTCTGTATTTATATGCATGTCAACCCGCACTTTTTTGGCGGTACTAGTATTAGGCGGTTTTATTTTTGCCCTTTTTATTGATGTGTCAAGATCCTAGGTATTGTTGGGTTTTCTTTCTTTATATTAAAATTCTTCTCATGTTTAGGTATTTATATAACCCCCAAGTGTTATCTGGTCGATTAATGTATTGATGTTGTTAGTAGGTCGAAAAAGGATCTTATGTGTTCGACGACTTCAAACTTTTCGGTTTGTCCTAAATGCCAATTTCGTTTGTGTTCTGTTAGTCGTGTATCAATGCTTCTCTTTTTTTTTCTTTGTATACTTTTCCACAAGTGCATGAAATTCTGTAGACTCCTGCTGATGTGAGGGGATCTCTGCGGTACTTCGCTGTTTTAAGATATTCCCCTATTTTCTTTGTTGTCTTGTAGGCAATGCCGACTTTCTTTTTCTTTAGGATTTTACCAATTCGGCCAGTAACACCTTCTACGTACGGTAGATTGGCAGTTCCTTCGTTTTGTTCTTCACTAGACTTGGTCTTATTATTCCTTGGTAGCATGAATTATGCCTTTTTTGCTGTATCCGTTTGCTTGTAACACTGTTGTCAGGTGTTTCGTTTCATGGTTGATGTGTCTTGGTTTACATAGCTTTAATGCTCTGTTTACTAAGATGTTGATAACCATGCGCTTCTGTTTTGGATGATGGTTAGACCATATTTTAGGTATTGATCAGTGTGTGTCTTCTTTCTATATACTTTGTGGCCTAGTTTATTGTCTTCTCGGCTGACTAACACATCTAGAAAATGGGTTTTTCTATTTCCATAATGAACTGGATTTTATAATGGAAACTGTTCAGATAGTTAAGTAAATTCTGGAGGTCTTTTCTCCCGTGGCTCCATATTACAAATATGCCAATAATTAGGTTGTTTTTCAGCAGTACGGATAGTTCTCTATTCAAATTTTTCCATGTAAAAATTGGCCACAACAGGGCTCAGTGGACTACCTATGGCGACTCCGTCAATTTATTCATAGAATATTTGATTTCACTGGAAATATGATGTTGTGAGCGAGTTTCGGAAGAGACTGATGAGCTTTGAAGTAAAACTACGAAGTAAGACCACGGCATAATAGCCCGGAAACAATTAATTACATTGGCGCTGGCTTTGAAAGCCTACTTTATTTTGGTAGAATGTTTAAATAATTATTTTCCGAATGGACAATAAAATTGTACGAACTTCTAATAGTGATTTTCGGTTTTTTGAGACGATTATAAGATATTATACACTCCCTTGAATTTTAAAATAAAATAAATAGTGTAGGAAAAAATTAAAAATAATTTTTATTTCAATGCTATACAATCAAGGGATTGAAAATAGTTTTTCTTAATATTTAAGTTTCATATTATCTTCTTAAATCTAAAAATTACTTTTTCTAAACTGACCCTATGTTCAAACCAGATACGATTAAAACCCATGCATTCAAGCTAATTATATTTTCAACATGTATGATGACGATCACGTACGCTAATACACCACGAATCAAACTGCATTCCAGCATATACCAGCATATACTCTGTCTCTTGCATCGCAGCATCTGTGTGTCTCCTACACAATAGAATCAACAAATATTTCACGTCCTGGTGTAACATTCATCAGTTGGACATGCCATCCACACACAAGAACCGATAAGTTTCTCCGCGTCGCCTGCATGTACAATTCATTCTCTTGCTACAACATTCACTTCACTTTTAAACTTCGAACAGTCAATTCATATCGGTCTCGTCACTCCAATTTCAAGTTTTGAACAGTTAACATGTAGCTCCAAGTAGTTTCAAGTAGCTTCAAGTACCTTCACGCATCTCCAAGAAGTAGTGGACACATTTTTTTCTCCAAGTATCTCCCAGTAGTATCTGACATATCTCCAAGGGTCGGACAGATTGCGAGTATCGGGCAGATTTCCAGCTGACACATTCCTTGAAACGAGATCTCCAAGTTAGTCCATACATCTAGATCCAGATCACCAGGAGACGATCATACAGGAAAGTACCGCAGTAACGCCACATGGTGGAAACAAAGAAACCTAACGTTTTGTATCCAAGTCAATTGTCAATTTAAATATATGGTACAAATTATCAACCTAGCTTATTCCTTTAATAGTCATTTATTAGTTGATTTCATGTGATAATTTGTAACAAGCTTCTTTTCATTACATGTATTAAATTTTCTCACTTTCTTTTATTTGTCCAAACTCGTAACAGATAACTTGAGGTACCAGAGACCGACTCAATTAAACATAGCATGTAAAACCAGATAGTTTTCCAAGTTACTCAAAAACTTGGTGGCTCTCAACATTTTTTTGTCGTTATAGTATCTTTCATTTTATCTTAAAGTAGACTTTGGCCCGCGAACCTTTCAAGCTACTCTGATTTTACTTGTCCTGGTTAATTGATGAATCCACGCCAAACCAGAAATTTGAGCTAAATCACCTCAAAGTATAATTTACATTATACAATTCAAATAAAATGTAACACTCGCTACACACTTTACTTAAAACGTTCGACACGACCTAATGCCTTGGAGTCAGCTTATCGTTCTCGCTAAAAAACACTCTTCTTAACTTTCGACCAATTCACTTCGGTTACAAATATACCTACTAGATTGGTGTTTATGAAGAAAATACATGGCATGTACCTGTACCGGGTTCGCCCGATGAATTAATAATAGATTTATTCTACAAATTTAACACAAATGTTGACATATAAAGTGTCATATATTGTAATCAAATGCAACTTTACTTTATGCAACTAGTTACATAAATAAAATGGAACAAATTTAATAATAAGAATAAAACTTATTTTAATTTGCCCCTCATTGATGGTTTTGAAGCCTATCCCTCGTTGACCATACTTATCATTATATTCACTGTGGTTACCCAGTCGTAGAATAGGCAACTCAGCATACAGCTGTGTCGTAAAAGATAAAATAAGTTTCTACTTTACTTTGTTGCTCTCTAGTATGGCCCTTGGTAGTAATTTGTCTTTACTATAACTTTGTCACTTTTCTTTAACTCTTTCTTTTCTACTTTCTTTCTAAATTAACCTTCTTTCTTTGTATGACTCATGGTCTACTCACGTCTATTTACTTCAAGTTCTCTGGCCTAGTATGGATTATGGATCTAGAGTTATTGCCCTTTATTCTACTCTTTAAATTCCGATGTTCAATAGTTTCCCAAAACCAAATATACTTAGGTTTTTTAGGATCTCTCTATGGTTCATAACCTTCCTGCCCCTCTTTTTCATTATTATATATTTTTTAAGTTTTTTTTTTGATGATAATTCTATTTTAACCTCAGAACCACTCGAACTTTCTTTCTACTTCTCATATTGTTCTGTGTCAGTCTGTCTATGTTTTATGTCGGCTGTCAAATGTCAAAATTAGGTACGCTTGTCAACTGTTGTACTAGTAAAAACTATGTATAATTTTCCAATTTAGTATAATTCAGCATTAATGTAATATCTTTAATAAGATTATTTGGGGGTTCGGTGCCTTTACAGCCCTTACTTGTTTTTTAATGGTATTTGTTGTTAACAACTCGATATATGTGGAAGGCATCTTAGACGTAAGTTTTTTCATGTGTTAATATTTAAAACCACCTTCAGGATGGCTTTCATGATAGATTTGTTAAGCCAGAAGCGCTCAGCCCAATGACTAATAAATATTTTTCAATTTTTTACACACTTATATACTTTTTCTACTCTCATTTCATTATTAAATGTGTTTAACAGGTCATAAAACATATATTTAAATTTGTTTTAAAGTTGTAAAGTTGTTAGTATTACGAAAAACGTCTGCTTTTAAGTCTAGTGGACATGTCAATAACTTAGTTTGTAAACTAAAACCCATAGATAGCGAGAATAAAAGCAACTATATAGATTCATTATGAGTAGCAAATAGCATAATTAATTACTGAAAAGGCAAAGGGCAAAAACAAACAAAAAGGCAATCGAACCCACGGCCACTGGCCTACCAGGCCAACCGCTTTACCACTCGACTATTAGGGCGTTTCGGTATCCTCTGATACAGAAACTAATTTTGGAACGTTATCAATCCTTGGTTGTTTAGGAATTTGTTAAAGAATTTCCTATAAATTTTTTAATAATTTCAGGAGATATAACCAACAAGAACCTTTTCCATTATTCAAATCTTTTCAGTCTATCATCGTATAAAGTCGAAATTCATAGAATCTCTAAAGGTAACAATTTATCGATAAAATTGTGAGCTCATATTATTGCATCAAAACTTTCTGGAGCAGAAACCAATTTGCCATTTTCCGAATATACGCCCATAGTCGTATTCATTTTTTAATATGCATACAAAATGTAGGTTAAGGATATGCTTTTTTTATCTGGTGGTTGCAGCAAGATCGGTTTATTGTTGTTCGTAATATTTGCTTAGTCCCACTACATTGTTCAAACATTTTTTATTATTCAGGATGTTATTATAAGAAAAAAACTGGAACGGTGGTAAAATTTATTATCGACTCGAAAGTTAAACAAATTTGTTTACTTACCTCGTAACATAAAAAGATACATAGAAAGTTTCGATTTTTACAAATATTTGTGTATTTTTTAATACGGTTATCGAAAATTAATTATGTCAATTATGTTATTGGCAAATATAAGATAAAAGTAAAAATTTATTAGGAAATACGACTATACAAATAAGTTTTATTCTTTTAATGTTTGAAACAATTATTTTTTTTGCGATCACTATCCAAAGTAGGCTTTTGCTCGCCTAATTTAAATTGGGTATAATATAATATTTCTTTTTAATAAATGATTTTCAAGTTATTTGTACGTAGTTACATATTTTTTTTTTGTTTTATTATCCAAGTTAACATGGACTTTGAATATCAACTACTTTTTTCATGATTGACGTAGGTATAGGCAACACATTATACACTGCTTACGACAAATATTCTGTTTTTATAATATAAAAACATAAAATAATAATGTGTTCGGCTTACTGCCAAAACAAGATAAGTTACATTTTGTTAGTTTTGAGCAAATGAAGAAAACATTTATTAAGTGATAAAATAACATAGATTGTGGTACTATATACATAAATATTACCAGAAATAAAAAAAAATAATAATTAACAAATAATTAAAATTATTGACAGTTGTTGGAACTTGTCTTTAACTTAAATATCAAGTGCTGGTTCAGGAATCATGTCTCGAACATCGTTGGATGATGATATGTTATAATAAAATGCATGAAATTCATCTGTAATCACTCCCGATTTGCACAACTTTAATAAATCTTTTCTTTTGAACTTATGGATCGTATCTTCGCGTACGCGTTTTCTAGCGTTTCAAATTGGTATTTTTCAACTCCTCCCAAAAACGTTTTTTTGTAGTCCGAGGTATGATCATACCTATGATCAAGTATTCCTGGCTTAGCTTTTTGGTAACGAAAACATTTTACTTTAAGTCAGTTTACCTTTTTATTATTGACGTTTCTCACCTTATTTTACATGGGTTTAGAAAGTTTGTATAAGTCAAGAAAATCTTGAAACTTGAGTTCCTGTACAAGAAACGGCTTCTTTTTTGATGCTGTTATTTTGATTATGCGAAATATTGTCAACCAATTATGCATAGTAAACACAGGAACATACTTCTGGGATCGTTCAATGGCACTGTGCATGCTGTCTACTTGCATGTCCGCTTTCCAGAAACTTCTGTTTTACAATCATCAGGCTGCGATTTTTTGAACCAAACAGGGTAACAAAGCGCTAACCTTTTGGTTCCTAATTTGACCACTGCAAGTGTCTGAAAACAATGATAACTCTGTTACACAAGTGAGAAGCTGAATAATGTATGTAAAGAGGCAGGTGCCAATTTCTAAGCTACCTTTTTCCATAAAGCTCACTCCAGCTAAAACAAAACGCATTATTTGGCGGTGCTAGCTGATACACAGTCAAATTATAAGTGGAAATTTTTCGACTGTAGTATATTGGACTTACGTCGCTACTTGGTATTTGAAGCACACATTGCAAGTCAAATGTAGCACACATAAAATTGGCCTCGCTTACAGCTCTAGATTTGTCTCTTACTTTTGCAGTATAACGATCCTCTTTTCTTATATGTTCTTCATATTTCTGCTGTATATGCCTTTTTTTTTGTTCATCATTAGTCTTGTATTGCGTGTAGATCTGGCATTGATCCTTCTTTGGAGTAAAGAAAGAGTAGTTGTAATTATTGCGTCTGTAAGTGATAGAAGATACAGGTGATGCTCACATAATTGTTTATACATTGAGTACATTGTAGTTATACTTAATTTACAATCTAAATATTTGCGTTTTAAAGAACTTATCGTATAGTGAGGCTATATTACAGGAAAGTTTTCAATATTTTGATTTACCTTTTCAATATCTTCAATCTTTGTTTTGTTTTTTGGCGGTCTCGTATCTATCTTATTTAAGAACGCATGCTCAACTATTTATTTGCTAATCCAAAGAGTTTGTGCAAGAAAAGCTTTGCAAACTCGTAATTTTTTATCGTCTATATTAAAATAGCAATATGTGGTTTCTTTTTACCAGAGGGATTACTTTTTGTCCTTATTATCCTACAGCTGTCTACGTTATTAAAAATAAAGTCTTTTCAACGGTTAAAATCTAAGGCCCAGAAGCTTTGACACAACTCCTCTCTTTTTTCTTCTGAAATTGTAGCACTGCATTTAAATCTATATTTTTTACAGTCAATAAACTTTGGTGCTTTACTCTCAGTCCGTCTTTTTTTGGCACTCGTCCTGTTTAAGAATTAATTCCCTTTTTGCATATGAAATTCTTACTTTTCGTACAGTTTTAAACAAAATGAATTATTTCCAAAACAAGTCTACATTTTTTAGTAATTTTCCATTGTTTTCCATTCTTTTCCATTGCAATATATTTTTATAACCATCTTGAGTACGAAAATGCACTTAACGCAAAAATGGTAAAAATGTACTTATCTTGTTTTGACAGTAAGCCGACGGTATCTATTTCTTAAATAAGTGTGATCGGAGAAAAAATGTTCCTGTCGTTGAGCATTGGGCTCCTTTATAGTGATCTTCGCTCTTTCCTGTATTAAAACTCAAATGAAGTATTAAAAGAGTACCTCTTGGTTATGTGGTCTGATCTCATGTCTAGCACTAACCTTGAGATACTCATGTGACCTGTCCTAATGTTAAGATTTCCCAGTGTATTCCCTAATCTGTTAGCACCTAATCTTGCTTCCCCTTGTATTACATAGTGAAGAGGTGGGAGTCCTATTAGTGCTTCCATTGCAGCTGTGGTGGTTGTTTTCATTGCCCCCATTATTCCGAGAAAGGCAAGTCTTTGTGCCTTGCTTAGCCTCGCTATTACTTTCCTTTGCTGTGCCTTTGGCCACTACACCAAAGCTGCGTATGATATTATCGGTCTCACCACCATGTTATAATGCCAATATACCATGTCTGGTTTTAACCCCCATTTTTTCCAAAGGATCGCCTTGCCATCATTAACGAGGTTTCCGCTCTCCTTGTGGTTATTTCTATATACTGGTTCCAGGTAAGTCTCGAGTCAATCATAACCCCGAGATATTATACCTCCCCCTTATGCTGGATGCTTGCACCTCTTAGGTTTACAGGCCCTAGTCCCTCCAATGTCTTCCTGCGGGTGGATGCAATTATGTTAGATTTGGTTGTGCTAATGTTTAGTTCTTCCGCCTCTGTCCATTTTGTTACTATATTTAAAACCTCTTGCATTCGATCTCTTAATATAGTGTTGTGCCATGATCACTAGATCATCGGCATATCTCAGGGTCCTATCTCCCTTATCTTTGAGAGCCCTAAGTAGCCCGTCCACTACAAGGTTCCACAAAAGTGGAGACAGCCCTCCACCCTGCGGACATCCTCTCGGTACCCGTGTCGCTATTATCTCTTAGATAAGGGTTATCTTTTTTCTTAGTTAATCGTTTTCTACTGAATAAAAAAATTAATCTTTGAACGACTATTGACTATTAACGACATTTTTAGAGTTACTAAATAGGTCCCTAAGGCCTGTATTCTTGAGGTAAATACTGTTAATGTCTCCATTATTTCTATAGGAATGTTTATCGTGCAAACCGAGACTCCTGGGCAAGATGTGTTACAGCTCCCTACCTCTGTTAGGAACCATCTGAAGTTGTGATCTTCACATAGTACCTGTAAAAGATGTATCGTTTAAAACTAGAAGTACAATAGTAGTATATTAAAGACGGAAAAAGGACAATAATTTATAATATCCAATAACTGCAATGGAGTAACATGATCATAGTTAAACTATGTACTAGAGAAAACTAGTTATGTTATGTTTGGGGTATTTATACACGGCGATCTAAAAGAACTATTGTATTCCCTTCTGTCGCTTGTATAGCAAGGGAATAGTCTCGATGTCTATAACGGCCCTTGCAATCCTATCTTCCCAATGAAATATAGAAATCGCTACGACTTGCTTAAATCGCCCACTTCTATTTGGTTTGCTCCTAAGTATATTGCCTTTGGACTTTGAAATGCAACATATTTAGTCAGAATACGAATGGAGGTTCCGTTTTCGTTCTCAAAGAATCTGCACTCACTATCATCCACTAGTCCAAGTTTACTAAGTTGTCCCTTGAACCGGCAATACTCGTTAAAGATCCTCGTTACTATGTGCAAACCGGTTCTTGCTTAGACAGACACAGGCTTTCGAGCTTTTCTGGTTATAGTCACTCAGAAATATCTTGGCCTGTCTTAGCCCCAAGAAATCGTTCCAATTATGGTTTTTACTAGTGCCCAATTATATTTCAATATTTCCTAATATTATGTTACTACTGATACAGCAAAACGGTGCAGGTCTCACAATAGGTGTTTGAGTCCATCTTATGACATTATCTACGGTCTCGTTACCCTTTATTCCGTTATGTAACGGAACCCAAGTGGGAGTATTTGTATTTTCCTCGCCTAGAAACCAACTTGTTTTAGATTCTGATCTGTAAAACATCAAAGGTTCACTAAAAATCTGTGTGTATGTAGTATTTTTTAATAAAGTAAACGGCTTATTGCAAAAACATGACAAGACAAAATTAAATGATTGAGAAAACAGATAAAATATTTAAAGATTCAATAATCCTATTTTTTTTTTAATTTTGTAGCTTCTCTAATTCTTAAAAATGTTGTTTGTCATCGGGTTTGTCATATTTCAATGCCTACTGTAATTTGTTTTCAAATAAATCCTTCTCTAGTTCATGATCAGCTGTGGGAAATTGATATTTTGCCGAAAATATGGAACACTTTATATTTTAAAACAACGTTAAAGTGTTCTTGAGCTCTAATTGACATATTTGTACCTGCCTAGCCAATGTATTCTATTTAACATCGAACAATATTGCATATTTCGACAAATATTTCTACAAACTATGAAACACATCATACTCTACAACAATAATAAGTATTTTCGTCTACGACCTTATAAGCAAAACATATCAGCCGAACACCAAAACTTGTACTATCTATTCTAATAATATATCTTAAAATAATTCTTTATATACTTCTAAGAGGACAGCTTAGTTAACTGTAAAAATCGCTTAAACACACTTCCAGAACCTAAAACAATGAAATAAAGATTAATTGTCTGGAAATTATGTAAATATTTGGCGAAAGTGAAAAACTGGCAAACTCTCCCCTGCGCGCTAGCTGGTGCGAATTCTGTGAAGGGCCTTTGAGCTTTGAACCGGCTGGTTAGCGGCACGGCAGAGACCGAGAAACCGGCCATTCGGTGCCGTCGTCTTCGTCTGCAGCCGGGGCGGACCTTGGCTGACTGGTCACGGTGTGCCATGACGTCGTGAAAACGTGCCTATAACGATTAAGATGGCCGTGTGGCGTTACTTTTACTTATAACAAATTTTAAGGCTCAATGTTGGGCTTCAAATTAATAATATTCATCACTGAAATATTCATAATTCTTGGACTTTTCGTTTTACTTTTAAGAATATTTTCTTCCTTGCAGAATGAACGACAGCACGATATTTAAATCTTGAGATCACCAAGTCGATAATATTCAACGAGTATTATTATGCAGATTATAACTGCTATTCTTACTGAGAACCATGATGTAATCAATTAATATCATATACTGAATAAATTTGCAATGACAGCACTCTGCACGCCAGCATTCAATTCATCAAATCAACATCTTACAGCGACCTCGAAAGATCATAACTTTTCTATTAATGATGAAATTATCACCATTCAGGGACTGCCAATCAATGTGTACATCATCCAAACCAGAATCCTGTAGAGACTTAAACAAAAAAAAATCAGCATATCAATTTAAACTGCTTTAATTTTATATCTACACTTTCACAATAAATTAAAGTTTGGCCAGGAATGAAGCGGAATCACTAGGTGACGATTATGTATTAAAGGGAGGTCTCACAAAAAAACAAATATATGACTGTACAAGCTGAACTTGCTTATTTTGACAGGATATAAACTTCTAAGTATCGTGTTGAACATTTATTATAATAATAATAATAATAATAATAATAATAATAATAATAATAATAATAATAATAATAATAATAATAATAATAATAATAATAATAATAATAATAATAATAATAATAATAATAATAATAATAATAATAATAATAATAATAATAATAATAATAATAATAATAATAATAATAATAATAATAATAAAAATAATAATAATAATCTTTATTATGTGCAAATTGGTTACGGTTACAGTGAGAGAATGAATAGATGTATATAAAAATAGTTATTATTTTTTTTTTAAATATTAATACATAAAATATTACTAAAATATATCATCATAAATTAAAACAATTAACAAAAGTAAAAAAAAGCTACAGTGAATAACGATAGAATACCGATAAGTGCTAAAACACTTGTGTCGGTTAAGACAATAACATAATAAATACTAATCTAAAATGACGTAAAAGATTTAAAAATTAAAAAAATATAAAAAATAGTTAAATAGTTAAAAATAAGAAGATATGTGATATGTATCTTATAATTATCATCATGTCCGATAGTCAAGCAGCCATTAAAGCGCTGAGCTCTTAAGTAATCAGCTCAAAAATGGTCTGGAGATGCCTAGAACAATTGAATTAGTTAGGAGAGAAAAATAGAGTTACTCTCTCTTGGGTCCTGGGACATAAACGAGTACAGGGTAACGAGATTGCAGATAGTCTTGCAAGGAAATGGGCTCAAACACCCTCTGTAGGACCTGAGCCGTTCTGTAGTATCAGCAGTAACATAATATTAGGAGAGATTAAAAAAGAATTGGGCAGTAGAAGAACCGATAATTGGAACAATCTCTTGGGGCTGAGACAGGCCAAGATACTTCTGGGTGAATATAACCAGAAAATATCGGAAGCCTGCATCTGCCTGAGCAAGAACAGGCTACGTATTGTAACAGGGATCCTTACTGGGCATTGCCGACTAAAAAGACACCTAAGTAAATTGAGAGTAGTAGAGGATAGTGAGTGCAGATTCTGTGAGGAGGAGGACGAAACCTCCATTCATATCCTAACTGAATGTGTAGCACTCCAGAATCCAAAGGCACTATATCTAGGAGGATATCAAATAGAAGAGGGAGATTTACCTAACTTGAAGCCACTTCAAATCCTACACTTCCTTAAGAAAATAGGATTGAAAGGGTCGTTATAGGCATTGCGAATTTCCTTAGTGCATTGGCGACAGAAGGGGACACAATAGATCTTTTAGGTCGCAGTCTTAGATTATACAAAACTTAGATGGAACATAAGACACTGCGCATAATCCCATTTCGAAATTATTCACACCCACCAATCGCAGTTGAGAACATCACATGTCAGAGCGTT
The DNA here is from genome assembly GCA_927349885.1 of Psylliodes chrysocephalus. NCBI lineage: Eukaryota > Metazoa > Arthropoda > Insecta > Coleoptera > Chrysomelidae > Psylliodes > Psylliodes chrysocephalus. The sequence continues at coordinate 34,225,472 of OV651814.1, forward strand.
GTCCATCAAAATTTAATGTGTCAACGAGAATTAATTTGGTATTTTAGTGACTAAAATTTTGGAAATTAACGTTGAAAATGCCAACATGTGTTGTAAAAAGCTTTATTTATAATAAACCTGCGAAATGTGACTGAGATAAATGAAACTTACATTTATTTCGGTGAGATATTTAATTTTTAAGGATTCTGTCGACGTCCATATTTGTTGATTTGAAAATAAACAGAATCGGACTTGGTCATTGGTACATGTTATAAGTAGCAAATAAAGGTTATTATTATAAACTGTTTATTATTTCTTGTTTCATGGGGAATCTTTTTTTAGCAAGCGAAAAGAGAAACATACAATCAAATACAAAAATACCAATTTCATTGCCAATTTATTCGTTTCAAACTGGTTTCAATAGTTTTCTCAAAACTATTTATTTAGTAATTCTCTATAACAGTGTTACTCAAAGTGTGAGGGCTTCGCGAAGAAAATAATCACAATAAAAAAAAACAGTTCTATCGCCAAAAAATGGAGGGACCTGGCTTGAGGACTTTTTTGAGAAATAATTTTTTTAAGTCACTAAGAGGAAGGAGGATATGATTTTGCTTTAGGACTTTTTTTAATTTTATTTTTCATGGGTGAAATGGATTTGGGATAATTCTTGCAAGGAATCTTTTGAATAAATCAAAAATAAATTAACAACAAATGATGATCTTGTGAATTTTCAGCCTGAGTTGCCGATTAAATTATTCGTAGATGCATCAAATGTGGGAATAAGGGCCATGATATGTCATGTTTTTGAAAAAAATATTGAGAAATCTATAGCTTCTGATTCGCGTACCTTATCAAATTCCGAACAAAAATATTCCCAAATTGAAAAAGAGGTCCTTGCAATAATTTTTGGCTTAAATAAATTTAATGAATATTTATATGGACATTTCTTTATCCTAGTTACAGATCACTTACCTCTGGTAACTATTTTTAACCCAGCTAAATGTATACCTCAATGTTCAGCCAACAGACTACGTAGATGGGCAGTAATATTGTCAAATTACAATTATAAAATTGAATATGTAAAATCGGAGCATAATATAAAGCCGATTTTTTATCATGTTTACCTATTGAAAGTCAAAATGAGAGTCAAAATAAAGAAACATTTGAAATACATTTTTTAAATTATGTGTTTTATGTGTTTAGGGCTCCGTTAAATATTTCGCTATTCAAAAAGGTACCGTCGCCAAAAAAGTTTGAGAAACACTGCTCTATAATAATAAGGGATCTATCCATTTAATTTACATTCTGCATTTTGACATATAAAGTAATATATTTTGTAATCGCAGCAAGTGTCAAAACGATCTACTTTATGCAACCAGTTGCATAAAGTAGAACATTATGCAACTGACTACGAAAAGTTGATTATGTCACCAGTTACGAAATGAAAATAAATAAAACTGCCTCTTTTTTGGTTTTTAAGTTGAAAAATCGAAAAATCGAAAAATCGAAAAATCGAAAAATCGAAAAATCGAAAAATCGAAAAATCGAAAAATCGAAAAATCGAAAAATCGAAAAATCGAAAAATCGAAAAATCGAAAAATCGAAAAATCGAAAAATCGAAAAATCGAAAAATCGAAAAATCGAAAAATCGAAAAAGCATGAAATCGAGAAATCGAGTAATCTAAAAATCGAAAAATCCAAATATCCAAAAAACGAAAAATCGAAAAAAACCAAATATCGAAAAAAAGGCAATGAATAGTGACATTTCATATTTGAAAATATGACATTACATTTAACAACAAAAAGAAAACAAAAAAGAAAAGCTGTAAATTGCGTTTTATTTTTAAAATAACACCGTTATTGAAAACGGCTTAGAAATGTTGGGGGTAAAATTTTGACGTACTCCTAAGGATAAAGGGTAAAAATTTTTTTTTTTTTCAAATTTCTCGCTGGTAATGTCAAAAATTAGATCGTCAACACTGCACATGTCCCTTATTTTTATTATTACTATTGAAAAAAAAAACGTCGTAGGGTAATCAAATACAACAATTTTCTAAAATATTTGATTGGAAGTACCTACAAAAGATTTATGGTGAGTTATTTTTCAACACAATTTTATAAATATTCAAGTCAAAATTAGAAAAAATCTTGTATGTAAATACGTTACGAAATGCCATTTTGTGTAACTCGTTCATTTTTCGGGACCTCGCTCCGCTCGTTCCGCAAATATTTACTCGTTACACAAAATAAGGCATTTCGTAACTGGTTACATAAATAACTATTAATTGACTTCCTAATATTTTAATTCATTGAACGGTATTTTCGGTAAATAATTAAATCATAAATAATTACCGGCATATAAGTACCAAAACATTTTTTTCTCTTCGAAGAGTAGGCCTGTCAAATAAACTTAAAATATTATAACGAACGAAAAGGTAACCCATTTCTAATAAAATTTAATTATTTATTTTATTTTGGTGTGATCGTACAAAAAATCTTGTGTGTAATTCGAGCAAAATGTACTTTGGCTGTTGCGATAACTTATTGTCTCAACAGCTATCTTGTTGCAATAATTTTATAAACTTTTATTTAGGGTCGATTTCACCGCGCGTTTTGTTAAACGAAGTTTAAAATACTAAACGAAGATTAAAATGACATTTTTATATTAACAAAAACGAAGTTTAAATTACTAAATGAAGTTTAAAATGACATTTTTACATTAACAATGTCATTTTAATCTTCGTTTAATAATTTAAACTTCGTTTGAAACAACGGTGGAATCGGCCCTTAGCTAGTTATATATTGATAAAGTGTTATTGCCCTCATCATACATGAATCGTGCTAACAAATAAAGTCAAAAAAACGTCTCATAATTTTTCATCTTTTAGTTACCCACCAAAATTAGGTACTACAATACAAATATTTAAGTCCGGCCCAGAACGTCTCCCTACTCCTTCCACCCAGTTTTTCGGTATTGGCAAAATTTGCGCAGCGAAAAATGCTTCCTATGTTGCCTCTACCCTTTCTAACCTCTTTGGTCGCAGTGTATTAACACCCCATTCCCAACATAACATGTATCTTATACATTCTCCATTTAGTTTTCAAAGAAATAGTTTATGTCTTCATCGGGATTATCTATAAATTATTTTTGAATAGGAACATACTGACTAGTGTTGTAATTTCATGAGGAATCATGTTGTAAAGTTTAGGTGCTATATGTTGATTGTGTAATTGTAATTCTTTTCAACATTAAAGGTGTAACAAAATGATGCCTTTCTCGAGTATTGTATGTATGTGACGGAAATTGGGCACTATATTTATTGGTATGTTGTTTATAAAAAGACGCAAAAATAAAAAGTTGTCTTAAATTTAAAATTTTTATTTTAGCATGAAGCAATTATTTTGGATACCTAGCGTTTTTTCAAAAATTAATTTAAAAAATCTACGCTGAATTAGTTCAAGCTGATGTATGTGCGTTTCTAAAGCTCCTCCTCAAGCTGCAATCGCGAAGATGGCTTTCAACAAGTGAGAAATATAATGTTTTTGGGTGTTTCAGAGGTAACAATGATTTTATAAACCTAAATCTATATAAAATCGTTCTTAGTTTATTTACATTATGTGAAATATGTATGTCCCATCTCAGATGAGGATCAATCATAATTCCTAGATATTTGTGTTTTAGGTAAAATGGTAAATATTTCGGTGTTAATATTTATTTTTATTTTAATAAAGTGAGGAATACTAGCGGAGTTGCAGCTAAACAGTAGGTAATTAGTTTTTTCCACATTAACTGTTAGCGATTTTAATTGTAACCACTTTAGAATAAGGGTAAAATCCTGCTACACTTTATTTTTCAAAGAATACCAGTCTTCATCATCGTATTAGATGGTCATGTCATCCGCAAATCCTATAATATTAACTTTGGTTTCTAATGAAAACAACTCATTATTATAAATATTAAGGAGCGTCGGTCCTAGTATCGACCCCTGTGAAACGGTTGCTTAAATAACTTTCGAATAAATTTAGGGTTTTTTTCTCTTATTCCGATGTCTTGCAAGAATTGTAAAAGTTGATGGCTTACGCTGTCAAATGCCTTTGACAAATCTATAAATACATACAGACTTGGACGGGTAGAATTTAAAGATTCTGTGATTTTAGATGTTAGTGTTAACATAGCATCTTCAGTTGATCTTTGTTTTCTGAAACCATACTGATTATTGGAAAGGATTTTGTATTTATTTAAATAGACATCTAATCGTTTTGTTATAATTTTTTCAAACTTTTTTGATAAATTTGTTATTAATGATATCGGTCGATAAACAGAGAGCTTAGTAACATCTCCTTTTATATAACGAATATTTAAAAGCATCTGGGTAAACACCATTGACTATACTTTTGTTCGTTATCGTCGGCCTAAGATGCAAATGGTCTAACTCTACTTGTTACCAAAGATACGTTTTATTATCTCCCCGTTAGTTGAAGATCTATACTGTCGATTCGAAATCGCCTACCATGCCTATTTTAAATATTTGCGCCAAAAATTACTCATTTTGTATAACCCCTTTACATTAAGGTTAGGGCTGAAAGATTTTTTGCCTTTCCTGAACAATTTATATTTTAGGAGTTAGGCCATTTGCATCTTAGGCCGACGATATGTATTTGAGTGGTTCAATTATGTAAGGTGTCACTTTTTTAATCACTTCAGCCTTCAAATTATCTAAACCGACCCCTTTTTTATTTTTTAATTCACTAATAGCAAGTTTTACTTCAGATATATAGATGGCCTCGAAAACAAATGAATTTGAGAGAGTATGTTTTTTAGGGCTAAGGTTTGGATCTTGTTTTATAGAATTTGCCAATTTTTTTTCATTGTCGACCAAAATATTATTAAATTCATTAGCTATATCAATAGTTTTAGTTAATATTTCCCCTGAACTTGCTTTCTTAAGTTTTTCTATAGTATGTTTATTTAGTTTTGTTTTACTTATTTCTTTAATGACCTCCCAAAGATTTTTTGAACTAGTTAGTTTAACTTAATTAAATTGGTATCTGGGCTCATAGGTCTTGCTAGACCTCAGCCCTTATTCTATTTATAATAATACTAATAATAATAATATGTAACGGTTGAAACCGTTTTCGTTATTTAGACCCAAACATTGTAACGGTCGGAACCGTTTTCGTTATTTTGACACCAACATCTCTACAAGACATCTAATACTAGAAATGATAGTGTCTCAAATAATACAATAGATGAAGAAATATATTAAAGAATAGAAACAGCAAGGAGAATAATCAACGCTATAAAAACCAACTTCAGAATATACCGCTATACCATATACAACAACAAAATTAATATTTTTCACCCTTCTGTTGACCTACATAATAATATTTTTAATTGATATATTTATATTCAAAAATATTAATGTCAATCCAAGTTGTGAAATAACATAGCAAAGTTGATTTATTGTCACTGACAAAATTTAGAAATTCATTTAGCAAAGTTGGTGGGTTTGGTTTGAAGTCTGGAGAATCGATTGATAAGAATATCAAGTTTGTTAAAAGAGGGATGTCATGGGGATTTGATGGGATTATTGATTTTTTGTTGATTGTCAGTTGGGAAATGAGATTGGTAAAAGTCAGAGGGTAACTTTGGATTTTAAAAGATGATTTGTAATTAAGGTAATGAATTTTTAAAGTTGATATTTCTTTAAGAAGCTTTTTTTACGAGTTAGCGGAGAAAGAGAATGACACCAAGAACGGTTTATAAGGAATGGTCCACAAAAAAAAATTTACGCGCATCGAATAGTTCTAAATAACAGTTTGATTTTAACCACTCGTATCTCTGCCTTTGTCGACCATGAGTTACTTTAGAGTCATTTTTGTGGAATACTCTTTACATTAAGTGATGCTAATTATTTTGTTTTTCATATTATTTAAAAATATTTAGTTTATCATCTTTTTTTCCCATGTTTTATTTTTTTTTTTTTTTTGTTTATTTTAGAATTATATAATTTTGGACTATAATGATAAAAGCATGAATTTTACGTAATTGGTTTTTTTACAATTTTTATATTAAAGATTGTTGCAGATCTAATCTTTGTATATTTATTATTGGCGTATCTTGTTCATTTAATATTTGCAGTAAGCATTGATAGGTATACCAATTTTGAATATAAAAAATTTCCTGTTTCTTTTTACAGTAGGTGTAAAAATAAAGCTTCTTTACTAGTGGTAACAGGTGGCGTAATAGTCATCGATGACTGGAACCATTAATAATAAATAGGACCTTATGACAAGTGTCGCCTCGTTTGATTAAACCTCGTATTAAACTCTTGCTGGACTCGTTTAAATGTGTCAGGGCAAATTACTCTACATTCTTCAACATTCGATGTTTTAAAACGTAAATACAGTCAGGAACTGTAGCTTAAACCTTAGATTTAAAGTATCCCCACAAAAAAATGTAAAGGTGTTAGGTCCGGAGACCGAGCTGGCCATTCTATTGGTCCGCATCGTCCAATCCATTTACCAGTATCTTACTCATCTAGATAATGAAGTAATAGTATGCAGGACCACCATCTTGTTGGAACGTTATTTCCAAGTTACCAAATTCATCTAGATGATTTTTCCAGAATTTAAAGAATTAACAGTTCAAAGCATCTTCAGGTAAATTTCAACGGTTAGGTTAGGATTCAAAATATTAGGCCAGACAATGTGGTTTCGTAAAATAACTGCCGACGAAAACTGATTTTCACGAAACGTGAGGATTTATGTCACTTCAATTCCTCACATTTTTAATATTAAAACCTCCATTAAGGAAGAAAGTACTTTTGTCACTAAAAAAAATTTTTTACACAGTCTCACTGTTGGACAATTTTAGTGGACATATTTTGACAAAATTCGAGAATTCGCTTTTGGTCGGTGTCGGAAAGTTGATGCACCATTTTCAATTTGTATGGGTGGAATTTGTTTTTGGTCATCACCATGTGGACTGTACTATGACTGACTTTACAGGTAAAACTTGGGCTGTGAAAGAAGCAAGATTGACTACAATATCAATTTGTTTATCAACACTAATATTCAGTCGACCAGATCATTTGACATCATGATTACTACCTGTTCTTTGAAACTTATGAAGAAGCTCCCTCAAATAAGTCAGGGCGATATGGGTACCTCTCATTAAAAATGCATTCCGTCGCATACAAATTATTTCCACTTTTACCAATAATAATTAAGATAGCTATTTGTTAGCTAGAGCACGTACTATTTTGTTTATGTAGATACTTATACCATTAGATCTACTGTTTGTTTTTATAAATAAAATTAATTTTATTACAAAACTAACATAACATCTGAAGGTGTGAAATTTGTGGTAAATTTTTATAAAATAAATAATTAAATAAATTTAAATATGTCAGAAACATATTAAATTAAACTTTTGATGCAATACAATTTTAAATTATAATTTGTTTAATAATGTTTTTTTACTGCACCATATAACACATAAATTAAAAACACTGAAAAACACATAGAGAACTTTTGTATTTTCTATTATGTTTTTGTTCAACTCTTTATTATTTTATTTCCCTTTCATTTATAAAGAGTACAAGTTGTGTTTTAAAGATCTTAAAACAAGTTTCCTCTTTCATTCTCTGTGGTTAGTAATTAAACAATTTTGTATCGAAATATAGGTACAGCATCTTTATACCATAGATTTAGAAATTATTGGTGAACAGTGTAATTGTTCTTGTTGAGTATTGATGGCTTTAACCCTAGTAGAACCGAATGTTGGCTATATATCGGCGCAACATCGCCCCAATATTGGAATATTGGCGCAATATTGCAGCAAGATTTCAATATTTAGCCAATATTGGCCTTAGATTGATTCTCGATATTCCGCCAATATTGGGTTGTAAATGTTGGCCGGACATTGGCGTAATATTGACCAATATTGACAATATATGACCAATATTGGATATACATAGGCTTTAGATTTTTTTGCAATATTGCCTTTGCATTGGGAATCAATATTGGTCGAATATTGGCTAAATATTGGTTAAGCAAAATGTTGTTGAACCAACGAACTTCCAATATTGCGCCTTTATTGCGATCAATATAGCCCCAATATTGTGACACAATATTATGTATAGATTGGCAAGCCAATGTTTGGCCAATATAACTTAAGAATATTTTTACCAATATTGGAGGTTTTGTTGTAAATGTTGGCCAGACATTGACACAATATTGACCAATATTGACAATATATGATCAATATTGGATATACATAGGCTTTAGATTTTTTGCAATATTGCCTTTGCATTGGGAATCAATATTGATTGAATATTGGCTAAATATTGGTTAAGCAAAATGTTGATGAACCAACGAACTTCCAATATTATTGCGATCAATATTTCCCCAATATTGTGACACAATATTACGTATAGATTGGCAAGCCAATGTTTGGCCAATATAACTTAAGAATATTTTTACCAATATTGGAGGTTTTCTTGTAAATGTTGGCCAGACATTGACGCAATATTGACCAATATTGAGAATATATGACCAATATTGGATATACCTAGGCTTTAGATTTTTTTGCAATATTGCCTTTGCATTGGAAATCAATATTGGTCAAATATTGGGTAAATGTTGGTTAAACAAAATGTTGATGAACCAACGAACTTCCAATATTATTGCGATAAATATAGCCCCAATATTGTGACACAATATTATGTATAGATTGGCAAGCCAATGTTTGGCCAATATAACTTAAGAATATTTTTACCAATATTGGAGGTTTTGTTGTAAATGTTGGCCTGACATTGACACAATATTGACCAATATTGAGATTATATGACCAATATTGGATATACATAGGCTTTAGATTTTTTTGCAATCTTGCCTTTGCATTGGGAATCAATATTGATCGAATATTGGCTAAATATTGGTTAACCAAAATGTTGATGAACCAACGAACTTCCAATATTATTGCGATCAATATAGCCCCAATATTGTGACACAATATTATGTATAGATTGGCAAGCCAATGTTTGGCCAATATAACTTAAGAATATGTTTACCAATATTGGAGGTTTTGTTGTAAATGTTGGCCAGATATTGACGCAATATTGACCAATATTGAGAATATATGACCAATATTGGATATACATAGGCTTTAGATTTTTTTGCAATACACCGCACCGCGCAGCTGCAGCCGACTACCGCGCGTTCACGTTCGCTGTTCGCTGGCATCCATTTATTTCAGTTTATTTGTTGATGTTCAACTCAACGACTCAACGTTTCTTTACTTTCTTTTGTGTTTTTGGTTTTTAGTAGCATTTTCGGATTCAGTAAATTGCATTTTAGTTTTGGTGGTACACTAATAATAAACATAAGTGTTTGGATTGTGTTGTGAAAATGAATACGTCTGGGAAACGGTAAGTACACAGATTTTATTTACATACAGAGTGTATAGAGAGAGACGCCATCCGCCATTTTGCAATAATAGTCGTTAGAGCATTATGTAGGACTTATTTGACAAAAATCTTGTATGAATATGTTCTTGACCCAATGTACACGGTGTTATATTATATATTATTAAAAATATTGCTTTGATAAATTAAATTAAAGTACTTAGATGGTGCCATTTAGATCTACGCCGAAACCATGCAAAAACTTACAACGTAATCTCTCATGTCTGATTATGAGGGTTATTTGAATTATTTGATAAAAGATTTTTGTCTAACATCGGCTTTGGGTACATTCTTACAGACTTAATCATATAGGTATGCTTTAATAAAATACGTGTTTTGTACTTAAAATAACATACAGTAAACACGAAAATAAAAAAAATTTCTGACATCCCTATTTTTGGATTTAAATAAGACGTTTGCTGAAAACGATGTGTAGGATAAAACATTTGGTAGGATTAGTAAAGATTTGAATTTGTACAATACATAGGTAGGTAGCTTAGCCCTAGAAAGAATTTAAATTTTAAACATCTTACCTATTATCTCGATGACTCAATCAAATACTGCCACAACTAAAATAGTATTGTTTCGAGAAATTTAATTTTAAAGTTTTGTAAGTTTCTGTTATGAATATTTTGTTTTTGACATAAAATCTTTATTTAAAAGCTACGACATTTTCCTATTAAAATTAACGATTACGATTATAAAAGCACCCTAACTCGAGTTATCGCATAGTTTGTAAAAAAATTGCCATAGTTTGTAAAAAAAATTGGGTGTTTTTGCAGAAAATAACTAGAATTGGGGCAGTTTTAGCTAGATTTTAAATGATAAGGATATTTTTGTTTGTTGCGATATTTAAAATAAAAACTTAATAATATTTTGCATCCAGTAAAACAAAAATGTAATTTTCTTTGTTTTTTGACTTGTGGCGGTTTTTGATTGAGCCATCGATCTGTTTAGTTATATAGACCCCTATTGTGATAGGGCAATGGAGTCAGCTCTTCAGGAATTATCTAAAAATGTAATTAAAAGCGGGTGTGTTTTGAGGCCATTACTTTAAGGTAGTTCACCCTTTATATATATATATATATATATATATAAATTGTTATTTAAAAAATTAATGATTAAAATACGCCTATTGCTTTTATGTGTTGCTTTACTACTTAAAAATACAAATTGTTATGTACTACATCAATTTGTTTTATCAGTAAAAGTGGTAATTCAATAAATTTGCACAGATTTATGTTTTGAAGCCTGTTAAAAGTAAAATAAAAATCCAATAGATTTTTAAAAAGCTTCACTATATTTCGCTCTGACGATGCTTAGCTGAGTCTAAGTGAAACCGGTTAGCCTGAGTATTGCGAAATATAGTGAAGCTTTTTAAAAACTATTGGATTTTTATTTTACTTTTAAATTTGCACACCTGAAAATTGACAAATGGATGTAAAATCAACGGTCATACTAACCCAAACAAGCAAGCACATCAGTTTGAATTGTTGAAACCCTTACTTCATGGAATCTATTCATGATTCATACAAATGAAACGCAAGGTAACAAGAAACTCCACAATAATATATTAAATGTAAAAAATATAAAAATATATACAATACTCATCTACATTCTAGGGGCTAAGCTATCAAATATATTTGATATAATTATATTCGATATAATTTCTTGTCATCCTGAAGATGTTACATGCTGTAATGAAACAATTGTAGATGAGTATTGTATATTTTTTACATTTAATATATTATTGTGGAGTTTCTTGTTACATTGTGTTTCATTTGTATGAATCAAGCACACCTGAAAAAACTTCCAACTTTCTCACCAATACTACACACCAATTAGCTTCTTTAAAAAGTAGTAGACTTTAGGAAAGTATGCCATGCCAGTTAACCATGATTTAATTTTCAGATTTTGTGGAGAAGGTAGCCAATATTATGGAGAAACAGGATAAAACCTTAAATACCTTGGCAAAAATACTTGGTGGCATTCAGTATGAACTAAGAGGTTTGCGTGAACAATTTTCAACTTCGAACGTTGCCATATCAAAATGTAATATTTCACAAGAAGACGTTGAAATAGCTTCAATGTTTCCCATACAGTCCGAAGAGAAGCTTCAGGATGTTGAAGTGAAGCTTTAACATAATTAATTTTTCCAAAAAGTGGTGAGTATATTTTGTACAGTGTACATACAAGTCAATTAGATTTTAATGTTGCTTCAATAATTATTAATTTTTTCTTTGTTGTGCTTTAGCTTGCTTCTGTCTCGCTTGTTGGAGGAAAAGACATTAGCAACCTAATTTCCAATATACTACGAAAAACGTTGTCTAAGGAACTCAGTCTCCAATTTAGCGGTCTTGGTAGAAAAGGAAAGAAACATTTTTCGGCATTATGGCTCTACAAGGTTATACTTGCAGCTGTTAAAATACGTTACAACGACATAGATGATACTGTTGTACTAAAAAGAACTTCGTTAGTGCTGGCAACATCTGGTGATCGTGACGGAGGCAGAAAAGCAAGATCAACGAAACGAAATGGTTAGTTTAAAATTACTTGATATTGTTTCCCCATAAAAGTGTAGACAATCAGCTTAGAATATTCCCAAAATTTATGCTTTTTAACATGCATGAGTTATTATTCCAATATGTTGTCCCTTTCCTTATTTGTCTGAACTCTACACCTTTCAATTTTCTTCGACATTGTCTCTGCCATGAATACAATTCTCCTAATTATTACATAAAATCAGATTTATGTTTTCAATCATTTTTAATAATCTATTTTGATCTTTATTTTACCTTTAAGAAATAAAATCAATAAATATTGATTTTATCAAATTATCTAATGAGTTTTTTCATTATTGTTTTAGGTACTTCTAGTCAGTCTTTCTCTTCAGGAGATTCCACCGCAAGTTCTACTGGAAGTAATACACAGCTGGTGTCGACTCTAATGGAAGGCGACGAAAAAGTTTAGTTATTGTGAATAATATGGATTTAAGCAGTGTGATAATGTGCATTAGGATATAATACGTAAAGGATCTTTTATAAATATTATCGCGTTGTAGGATCATCCTGTATGTGTTAGTGTTATTTGCATAGTGGGTTTTTACAAGCGGCTTTTTAATTTTTTTATATGGGTATGTTTTGACATACAACCTATATATCGTCGTCTTGGAAGTCAATAGGCGTAATCCACAAATTTCGTGAAAATGAGATAAGTATATACAAATGAAACGCAAGGTAACAAGAAACTCCACAATAATATATTAAATGTAAAAAATATAAAAAAAAATACAATACTCATCTACAATTATTTCATTACAGCATGTAACATCTTCAGGATGACAAGAAATTATATTTGACAGATGACAACTACTTGATCTAATATTATAATAATTAGTTGTTATCTGTTAAATATAATTTCTTGTCATCCTGAAGATGTTACATGCTGTAATGAAACAATTGTAGATGATTATTGTATATTTTTTATATTTTTTACATTTAATATATTATTGTGGAGTTTCTTGTTACCTTGCGTTTCATTTGTATATACTTATCTCATTTTCACGAAATTTGTGGATTACGCCTATTGACTTCCAAGTCGATTATATTTTAAACATATTTTTTTCACTTGTCAGAATTCGTACTGTGCAATCGTTATTCTTCGCATTTTAATGTGAGCTACTCGTAACATGCATATTTTCTCTTTATTTATGCAATTATGTTAATTGCTACGGATTTTTGTGTTTCTTTTATTTTTGTATGATTTACAATGTTCTTATCTAAATAAGTTATTTATATTAGTTATTGTTTCATTTATGTGAGTTATATGCAGGGTGTGTCCATTCATTGATAGTTCATATACATTTATATTTTCTGGGATCATTTTTTACGTACATTCCGGGTGGGCAACTACGAACGGGGAGGGCCCAACCAAAAATCGAAAAAAATTCAAAAACAAGTTATACGAATAACATTTTTAAGGATTTCTAAAATAATTTCACATAAATAGTTTTCCACTCAAACAATACACCTGGTTATTTGGCAGTATTCATATTTAACGGTCGGTTTTTTTACCTACATCTATTAGTTTTAAATAACATTTTTAAATATAGCTTTTAAAAAATTAAGTAGTAGTCAGTATAGTGACTTGAAATTGCAAAATACTCGTTTGTTGAAAAAGTTCTTCAATTAGAATTCAGAAATGTAATAAAATACAGGCTTTTCATAAAAAAATTGAACTTCAACTGGAGACCGACTGTATGGACACCCCTGTATATGTGAAAATATTGTAGACATCCTTAAAAATAATATTCTCATAACTTGTTTTTGAAAAAAAATTGTAGGTAGCCAGGCACGGCCGACTCCCCCCTATTTTCATTAATAAAATTTTGAACATGCAACGCCCTGTTTGTAAAGTTGAACAGAAGTAACATTTTTTAAACTTTTTTATAATTTCAATGTTTTCTTATTTGTTTAACCCTTTTTTTGTTTTTAATAAATCCATTGAAAACTAACTAATTTTTATATTTCGCATTTCCTACATTGTTTTGTTTATCTCTAGTCATATAATAACTCTGAATATATATTACTTATTTATATTGGGGTTTTTCCAAAATAGATTGTCCTAATGTTGCTGGGGCATATTGCGCCAATGTTCTTCCTACCTCAAAGTCCAATAATTGTATAAAATTAACAACCAATATAAACTACATATTGGCTTTATACCGACTAAATATGTATATATTAATCTGATTATATATTGTAAAAAAACTATAATATATAATCAGATTTATATATACATATATAGTCAGTATATAGCCAATATATAGCCAATATATAGCTTATATTGGTTGATTGTATAATTATTGGACTTTCAGGTAGGAACAACATTGGCCCAATATGCGCTAGCAACATTAAGGCAATCTATTTTAGAAATATTACCCCAATATTTATTACCAATATTACCCCAATATTTATTACCAATATTGGGGTTATATATTTTGCCAATATTGGCCCACAATTGTAAACCAATATTGGGCCTATATGTTTTGCCAATATTGGAGCAATATTCGCCACCCTATTTTGGGTTTCATTGGTCTGCCAATATTGGCGCAATATGTGCCGGCCTATTTTGGGTTTGATTGGTCTGCCAATATTGGCGCAATATTCGTTTCCAATGTGTGATCGTGAAAACCCTTAATTAACTACCAATATTGGTGCTATATAGCCACAATATTGGTACGCTGTTTCAACCCATCGTAGTAACCAATATTGCGCCAATATTGGCGCAATATTGTCGGGCCAATATAGGTTCTCTAGGCTCGGCAATATTGCCCAATATTGGCGCAATATTCCTTTCCAATGTAACCTAACGTTGGCTAAATAGTGGGACAATATTGTGCAATATCCCGCCAATATTGGCCGTATATTGGAAAGCGTTAACATTTTTTTCTAATTCCAATATTGTTGAATATTGGCGGCAACATCTGGCCAATATTGCGCCAATATAAATTTCTACTAGGGAAGTTCATTTTTATTTTTGTATTGCTGTTACACTAGCAATACCTATAAGTACTATATTATTGCCTAATAACCAATATTTGTAACGTGTGTAGGGTGAGTTTCCCTATAGCACTTAGTTCTTACCAAGCCCGTTGTGCATCCTCTTAAATTGATAGGCACCTCCTATATCGTGAGCCAGCATACAGATTTATTGTAGTTGACAACGTCTCCAAGAGGTGCTTCTCTTATATCGGCCGGCCTTATCAATGACGAGTCAGAATGCTTGTGATCAGGCGCAGATACCGTCTAGTCATAGACAATTATATGTTTGCTATAGTGTTGTAAGGATAACTTAAAAGTTCTATGGCAACGTTGAAGTTTGTTGTTTCATCTCATCTCTTCGTAAATTTCACAAGGGAATGTTCTTTAATTGGGACTGCTACTACCGATGTTGTCGGTCCAATAAAAGGGCCAGGTTCAAAAAGTATTTAGTTGGCAGCCTTTCGATGTGGCGTGATCTATGATTCATCTTAAGGTGACCACATTGTTGATGGATATTTCGGCCAAAGTTTAATGACATTCTAACACTAACCCTGAGTAAATTTGTGGTTTGTCCAGGGTGAATAGTGCTTGTCTGCTATCTGTATAGATGAGCATTTTGCTTCCAGTGATGCCCTTTCTGGTAAATTATTTTGCCGCTATGAGAATCCCCGTGAGCTCGGTTTGAGCTACACTAGCACTATTGCTCACAGACCGTTTTACATTCCACTTACTGAACTTTGTTTTGTTTACGAAACGTTTTGTGTTTAGGAATTTTGGAGGTTTAGTTCCATTTTCATCCTTTTTCTTGGAGTTGATGGACAGTGAATGGTCCTGTACGACTGTTCTATTATTTTGAAAGCTACTTGCATTCTTTCGCAGAGTATGTTCCCAACATTTCCTATTTGCAAAGTAACCATGTCATTTGCATACATTATTGCTCAATAACTGTCATTATTGGAACGGCAGATGAGGGTGTCAAGCATCATGTGTTACGTTATTTATAAAACAAAATATAAACTATTATGTTATTATTAATATCATTATTATATTATTTTAAATTCAACTCAAATACCGAAAAGTAAAAGAGACCAGATTGTATAACAGTTTCACCGACTAGCCCTATTTTGCGGTGTGGAATTTATATCGCGCCAGAATCTTTCCTAGTGGATAAAAGAACAAAAACCTTCTATGGACCGACCTCTGATACTTACTACCCCACCGTGCCAATTTCCATTAATATAGCAATGTACATAGGTGCACATTTAGTAATGCTGCAAATAGTAATAGGGATTGTAGACTAATCTTTTGCTAACAACGTAGATAACATCAAAGTATCTTTTAAATCAATTAATAAACTAGACTCCCATCTAGTCAATACAAAAAACAAAACGAATTTGTTAGATAAGAGTGGAGTATACAGGTTGCAATGCAGCGATTGCGATGCCAGTTATATCGGCAGAACTTGTAGATCTCTATGAGTCCTGATAGGCGAGCACATCAAGAAGCCGGACACATCTGCATTCGGACATCACTTGAGGTTCAATCAACATAATTTTAGCCCAACATAAAACTCCAAATTATTAGTTAACTTAACCACAAAAAATTTCAATTTATTAGATTTTCATGAAGATGTTGAAATTACTCTTGAAAGGGACAACAATATCCTCAGTCTCAACACTCAAGTGAACCTTAACAGAAATTTCATACCACTCCATAGACAACTCAATTAACCCTCTATGATGATGTAGGTCCGAGTCGCCCAATACAAGCCTTCGAGAGCCATCCCCTCCTAAACTCGATTTCACCCATCAAAGCCTACCTTTGGGACCATGGTACTCTTTTGATTAAAACTTTTTTGTTCTCTATTTTGTCTCTTTCAACCATGAGTACGCTTGATGAGTGATTCAGTAATTTTTAGGACTAAACATCAGATTCACTTTTAGGGACCGCGGGTTCAGTTGTGCCATCTTGGGTTCTCTGAAAGAATGTTCTGCAGAGCCCGGGCTGGCACATCAAAATCACGCGAGTGACATTTTTGTTTTGTCTTGACATCAAAATAATAATATTATTTCATATTAAATATTTATTTAAATTTAACTAACAATAAATCAAATCTTTAAATTCAATAATAACAAATTTTGATCTCCGTTAACTACCTCCAATCACTCGAATCACACTTGGAGAAACATGTTCCACACTGAGGTGAACGCACCTCCTCTCTTGACATTTGACAAGTCAACGTCTTCAAGTGTCGCTTGTCACCACTGTCATGTGGAAACGGTTAAACAACTTAAATAAAAATGAATAGATAAATTTAAATTTGAAAATATTAATAATACTAAGATTATGATTTAGCAAGTTGTAAATATCCCGAAATATCTAATTTTGGGAGTAAGGATGACCAGGAACTTGTTGGATACGTTGTGGACAGTAGATAGACTTTTTTATAATTATAATGTATATAAAATAAAAAAAAACCTTCAGTTTTTTTAGTTTGGCCTTCTGCGTTTAACTTTCTTCATATTAACTATTGTATTCTAGATTCAAATTTCAATATACCTTTCACAGTCACCCTCTATTTGTAAATTTCTTTAAATTTTAACTAATTTGTTAACTTGTTTTCAATTGTGCGAATAGTGAAGGTGGCATAATTCCTTAATTCCACACAAGCTAACTTGCTTCTGGAGATCAGATATGATTTGTAAGGGCTTATCCCACACTCACTATTCCCAATACCAGGTTATTGTCACTTTGTTTGTACCTATCTTTTAATTGTTAATTTGTTCAAACAATCGTATAGGTATATACAATTTTAACTTTTGACTTAAAAGCCTTATTCAGATTTTATCATTTTTTTTAAATTGTAAGTTTACATCCACAATTTTTTTAGATAAGCACTGATGATGGTAAATAAGCCGAAAGCGCTTTGCATTTATTAAGTCTTTCCTTTTGTATCCTTAAATAGCCTGGCGATTAGCGAAGGCACCTTGAGGTGAACCGCGTGGCGGTGTGGCCTCGCAGGTTATATTCCCCAAACTAGGGTAAATCGTTTATTACAAGGGCCACGACTATAACCAGAATCTGTCCACACTAATATTAAACGACTTTTATTATTCGACGAAATTGGATAAATCCGGGACCACCCGATGGAAATAGATTTCCTTTTTGTTTAATTTCGGCACATACGTACACGACAAAGCCACCTATTCACATCGGCCCAAAAACCAGAAAAAAGGAAGAGGTATTTCCTTCTTCCTTCCTCCTTTAGTAAGCGCAAAGTCTTTCACTCTTCCACATTTACAAACAAACAACAATAGATATCAAGTCTCCCTATATTTAACATTTACAATAGCCCAACATTACTTTTCTTATCCAAGACTCTTAAATTTACAAAACCAAAACTAATTATTAACAGATGCATACAATTCCCCAATAATATCATCAGAATATTATTAAAATAATACAAACATTTTTAACTGAAACCCAACTAGGTAAAACCACTCGAAAAGAATAGCTGAATGTTAATTAGATAAAAGGCCATACAGCGTGTTCTGCATTTCATACTTAAACTAAAGCAGGTCCTACAGTACATCATTAGGGCCTGATTATTTTAAATTTCCTAAAAATAAAATTACAATTCAAATTGAAGTGTAACACATGTTCCGCAGTAGAGGTGATAGAACCCCTCCTTATGGACATCCCTTCACAACCAAGCCTTTTATATTCACATCTTCTACACTTATATTTACTGCTTGCGTTATGAGCATGTTACGTATCAATTCACTAACCATCTATCGAATATTCTTGTTGTGTAAGTGTATTATCTTGAAGAATGTAATTTTATCAAATGCACCTTCTATGTGATTTACTGTAGAGCAGATTGCTTTAATGTTCTGCGGATTTATTGAGCATGATTCAAACAACTCGTTTTTGAGACACTTCTAATGCGACAAGATAAGTTTCTGAAATCCTTTCAACCAATAATGCCATACTGAATATCTGATTTAACCAAACTATGATATAGAACTTTTTTGTAAAATAATATGTGTGATAGTCCCATCTAAGATGATATTTGAAAATTTTCGCAGGTTTTATTAAAATGTTTTGTTTGATAATAAGACTGTATTCCGGTAAAGATGTATCATAGATACTAAAAGTATATATAGTCTTTCAAAATTGATTAAAAGAATTTTTTTCTTGATTGTTTCGGCCTTTACTTGATGAAAATCAATATTAATAAAATAAGAATAACCAACCATGGTAAATTTTTACAAACACTTTTGTTTAAAAAATATAGAAGTTTAAAAAAAGTTGTACTTCGAAACAATTTTTAAATATTTTTTTAATAATAGTCTAAAAATCTACCAAGTTTATTTTTTTTTTCATTTTAATGGAAGTAATCTGCAGCCAAATCAGTCTTTCAAGTTATTAAGGTAGTTTTTAATTCTTAATTTAAGATTATACTATCTTAATCGTATAATATATCACAATGTCATCTGCAAAGCTCATAATTTTACCGATAATAACCTATAGGAATAAATTAGTTAAATATCTCACAAATATCAAAGGCCCCAGGACCGTCCTTTGAGGTACACCACACGTGATTTCTACCTTTTCACTATTTATACTTTTATATTTAATTTTTTGTTTCTTATTTGTTAAAAAACTTTTAAACAACTTGTGCGATGTACCTCGTCACCCATATCTTCCAGTGTATCAATAAGTATGAAGTGACGGTGTCGAAGGCCTTCTTTAATTCCAAATGGGTCAAATCATAAAGAAATGTCATTAGAAATTTTAATCTATTTGAACATATATGTAACATAATAACAACCTATTAGAAGCTAGTTTTGGTCCTCCTTAAGAATAAAGTATAGTATTAATGAACTTATTCCTTATATTTGCACCATACTGTATATTCACGTCGATACATGGCGAACATTTCCAATAATCCTACCTGGCCGTCAAATTGTTGAGTCTCTGAACTCTGAACTTCAAGTACGCCGACAAGAACGTGTGGTGGTGGATGCGGTGGGATATACCGGCAAGAGCCGCCACTCAATCGAGTATCATCAGGGCCGGACTGTCTGACAGGTGGTTAACCGCAAGCCGGCTACGTGTAGATACACCTAATTTTTTGCGTGACTTCCTGTACTTAACATTTTTTTTATTAAGACGTTTTACCTTCAACTCGAATAGGAAATTTAAATAAACGTTGAAAAATCTATTTGAATTTATTGTCAGTATCTAATTTATTATTAAGAGGCGGGTTTACTGAAGGATTTGTATCATATCGATTAATTAAAATATTTAACACTAAGGTTATTCGCTCCGTGCGCGACAGCAGCGCCAATTTGTTTTGGTATTAAAGGAGTATTTCTGCCTATACTGACAAATACAATTTTTAATAGAATTCGTAAATAAAAAGCATATATGTTAGTTTTAATAAAAGTATATGGATTTATAAAACAATTAAAACATTAATTTATTATTATTATATATTTTTCACGCTTAAATTGAAGAAAATTATGTATAATCATTAAAAATCAATAATAAAATATAGGCAGGCAACAGTATTTACTGGAAAATGTATGAGAAGTTGCCTAAGTCTAATAAGTTGTCATTGAAGAAACCATTTATAATAGCGTGAAGTTAAAATGTATAAAAAGGATCGCTACTTATATTTTCATTTTTGTTCTAAAGAAAACATAGAATGAATGATTAAAACTGGTTTCCGATCAGTAAGTCACAAAATTGCATACCAGCCAAATATTATAATCAACGGCAGAAATCTTGAAATCTAGTCCTTGCTGAATGAACATTTAAGAATAAAGGGATATTAAAGAACATCGTAAAATGATAATTTATTGTTTATTTAAAAACTTTCTAGTTTCTGATGTCTACTATTTTCAGTATTACTGTTATTATCACAAAAATAAAGGTAATTTTTCTTCTTATTGTACACCTATCCATTTATTTCTTTGATTTAATTTCCACTTTGTTAGTGAAATTTGTTATATAAGTTTCACTGTTTTTTTTTGCTAGTATTTGTACAATTTTCAACACAGCAACTCCGGTTGCTTATTGTGTTGTTTTTACCTACTTTTTTGAAAAAAAGTAAAATGTATACGTGTATTTGATATGCCAAAATTACAAAATATCCCCCTAAAATGCACGAATTATCCGCAGCTAGCGCTAGTATCGCTTTTGCTTCCCTTTCCATGACTTCGCACGGAGCGAATACGAATTTAATAGTGGAAGTAATAAAGATATTATTATGCAAAACACAAATTATTATAAAAACATAAGCCACACTTTTAACAATTATGGCATTTTTACTTCATGACAATAAAAAAATAAGGTTACAAAAGCTTCAACTAAATGGAAATTTTTTAACAAATACCATAATTAGCCGAAAAATCAACTTATTGTATTATAACAAAGTTGTAGTAGTTATAGAAGTTTATTTTAACATTTGAAGATGTGTTTCCTTAATAAATTAATGTTGTGGGTTATTATGTTATTCCAATAAACCCTTCAATTAATTTTATTATACATGTAAACAAAATAAATTTAAAAAAAAAGTATTTCTAATAGAACTAACAAAAAAAATGATTTAGTATATTTTTGAGTTTAAATTCTATGTATATCTCTTAAGCTCTATATTATTCGATAAAAATTGTGAAATAGTGTTTTTCGACTATTACCATATTATTATTACAAATTATTTGGAAATATCATAGTATGATTTTTTTATTATACACTTAATAAAATCGATTAAAAAATTGTACTGATTGGATTGTCTAGCAAAACTATCAAAAAAACTGATTTTGTAATATTTTTAGGTTTAAATTCTATTGTAGAACTAAAAATGAATTTATATTTTTAATTAACTGGATCGACCCTTGTTCTTAAAGCTCCCCGATTTTAAAATTATTATTTTTCGACATTCCCGCGATTTGCAAATAATTATCGATTTCATGTTAATTCTTATACTGATGTAAACTTATCGCGTCCCCACTACCGTTCTTGCGCATTGGAAATCGACGCCAAAACCGAAGCAGATGAGCCGATGAAATATTGCGGTGGGGCATTCAGTTCTAGCTATTGGCCTCGAATAGTTGGTTTCCGTTGTATACTTTTCCGATAGGTAAATAAATTATTTCTGTAAATTCATTCAGTCGTGTGTCCCGAAAAACCGAGTGAAATCAGCAGAAATCCATTAAATTTCCGAGTAGTATTTAATTAACCTGTTTTACGTATACATGCGTTTCATTTTGTACATCCTTTAAAATAAATGGTTAAAAATTACATAATCATGCATTCAAAGAAGAGTTCATCATTTCTACAAGAAATTATACAAGAAGTCGAACATAGATATCCATATCCATTTGTTTTTCTAGGTAATAAGGCAAACAATATGGGTACGTAATAGCCTTTTTTTAAAACAAGTACGTATACATTTGCTAAAAAAATTTGGTACAATATTCAAAAGTACCGTCCATATAAATCGTATCCATAGAGCACAAAAAGTAATTTAGGTTTGTAAAACACGACGGCACTATATTGTTGTCTTTTTGATCTAAACTGGTAAAAAATCCTCGTCTCGTGAAGTTAACGAACACATCGAGCACTTGGCTTTGCGTTAGAGGAAACACACATTATTTCAGAAGTGTTTCAGAAATATTTCAAACGTTTTAAACATAACATTTCAAGCACAAGTTTCTAAAATATTTAAATAAATATTTCACTGAAAATATTTCTGAAACATGGTATAAATATTACACAAAAGGTTACTACTAAACGGGTTATGTTGTAAAAAGGCCAACACTTAATGAAGAATTTCCGATTCGGAAGAAGGAGAAGTAGGAAGAAGAGTTATGTATATAGTAATTATATATTTTATTTTTTAATTCATCCCATGTTCATCCGGAGACAACCATATATGCCATTTGCTTTGTTTGTTATTTATGCGTTGTGCTGTTGTATGGGAAGCAAAATATGTCTTTAAAAATTGAGGTGAGTTTACTACAGTTTACTACGTTAGGTAAGATTAATTAACTTTATCTCATTCACAGAGACGAGTCACGCCATTTCGTTTATCAAATCTACAGGCAATTTTAATTTAATTTTTATCTAAATATAATACCTATACATTTGTTGTCCCTCCACCTAGTCTTATTTATTAGTTTTACAGCTGTGATTAAAAAGGGAAGCTTCCTGTTTTGTATGAGCATGAGTATTGTTTGATTTATTATAGTTAATTTGAAACAATATTAATAAAATTATTGTTAATTAAGTAATTTGTATCAAATCCTTTCTTCAAGTAGGTACCTATAATTTGTTTCAGATTAGTGCATTTAACGGAATTGATGGAAACGAAGCGATTAGATTTATGAAATAATGTTTAAAACTTATTTATTTGTTTATTTAAGAATCAGTGTTCCCATTTTGTGTATTTAACACATCTAAAATAAACATGTACATTTTTAAATGTCTTTTTTTTAGTTTAATAATATTTTTAGAAACGTTTTTACAACATTTTATAATATTTATGAAAAAAACTAGAATACATTTCTAAAATATTACGATATAATATTTTCTTTTCAGGCTATTACTCACAGCTTATCAACTTATTGTTTTGTCTTGTTCATGATTATGATTAATATTACTTACAATGACGGTAATTTCATCATCTAATATATACATTTTTGCACTACATTTGCGATTCACAAAACTCCAGCATATCTTATCGCACTTTCATAAATTTGTTTCAGAAAATTTAAATTTATGGATAACAAATAACAAAACCCTTTTCACTATACATTGAATAACAGTTCCACCTTGATCAAATAACGAAATAATGAATACTGATGCCTAAACTAGAAATAATTAATCTGAATTTGTTAAAACAGATACGTACAAGTGGGTACATTAAAAGGAAATTAAGGATTGGGTGTAGTTAATCTCTTGATTTCATACTCTAAACCCAACTGAAGGGTAGGATCAGTAACTAACTGATTTTTTCTAGAAACGTCAGTAAAAGTATAATTTTTAATGCATGATGCCAGTGTCTAAAATGCCATTTTATGACACTGGTGTTAAAAATAAATCACTTTTAGCACTAGTGCAAAAAGTGATTCGGTCGATATCCTTCACCCTTTTGCTTCAGAAAAGCCACAAGCTTGTAATATCTGCTTATGTCATGATTATTTAAGTTCATCATCGATTTAAACATAGAGTAATTCGACGATTTCCATATTTTTGACTTTTCTTCAAAGTATGCAAGAACCACTATTTCACTGGCCTCCTTCTGACATTTTTCTGATCACACCATTTCAAGAAACGATCGTATGAAAACTCGTACTGTTGCTTTGACTTACTAGGGCAATAATTTAAAAGCAGCTTTATTGGCAGCTTCTTCAATTTCTGGCGGTAGAAATTCATTTTCTTGATAACTTTCCGAGGAACGAAGAAACAGAAAGAATAATTCGTGATTTATTGACGTTAGTTGTCAAAAAAGACAAATCAACAAATTCGGTTTTTGTTTACCTTGGCAACTTGTTTCATAAATAGATTAGATGAAGTTGGATTCAAAACTGATAATCTCGAGGCTATTATTTTATCAATTAATTAATGTAAAATAGGTATGCGTTAATTTGGACTTTTAATGGTGTTTGTAGAAAATATAGTGTATGATATACGTGCTAAAAGTGATTTTATTTTGTTTGAAAGGATGGAACACTCCGCCTTAGGCGTCGTGTTCCAAACTTCCCTTCTCACAAAATAAAATATCACTTTATCACTTATAAATAACTATTTTGGCATAACTGACAAATTACGGAAAAAAGTGTCAAACTAAAGTCGAACTGTTTCAGCCGTTTCTTAGAATCCAATTAATACTACCAAATAATATATTGTACTGTTTTGAGTGGTCCACTCTGCATATATTTCAATAGCATTCTATATATCCATCCTGTATGTATATTTATTATCATAAACAATATTAATAAAGGTTGTTAAAATAAACTATTTTAATACAGAATAAATGAATATATTAGATGAATAAAGAGGTTAGGTAGACTGTCAAAGCCATTTAGATGTCTGATCGAGCTTTGTATCACTTTTTAAGCTTTTCTGTCTTGTCGAAGCGCAATTTTTTTGGTAGAAAATCGTTCAGAACTTCCTCTCCCGAACAGATCTCATGAATTTTTATTTCAGAAAACATCCGCACAATATTTGGTCCTAAGTCATTCGAAGAACGCTTTTATTGATTTATATCAGAAGTAAATGCATCATAAATTTTCTTAATTAAGAATATGGCCATATCTGGAGTCGTATATGTACACAGTAAGACCAATTTTTCACGGTTATTTGAACACGGGAACGATAGAGAGTATATGTCCCATTGTTATGCAGATCGCAGGGCATTTTGTAATGTCACTTTTGCAGAAAAAAGCCCATTAAGTGGAGCAATGCACTCGTAGCCGTCTTGATGTAAATCACTTTTGATATTATGCATGTGTGAAGGAGGTAATTAGAAGGCTCTTATGGCTTCGTTTGCCTCACAACTATGAATTCATAATTACTTTTTTGCCTGGCGACAATGTCGCCAGTAGACACTGCAGTCCGTTAGCAGAAACGGAAGTTAAAAAAAATATATAGTTTAACTTGTCGTCGTCGTCTCAAGTTAGACTCGCACGGAGGATTTTATGCCATTATCATTAAGTAGTATCTAGTACGCGTTTTTGTATAATCGCAAATATTTTAAATTTTTTTTTGTCGATATGGAAAAATAATTGTGTTAAATTGTTTGTGATAATGTTTAAAATGCCACGAGAAAACAGATTTTTGTCTTACCTATTCTCGATGAAAAAAGAAAAAATTTCTCATTTCTATTAAATTTTCAGTGGTTCATGGTAACTTAAACAGGTACTCAAAAACAAGCTCAAAAATTTATATTTTAATGATGTCCCCTACTTATATCAACGAAAAAATTTTCTTACCTTTACTTTATATTTTTATTATCATCAGTACGCCTATGCTCACGTGTATACACGATAGTCTCGAACAAAATCGCCGATCGACTTGCTGTTTTGATTTTCTTTGATAATTTCTTGTAACTGAGAATTTTCGGTTTTATTTTAGTACTTTCAATATAAATATTTTTAAAATGTATAGCATTTCTTATGAAGCTTCTCTTAAGCACTGCAGCAGAGGTACCTACTGATTTCATCTTATATATATATATATATATATATATATATACATCATTCTATCATTGTTGCGTCCATCAACATCCTAATCAAATATCTTATTGCGTCCTTTGAATTATTGCGTCCGTATATCGGACGCAATAATGTCATCCCATGTATTTGCAAGTTCCCGCCAATTCCCGCCAATTTTTAAACAAAATTTTTGCGCGAACAGCTGACAGAACTTTATAGGTTTCCATATGTTCATAAAACTAGGCTGTATCTAGTATGGTCCTTAGAATTTTACAAGTTTTTCAAGTTGGTGGTGGACGCAATAATATTAGTGTTATAGATGAAAATGTATATTATTAGTTCAACGATTCTCCGGTAGAGGTGCGAAGATAGTATACATACTCAAATATACATTTTACAAACGAAGTATATTATTGCGTCCGAAACGTGGCAACATTGTAATCTATTTTTAGACTTGGATTATGTTCGCGTTTCTAGCTGTATTAAAAAATGTATATTTTCAGAGCTGCATAAGTTATTTGGTGCATCTTACCAGAGGCACCATAATTAAAGGAGGGGGGAGTAAACGTTTGTATGGAAGTAACGAGGTAGGAAATTGAAAATAGAAATTGTATTTTCACATTTAATGGAGGGGTAATGTGGGGGGTGTAAGTTTGTGGGAGTGTCAGGTTTTTAATGGCAGAAACTTGAAAATTGGAATTATAGTGACTTTTCTTAAATAAATAATTAAATATTTCAGGGTTTTTGGATTTTTAAATATGAAGGGGTGAAACGGGGGGTGAGAGTTTGTATGGGAGTATCGGTTTTTTAAAAGTAAAAACTTGAAAATTGGAATTGTAGTTACTTAGTAAAAATTTGTTTGAAAGCATGTATATATATTTTTGTTGTTCCTTAAAGTTAAAAACATGAAAATTTGAAATACAGCTACTGATCAAAAATAAATAATGATTTGTTTCATGGTTTTTGGATTTTCACATTTTCACAAAAATCAATAAAAATCAATAAAAATCAATAAAAATCAATAAAAATCAATAAAAATCAATAAAAATCAATAAAAATCAATAAAAATCAATAAAAATCAATAAAAATCAATAAAAATCAATAAAAATCAATAAAAATCAATAAAAATCAATAAAAATCAATAAAAATCAATAAAAATCAATAAAAATAAATAAAAATCAAATCAATACAAATCAATAAAAATCAAATCAATACAAATCAATAAAAATCAATAAAAATCAATAAAAATCAATAAAAATCAATAAAAATCAATAAAAATCAATAAAAATCAATAAAAATCAATAAAAATCAATAAAAATCAATAAAAATCAATAAAAATCAATAAAAATCAATAAAAATCAATAAAAATCAATAAAAATCAATAAAAATCAATAAAAATCAATAAAAATCAATAAAAATCAATAAAAATCAATAAAAATCAATAAAAATCAATAAAAATCAATAAAAATCAATAAAAATCAATAAAAATCAATAAAAATCAATAAAAATCAATAAAAATCAATAAAAATCAATAAAAATGAAATAAATAATTAATAACAAAAAATACGTGTGGCACTCGGGGACTGCCGCGGTAAAGCTATTGCATAGCATTTTTTATCAACTTATGCACATATAATTATTTATTTATTTTATTTATGCAGTATTTTTTTTTTCTTTAATATTCAAGTTTTTTTTGATATTAATTTAAGTTACACTTTTTGAGCATAGTGACCGATAAGAAAACAATTTTTTTTCTTTTATTGAATAAATGAGAAGTTAATATTGTTTAAAATATTTTTATTATCTTACAATACATGTAGGTTATTCAGGAATTTTTATCATTGAAACTATAGGTTTATGGTAACTGAAATAAGAAACATAAGTTGGAGACTTGATATCCTCCTAATATCTGGAAAATACCGCGTTAATGGTGGTCCCATATTTTGTTGTGGATTCTTGTGGATCATTATTTTAAAATTCAATTTTTCTGAAATTGTGTCTAAAAGAGATAGAATCAGTTACTAGCAGTTAGCAGCTGGTCTACACGAATACGTCTAGTCGCACGCACACAAACACCGTGGCGAAGTCTGCCGAACTGAAACGACGTTAGAAGATGCACGGCTTTCAACGCCGCACCGCTGTGCCGGTCGGAGTGGGGGGTTAGGTTTATTTTCGTTACGGAATTTCATTTTCGACTTTTCGATTTTTAGATTGTTTGATTTTTCCATTTTTCCTTTTTTCCATTTTTCCATTTTTCGATTTTTTAATTTTTTAATTTTTCAATTTTTCGATTTTTCTATTTTTCGATTTTTCTGTTTTTCGATTTTCAGATTTTTAGGTTTTTCGATTTTTTTTTTTTTTCGATTTTTTGATTTTTTTTTTTTTTCGATTTTTCGGAAGGTTAGGTTTATTTTCGTTACGGAATTTCTTGATTCGTTCGCCGCGCTCAAAGCCCGCGATAAAATCTGTGCAATAGATTAATAATGAAATAGTTAACACTGATAAAATAAAAATTAATATATTTTCTATACCCGTATTATAATAATGCACTTATGTGCCCATAATCCGTTTCATAATGATACCCATTATGATACAGATTTTTCATTACGATACAGATTTTTAATCAATAGAAACCTACAATTTTTCAATCAAGCATGTTGTTTGACGTTTTTCCTAGGTTACTATGCAATTGTTTTAGTTGTCAAAACGTATTAAATTTTCGTAGATCTAAACTTCGATAATTATAATATTAAAAAGTCTGATATCAGCGATATAGAGGACTCCTCCACATATATCGGAGAAAGCAGGAAATACAGTACAAAATATTTTGCCGCAAAAATCTAGGAAAATACCAATACCCGAAGTAATACCATTAATTACAATTTTGTAGAATTTTTTATAGAAATACGAGTAATTACTGTTATTGTGTTCAATACCAATATAAATATAATATTTACAGATCTTGATTATTTATCGGGTGTAGAAAAAATAGCGTAAGCAACTCTCATGTAATGGTTATTAAAATACTCGCATAAACCATAAGAAACTTGCCTTTGGCTCGTTTCGTATCCCGGTTAATGCTCGTGTATTAATAACCATCATTACATGATCGTTGCATAATACACTATTATATATCTTGCAAAAAAAATTAATATCTAATATTTACACCAGTCGGGAACATTTGTGATACCAATTTATTAAAAGCCAGAGAAAGCTCTTCTAGTTCTTGTATTGCATAAACGTTCCAGTCCGCAGACGTATATTTAACTCCGCTTCATACTAATACGAATAGGGTCGGATGAAACCTTCCACGGCTTTCAAAACGTCGCACCGCTGTGCCGGTCGGAGTGGGGGTGTTAAGTTTATTTTCGTTACGGAATTACGAAATTTCTTGATTCGGTCGCCACGCTCAAAGCCCGCGATAAAATCTATGCAATAGCTTAATAAGTGAAACTTCTTGCATACTGTTATGAGATGAGTGAATTGATTAAAACGACATATTTCGATGTCCCGATTGCCGACAGGCTAAGGGCTCCGTTTCTCACGGAGTTTTATGTGGCCTTTTAGTGATTCAATTCTGTAAGTAATCTGTTGATATTAGCAGATGAAAGCCATACCAGAAATGTGGTATACAAAAACATACATATAATGAACACTAAAAAACATATTAATGCTCCTTTTTTGGGCAGTCAAGCATTCAAAGCTAGTTTTATGGTAAGATTATTACGAGAGGAAAACTCCTCTAATCCCCACATGTTTCCCAATTTTTTTTTAACAGAAATATAATAACAAACGCCTGCTAATTTCTAAATAAGCGTTAGTGCATAGGCATAACATAGAAAAAAAAATGAAAGCAATATGTGGACGGGTATCACGAGAAAATTTAACCCCTGATGCATCAGTAGTATAAAATTAAGTTAAAAAAGTTATTGCATAATTTATGTTGCGATTTTGAAATTAACCAAATCAGCTTATTACTTCTTCTAAGTAAATCCATATAATCCGATATTCAGTTATTGTTAGGTATATATGTAGTTCCGTTACATTATTGCGTCCTACAAGTTTGGCAACACCGCATGGACGCAACAATATATGGTGTAACTAATATACGGAGCTGATAAGGTTGCTTTTTATAAGGAAGTAACAATGTTTCAAATTATACGAAAATCTGTATATTTAAAATTTGAAGATATTAAAAAACCACGTATAGCCCCATCTATGAAATTCTTTGATAAACCAGTATACGCATTCAAATCATAAATAACTCTTTGTTTTCTTAGTGACGCAACAAGGTCGTTTTTTGTACGGAAGCAATAATGTTTAAAGATGTATATATATATATATATATTGTTATGATATCGCACAATATCATTTTTAATTTTTTTATTTTAATTAAAGTATTTTTTTATTTTATTTTATTTTTTTTTATTATTATTTTTTTTTATCTCAGGGGTGCTTCAAATTATAATATTAATACTTTTATTTTGTTTAATCTTTTTTATGTAATCTATTTGAATTTTCTTTTAATTTTCTTTTAATTTTATTTTAATTTTATTTTAATTTTATTTTAATTTTATTTTAATTTTATTTTAATTTTATTTTAATTTTATTTTAATTTTATTTTAATTTTATTTTAATTTTATTTTAATTTTATTTTAATTTTATTTTAATTTTATTTTAATTTTATTTTAATTTTATTTTAATTTTATTTTAATTTTATTTTAATTTTATTTTAATTTTATTTTAATTTTATTTTAATTTTATTTTAATTTTAATTTTATTTTAATTTTAATTTTATTTTAATTTTATTTTAATTTTATTTTAATTTTATTTTAATCAATAATCAACAAAAAATTTTTAAAATATATGACTTAATTTGTTCTATACCCTGTATATCCAACTAAACAAATAAACAAATTTTCAAACCAAAACACACGATTTATTTTAGACACAGTATCAAATTTTTAATCAACAAAATGCCCCGCTACTTAAATTCATGGGGGTTATATTACTATATTACTAAAACTACTCTATATTCATTCACTCTTCATTCATTCTTGCTAAACTATATACTAAAATTAAATTCTACAACTATCAATGTCCTTTTTCACACACAATTACTTATTTCTTGAATTAGTTTATAAAAATTACTCACTTTTTATCTTATAAAGTGTCTATTTTCATTAGTCGGTATTCTACTTTCTACGATTTATCTGTCCTCTCTTCCTTCTTCTGTATATGTCTCGCCGGAAAACCATTATATATTTTTCTATAACTATCATTACACCTTACTAATTTTAACTATACGTGTTTGGTTAGATAAATTTGCTCATTCAGTATGTATTATCAGTTATTTAATTCGTCTTGACCATATCTTCTAAAAATAAATTTCTACTACCAAAATTTTTGACATGTTTTTTTCTCTAAATTTCAAAATTGACAATCCATAATCTCCACAACCTGGAAACCCCATCCTTATTACCTTCCCAAAGTCTCCTTCACTTATGACTTTCAATTTTACTATACAGGGTTACACCATTAATTTTTTTTATTTAATACTATTATTATTATAGTTATTATTAATATTAGTAATGTTATTATTTTTAGTTTTATTATATTTTAATAAAGGGTGTTATCATTTCAACTTCCCAAATTTACATTTGAAATTTTTCATTTATGTAAAATTTCAAATGCAAATTTCCTTATACTTTTATTTTAAATTTATTATTTTTATTATTATTATTATTATTCTTGTCTTTTATTTTGTTTATTTATTCTGCAATTGTTATTTTAATATTAATAAATTCTTTATTTCATTACCTCTAAATTCACTAATCCATTAATTCTAAATATTTATTAATTTTTAATTGTTTCGTAAGCTCATTTTCCTTTTCTGTTCCTAGTCAAATGTTCCTTTTTCGGTTTTCTTTTTTTTTAACATTTCTGCTTTTCTTTGAATTTATTTCTGGTCTTTTCCTTTTCAGTTAAAATTCTATTTTTAATTTTTCTTCTTAATCTTCCTACTTTTTCCCATACTATTTTAGCAATTACTTTTTCTTTATTTTTATTTCTCCTTTGGTTTTTAATAATTCTTGTTCCCATCTTATTTTCTTTAATAATCCTTTGTTCCATTTCTTTTACATTCAGTTCCATTTTTGTAATAGTATCCATCCACTTATTTTCTAAACTAATCATTCTTTCTACATCATCCTGTCTATTTAATTCTATTTTCTTTATTTCTTCTCTTATTTCTTCTTTAAATTCTGTTTCTTTTCTTTCAAATACTTCAAACCTTTTCTCTTGCAAATTTTCAACCTCTGTTACTCTTTCTATAATTTCCATTCTTATAGTTTGTTTAGTTGTTTCAACTTTATCTTCTAAATCTCTCTTGAATTCTTCTAATTTCTTAACCATTTCCTTTTTTTCTTGTTTTAATTCTTTTATATCTTCTTTTATATCGTAAAAATTTTCCTCCATTTTATTCATCTTCCCCATCATCACTCTGATCATTTCCGATACACTCATCTCTTGACTCTTACTACTTTCTTTTTCTATTGTATTTCTTGGTCTCCTTTCTTCTTCGTCTTTCTGATTCTCTTCATTTTTTCCTTTACTGCTTTCATCACTTCTTCTTTCAAGCATTGTTGCTGCCAAATTATGTTCTTCCATTTGTGAATTATCTCCCTGTCCAACATCTGGTCCAATTTCTTCTGGTTGTCGAACCTTTTTTCCTCCTCTCAATTCCATCTTTTCCATGATAATCAGGTTTTATTTTATGTTTTATGTTTATTCACAGATCCTTTTTTTTTTTAATATATATGATTTACAAATTTAATAATAACTATATTTCTGTATCACTATCAAATATGACTTATATCATACTTTGTCAATCTGACAATTTTTAACCTACACTTGTCAATTTGACAGCTTTAACGCCCCACGTTGGGCGCCAATTGTTATGATATCGCACAATATCATTTTTAATTTTTTTATTTTAAATAAAGTATTTTTTTATTTTATTTTATTTTTTTTTTTATTATTATTTTTTTTTATCTCAGGGGTGCTTCAAATTATAATATTAATACTTTTATTTTGTTTAATCTTTTTTATGTAATCTATTTGAATTTTCTTTTAATTTTCTTTTAATTTAATTTTAATTTTATTTTAATTTTATTTTAATTTTATTTTAATTTTATTTTAATTTTATTTTAATTTTATTTTAATTTTATTTTAATTTTATTTTAATTTTATTTTAATTTTATTTTAATTTTATTTTAATTTTATTTTAATTTTATTTTAATTTTATTTTAATTTTATTTTAATTTTATTTTAATTTTATTTTAATCAATAATCAACAAAAAATTTTTAAAATATATGACTTAATTTGTTCTATACCCTGTATATCCAACTAAACAAATAAACAAATTTTCAAACCAAAACACACGATTTATTTTAGACACAGTATCAAATTTTTAATCAACAAAATGCCCCGCTACTTAAATTCATGGGGGTTATATTACTATATTACTAAAACTACTCTATATTCATTCACTCTTCATTCATTCTTGCTAAACTATATACTAAAATTAAATTCTACAACTATCAATGTCCTTTTTCACACACAATTACTTATTTCTTGAATTAGTTTATAAAAATTACTCACTTTTTATCTTATAAAGTGTCTATTTTCATTAGTCGGTATTCTACTTTCTACGATTTATCTGTCCTCTCTTCCTTCTTCTGTATATGTCTCGCCGGAAAACCATTATATATTTTTCTATAACTATCATTACACCTTACTAATTTTAACTATACGTGTTTGGTTAGATAAATTTGCTCATTCAGTATGTATTATCAGTTATTTAATTCGTCTTGACCATATCTTCTAAAAATAAATTTCTACTACCAAAATTTTTGACATGTTTTTTTCTCTAAATTTCAAAATTGACAATCCATAATCTCCACAACCTGGAAACCCCATCCTTATTACCTTCCCAAAGTCTCCTTCTTTCAATTTTACTATACAGGGTTATAACATTATTTTTTTTTATTTAATACTATTATTATTATAGTTATTATTAATATTAGTAATGTTATTATTTTTAGTTTTATTATATTTTAATATAGGGTGTTATCATCATCATATATATATATATATATATATATATATATATATATATATATATATATATATATATAT
Organism: Psylliodes chrysocephalus; assembly: GCA_927349885.1. Lineage (NCBI taxonomy): Eukaryota > Metazoa > Arthropoda > Insecta > Coleoptera > Chrysomelidae > Psylliodes > Psylliodes chrysocephalus. The sequence goes on from OV651814.1 coordinate 34,259,892, forward strand.
ATATATATATATATAGCCATGCATGTCCAATATGAAATCATTTTGAATGGTGAACTAGCGATGATTCTTTCACGACCTTCAACAAATTTCAGAATGGAACTCGTATCTGAACTTCGTCTTAGAATTAAAAAGGTAAAATCCAAATATAATTTTCACATGGTCAGAATTAAGGGATATAGATCCCAAATATATTTATAACGCGAGCTTAAGGGATAAATGTCCCAAATATTTTTACGTGGATAGGCGTAATTGATATGGAGAGACTTATCTATCTATCTATCTATCTATCTATCTATTTGTATTAGGGTGTGACTCAAAACACACTAGTACTAAAGCTCTACCCTTATTGTACCCCTCACAGTTTCTACCCCTTCAGATTAATTTTCTTGATGAATTCAGGAATATATTTAATGGGGGATTTCGCGAATTCTTCAGGTTCCATATATTGTACCCCGAAGTGCCATTCCTGTTCCCAGTTAAAGTTCCGACAGTAGCATAGTATGTGAGTAAGAGTTTCGCCCTCCTCTTCACATATTCTACATAGAGAGTCATCAGATATCTCTAAGAGATTTAGGTGTCTTTTAAGGCTGCAGTGTCCTGTAAAGATTCCTATTACGGCCTTTAGTTTGCTTCTGCTAAGGTTTATCATTTGATTTTGTGTGCTCTTGGATGGGCCCTTCTATGAATATTTTGGACTGTCTAAGTCCAGGAAGTTTTAACCAGAGCCTATGATTTGTTCCGTTAGCACTCATTTAATATGTTGGTTTGAATTATGACATTTGGGTTCTGGTTCAATTAGAGTTTTTTTCCTCTGCCTCCCTGGCTAGAAGGTCTGCTTTCTCGTTTCCACACACTCCGTCTTGTATCGGCACCCATTTAAGGGTTACATTGTTATGTTCTGCCAGGGCCTGAAGAAAATTTTGGCAACCAAATATTCAAAGATTAATTTAAATTGTACTTCTACCCTTTTCAGTGCCTGACTGTATGTCATGATAAAGGTGCTCTTATCTCTAAAAGAGTCATTTAGTATAATTTTGGCTGAGCCCCAAATGTACCGTTTACTACGATGCTTATGTCATCTGTAAATGCTTGCGTGTGTAAGTTTTCTCTCTCTAGCTCACATAAGAGGTCATCAACTACCAAGGTCTACATAAGTGGAGATAAAACTCCTCCCCGAAGGTTTCCTTGTTAACTGGTCTCTCTTGTTGTTTTAAATATTACTGGTAACGGTTTTATGATTAAGCACGAAATCAATTTACTTCGTGATGCAGTGTGTCAGAAACTCTGACATAAACTCAACTTCCACTGAATTTTTCATTGTCAGATAGAGGACAGTCATCCAGTCTCTTCTTGAGTTCTTCCTTGAAGGCCTCCCAGTTACAGGTCTTCTCATCCGAGGTTTCTGTACCCAGATTAAACAGGATATGCCTATAATGAAAAAGTGATGCTTCTTTTGAGACGTTTCACTTCTCCACAAATGAACATACCCGTTGTGTACCAAGAGTTATATTAATTACTTCCGTTCGCACAGATGTTATGAAGGTTCGTTTATTTTCAACGTTTGTCACTTTTAGTTTATTGGAAGCAATAAATTCTAGAAGAGTTTCTCCTCGGTTATTAATATCACTGCTTCCCTATGTAATGAGCATTGGCATCACACCCTAGAAGTTCGATTTTGTTTTTTTTTACAGTAACTAACCAGTTATCTCACCTCATTGGTGGGGAAAACTCTGGTTGGTCATATGGCAGATAGACGCATCCAACAATCAAATTAGTTTCTCCATCTAGCTTTAGGGATATTTTCACTAGGTCATTTGTACAAAATTCCCCCTTCAAGCTTTTATTTGCAATACTGCAGATTCTTGAGTATCCAGACGATGAATGAATCATGTCATAGTCCACCTGATATATGAAACCCTCTATTAGCCCCTTGTATACAAGAGGTTCTTGAATTAGAACAAGATCAATGTCTTGCTTTATTATACATCGCTGTAGAACAGCTGTGGCCTCCCAATAGTGATGTATATTTGCTTGGATTACCTACATTTTTTTAAAGGTACCCTCTAGTTTTTGGGGGTCCCCTTTCTTCTCCGGCACAGTAGCCGGGTCGGACAGCGGTGTCCTCTAAAAGAGTCCTCTACTCATCTTCACCTCATATGCTGTGGATTCCGAGTCCCCTATGTCTATTGGTGCTCAGCCACTTGTTCTATAGCCCCATTTTATTGTGGTTCTGCGATCAAGGACTGATTCTCCCCTGGCATGGTAGGAGTTTCTTTGCAATAAGAAGTTTCAGGAGCAGCAGAAACAGCACGTTCCGTCTTTCCTCCATTCTTCTTTAGGGGAGAGACAAGGAAGAAGGTACTAAATACTTTGACATGGATAGGGTTATGGGCTAATTATTAATACATGGGCAAGCTTAAGAGGTAAAGAGTCAAAATACTTGTACATGGATTGGCATAAGGGGTATAGAGATCAAATATAAAAAGACTTAAGGATTAAAGGGTCCATATATTTTTACATGGAAAGGCTTAAAATAGTAAAGGGCCCTTGGTTTTTACAGAACTTGTTTGAAGTTCAAACAATTCCAAAACATTAGTTTCAATCAAGACCATACTCAAAAACTCTCCAAGCAAACAATTTGCTTCTCCTATAAGAACCGTTTTTACTTTTTATTTAGACTTAAGATAATTGAACCGCTTGCAAATGTTATAAAAATTAGAATGTTTGATAGGGTGAAATGCGAAGTGGAAGGCAATAAGTCTTTTATCATGAAAATAGTTTGCGCTAATTCGGTTTTTATATTTTTGTGCTTGACCACTGACATTTCTAAAATATAAATGCATGTTACTAAGGTTAAAATTTTATGATATACGAATAATAACTTTAATAAAAAAACCAAGTTTACGTTGTAAAGAAATCTGCGAGCCCCTCTTTTAAACCAAAAACTCGTTTATATAATTCCTGGTTGCAGGTTCCCAACAAATAATATTCTATATATTAAATTTGTTTCTACTAGTAACAAAATTACCTTTAGGCATTTCAAAGTTTAGACTGGAACAAAATCTTATTACATAGCATTCAGACGATAACATAATAAAATAATGTGTGGTTAAAATTTTAAATATTGATCAATTTAAATTCCAAGAAAATTAGTGTCTGTTAGATTTTATATGTTTTGTTGACTAATAACAATTCTGTTATATTACATTTGCCAGTTGTCAAACTAATTTTAGACACACTGAAGCTTAAGAAGTTAGAAACACACCACTATTTTATTAAAATAATATCAGTACGAATTTTGTTAGCTAAAGAATCTTCCATTTTGTCTTGCCAAATTATGGGCGAATCATCAGCAAAAATATTAATATTAGGCACGTTATTAATTCACAATAAAACATATCCCATATCACTTTCAATAAGACGATAATCTGAGATATCATTCTAAACTACTACTACACTTTGACAAATAAGATTTCAACCATTTCTAATTATCAAAATGCACTTGAATCTGCTAAAAGAAGCTCCAAACATATTGTTTTCAGAAAATTACGTATTTTCTCAGTATAGTTATATAATTTTCTTGTAATAATAAATTTATTTTATTGAATAAATTTGGTGTTTGAAAAATTAAACACCCTGTATTTAGACATTATTTATTTTATTCATCAACCTTATCAATTATCTTATATTATGCTAGTCACCGAATCTTAAAAGCGGTATTATCAAAAAAATATTGCGGCTGGATTTCATCAGCCAGCCGAGACTTGCTGGGACTTGCCTGAAACATTACGTAATACATAACATTGTTCGGCATCAATGGGTAAACATGGAAGTCACATAAACAACCTTTTAATTTATAAATGTTCTTAATCACCGAAGAATTCCGGAATTCCAATTTAATTAATTATTTAAATAACAGAGTTCTGATTCTATTTAGAACAAAATTCGTGGGAAATAAAAAAATACTAATTCGACTATCAAAACAAAGGACGTACTAATTTAATTGGTAACAAACAGCATTTTGAGTTTTTCACAATTATTTATTATTGTCAATAAAATTGAAATAAATTAATTGTATTCACGCAAATATAAAATTCAAGTAATACCTTTTTTCTACTACCGTTCTTAAAGTACTATCATTTTGCATGCTACAGAGTTCGTAAAACTTTACTTCACGCACTGGTGCGTAAAGAGTTTTTATTTACGCACTGAGTGCGTAAAAAAAATTGTCAAATATGAGTGTATTGACCACAGAGCAACAAGTTTTATTACTGACAGTTCTTATAAAAATAATAATGAGTATATTAAATATTTAATCTAATTTTTATCAATTTAATCATATATTTTTATAGTTATTTGAATCCAGTTTAAATATTATATTAATAAAAATTATTGTGAAATCATATATATTACCTGTTCTTTAAGTTGATAACGCTCCAGCTAAGTTGACTATGGATGAGTGACACTTCTATATTTAATTTGACATTTTAACTTTAAAAATCAAGAACAATATCAATATTCAAAAATATTATATATTAGTGGCTTTATTTTTTTTGGTTTAATCATACATCAAATCTAATTTGAATTCAGCAAATACCTACTAGTGAATATAATAATAAATTAAATAATAATAAAAGTTACAAAAATTGTAATTGAAGATTTCTAAAAATCTTGCTAAGTTGACTATGATTGACTGACATTTAGTACGTGTTGTGAAATATTTCTTAAATGTCTTTATTCTATTCGACATTTAAACTGAAATAAGGTAAGTAAAAATATATCTATTTAATATTCAGGTAATTATTATGATATTATTGTAGATATTTTCTTCAGAAAACAAAACAGGCATTTATACAAACTTCATTTTAACAATGGATTCATCTAATTCTGATGATTATTTCGAAAATACTCCACCGAATATATTGGATGCAGCACATAATGCTTCGAACGATTTATTGATTGCCCCAAAAATCAGCCAACATTTATGAGTCGAAATATAATTTCTTTATGGAATGGTGTAAAAGAAATAAAATTACCAAATATTCTGAGAATGTCCTGGTGGCATATTTTTCAAGTGAATTAAAACACTATAATCCATCCACAACATGGTCGATATTTTCTGTGTTAAAAACAATTTTAAAAATCAAAAATAATATTGACATATCAAAATATAAACATAAATTAGTTTTGTAAAAAAGATCACTTAGGGCCAGTTCCAAAATCTACCTACCTAAAAGGCTCCTTTGATTTGTAAAATGCGTTCCATAATAACTTTTTAAAGTGCTCTTTTTCTAAAAATTTCCTTTACCTGAAAGTCCAGAATTTGGACCTTTATGCCGACATAAAGCCCACTTTTCAAATCATCTGTCAATAGTGTCATTATAAATATAAAATATAACCTATAAAATTTTTTGGTCCCAGTGCATGCAAAAGTATGTTTTGTCCGTATTAATGGGACTGGCTGTTAATAACTTTTCTCAAAAAGGCTCCAGATTCAACTTTTTTATAATTAAAGTAAGCATAATTTACAATAATTATTATAGGTATATTTGAATTATGAAGTATTTATATAATTTTTATAATAAAAACTAGTAGTGTTGTAATTTATCACTCATTTTTATGGAAAAATACAAATATAAATAATATAACAAAGAGTTATAGTGGCGCAGTGGTAAAATACTCCGGTGAAGAAGATCCCTGGATCAAATCCGCGCCAAGGAAACTTTTTTTCTGTTGAAGTGAGTAATAAAGTCATCAGTCATTACATCAATAATATTTTCTTTCAGGTAGCATTTATAATTGGCATTTCCGGCGCATGCCGAAGAGACAAATTGACAAATTTAAAATAGGATGGTATCGAAGACAAAGAAACATACCTTTTTATTAGAATTCCTGAAACTAAAAATAGGACGGAAAGAATTTCTACCATTTTAAATCCCACCAATTCAAAAATTAATTATTTATTTTATATTAAAAAAAATATTGCCTATGATGGCGACTTCCACATTCTTTTTCAAATATGGAAACAATAAGTGCACCAAACAGCCAGTAGGCATAAATACATTTGGCAAAATGCCATCTAGTGTAGCAAATTATCTTCAATTGTTTAATCCGACTATGTATACTGGACATTCTTTTAGGAGGTCATCAGCAACAATGTTGGCAAATTCTAGAGGTGACCTTCTAAGAGTTAAAAAAGGGCTGGAAGTCGTCTACCGCAGAGGGCTACGTAGATTCTACTTTAAGTAAAAGAAATAATGTGTCTAATTTAATATTAATAGATGATAATATCCCTTGCATATCACAAAATATTTCTCATGCGAATGTTATAGAAGATAACTCCCCTCCACGCAAGTTAGCAACGTTATTGGCAATTCTTCATGTTATGAAGTAACTAACCCTGGCTATAATAATTTAAACAATTTAGTACCTAATATTAATGTTGTTAGTAATGCTACGTCATCAGTTTTTGAAACAACAGTCTATTCTAGCATGGACCAAGCTAAAGGATTAAGTTTTAACAAGTGCACAAACTGCACTGTTCATATTAATATTGTTATTAATTAAATAACTTATATTCCATATAAATCTAGTTAATTCATTTTATTATTAATAACTAAATAATAACATTTAAGTCTTAAGTTAATCTAGTTAATTTGTTTTAATTTGGTGAAAATATGTACAGTGTGTCTACTTAAGTTGAAACCATATGGAAAACATTTTTATTATTGATTTTAGGAAAAAAAGTTTTTCTTAATAAAAAGTCCTGCATGACCCCAAACCTAAAATACAGTCATCACATATCAAATTTTTCAAGCCGTATACGAGGTTTGTCAAAAAATATTAATTTTGCTCAAGAGTAAGGTACGTTTATTTTTGACAAAATCGAAAATTTTCATTAAGAAAAGTTGATTAGAATTGAATATTACATTCAAATATGCAATTACACCGATCTATCTAAAAAAACAGATTTTATTATTTTTTATAAACTCTACACTCTACACATTGATTGTAAATATCTGAAAACGTTATAAATTACGTTAGCTACTATAAACATGATACGCTTTCCTTTTGTTGATGTTTGTGAAGAATTTAGCAAATTTCTTAATGAAAATTTTCGATTTTGTAAAAAAATAAACGTACTTTACTCTTGAGCAAAATTCATATTTTTTGACAAACCTCGTATACGGCTTGAAAAATTTGATATCTGATGACTGTATTTTGAGTTTTGGGTCATGCAGGACTTTTTATCAGGAATAACTTTTTTTCCTAAAATCAATAATAAAAATGTTTTCCATATGGTTCCAACTTTTATTGAATTAGTTTAATTATATTTTATTACAAACCAAAGTTTCATAATTAGAATAAAAAATTAAACTTTCTTTACACACTAGTGCGTAAAGAAATATACTTCATGCACTAATGCGTGAAGAAAATTTATATAAAACCTTCATTTTTTGATAAAACTTCCGGAAGAAGAAAAAATATTGTATGCAATTAGTGTGTAAAGTCCCTTTTTTGATTCATGTGATTATCGCACTCACCTACGGCTCGTGCGACAATATTCACATTCATCAAAAAAGGGTTACTTTTCCTTTTTTATGATTAACGTAGATATAGGCAACACATTATACCTATTTAAGACCAATTTTTAATTTTTATATATATTTCTTAAGATAATTTATAGAGAAAATATTGGGTGCATTTTGAGCGAAAAATTCGTTGCCGCTTTCGACAGATTGCCGCGCTCCGAAACGCGATGCGCGGGCAACTCTCTGTCTGAGGCGGCAAAGTATCACTTTTTGCTCTTAATTCACAAATAGTTATTTAAAATATGTCAATTTTTTTAAAATATTAATTAGTTTCCTATTTTAGGTCTTTTTTTTGTTCTAAATGTTATCTAAAATGATTATCAGTTATAATTATAGATATTTATTCAAGGTCTTAGGTAACTGCATCAATTTCAGACGACCTTTCTATGTCATTTATCACATCAGAAACAAGTACGTACGAAAATGAATCATTTTCCCCAACCGAACCCCACCTATATTTTCAACGACAACCTATGAGAGTTTCATTTGTATATCTCTTATCTAAATAATACGAAAATAAGATGTTCATAGTCCCGTACAGAGAAGCAAAATAAAAAATAAAATGTTTTACCCTGTATAACAAGTTGACAGTTGGGAGAGAGTGATAGTGATAGAGATTATTGAGAAGCATTTAGTTGCTTTTGAATACAATTTTGCATAAAATTGCATATTTTTACGTTACATATTGGAAATGAAACACCAAAACAACAAAAATAAAAATGATGTCACTATGAGTTTAAATCTAACTTTATTTTTGACCCCAGAAGCTTGTGCAACTGAGTGAAATTCTACATGAAGAGTCTAGAGAGTAATATAAGTATCAGTTTCGTTCAAACGTCAAAATTAATTCATTTATCCTCGCATAGAGGTAGGTAAGGTTACCAGAGATCAGGTAAAGTCCGGACATTTTTTGTCCGGAATGCACTGGAAATTATAAATTGTCTGGAAATTTTCGGAAAATCATTAAATGTATTAGGTATACTTAAAATCCTTATAAAAGTTCTGTTGACCTGTTGACCTGAGATAAATATACAGAGTGTTTCATAAAGAATGGTCAATATATTAATCATAGGTTAAGGTTCTCTAAATATTATAATTTAACTAAATAACGCTGGGTCAAATATCTACTACTAAGATATAGGGTGTTAGAGTTAAAATTTATTTTTTATTTTTTGCAATAATTATTTTATTATTTAACTTATTGACAATAATAATAATAATAATAATAATAATAATAATAATAATAATAATAATAATAATAATAATAATAATAATAATAATAATAATAATAATAATAATAATAATAATAATAATAATAATAATAATAATAATAATAATAATAATAATAATAATAATAATAATAATAATAATAATAATAATAATAATAATAATAATAATAATAATAATAATAATAATAATAATAATAATAATAATAATAATAATAATAATAATAATAATAATAATAATAATAATAATAATAATAATAATAATAATAATAATAATAATAATAATAATAATAATAATAATAATAATAATAATAATAATAATAATAATAATAATAATAATAATAATAATAATAATAATAATAATAATAATAATAATAATAATAATAATAATAATAATAATAATAATAATAATAATAATAATAATAATAATAATAATAATAATAATAATAATAATAATAATAATAATAATAATAATAATAATAATAATAATAATAATAATAATAATAATAATAATAATAATAATAATAATAATAATAATAATAATAATAATAATAATAATAATAATAATAATAATAATAATAATAATAATAATAATAATAATAATAATAATAATAATAATAATAATAATAATAATAATAATAATAATAATAATAATAATAATAATAATAATAATAATAATAATAATAATAATAATAATAATAATAATAATAATAATAATAATAATAATAATAATAATAATAATAATAATAATAATAATAATAATAATAATAATAATAATAATAATAATAATAATAATAATAATAATAATAATAATAATAATAATAATAATAATAATAATAATAATAATAATAATAATAATAATAATAATAATAATAATAATAATAATAATAATAATAATAATAATAATAATAATAATAATAATAATAATAATAATAATAATAATAATAATAATAATAATAATAATAATAATAATAATAATAATAATAATAATAATAATAATAATAATAATAATAATAATAATAATAATAATAATAATAATAATAATAATAATAATAATAATAATAATAATAATAATAATAATAATAATAATAATAATAATAATAATAATAATAATAATAATAATAATAATAATAATAATAATAATAATAATAATAATAATAATAATAATAATAATAATAATAATAATAATAATAATAATAATAATAATAATAATAATAATAATAATAATAATAATAATAATAATAATAATAATAATAATAATAATAATAATAATAATAATAATAATAATAATAATAATAATAATAATAATAATAATAATAATAATAATAATAATAATAATAATAATAATAATAATAATAATAATAATAATAATAATAATAATAATAATAATAATAATAATAATAATAATAATAATAATAATAATAATAATAATAATAATAATAATAATAATAATAATAATAATAATAATAATAATAATAATAATAATAATAATAATAATAATAATAATAATAATAATAATAATAATAATAATAATAATAATAATAATAATAATAATAATAATAATAATAATAATAATAATAATAATAATAATAATAATAATAATAATAATAATAATAATAATAATAATAATAATAATAATAATAATAATAATAATAATAATAATAATAATAATAATAATAATAATAATAATAATAATAATAATAATAATAATAATAATAATAATAATAATAATAATAATAATAATAATAATAATAATAATAATAATAATAATAATAATAATAATAATAATAATAATAATAATAATAATAATAATAATAATAATAATAATAATAATAATAATAATAATAATAATAATAATAATAATAATAATAATAATAATAATAATAATAATAATAATAATAATAATAATAATAATAATAATAATAATAATAATAATAATAATAATAATAATAATAATAATAATAATAATAATAATAATAATAATAATAATAATAATAATAATAATAATAATAATAATAATAATAATAATAATAATAATAATAATAATAATAATAATAATAATAATAATAATAATAATAATAATAATAATAATAATAATAATAATAATAATAATAATAATAATAATAATAATAATAATAATAATAATAATAATAATAATAATAATAATAATAATAATAATAATAATAATAATAATAATAATAATAATAATAATAATAATAATAATAATAATAATAATAATAATAATAATAATAATAATAATAATAATAATAATAATAATAATAATAATAATAATAATAATAATAATAATAATAATAATAATAATAATAATAATAATATGTTTATTATGTATTACAAAAAAGATATTACTTAATTAAATTTTTAAAATGTACGTCAATACACGCTTTATGTCTTTTACTTGATTTTCTGACGTGTTTAGTTTTAATATTATCGGCAGCTTCTTGAAGTTTCATCCATAATTCCTCGCTTGTACTTATAGTCGTTGAATATACTATGGTTTTCATGTATGTTATGTTGTGTTGAGAAAGGGGTGTTAATACACTGCGACCTAAAAGATCTATTGTGCCTTCTTCTGTCGCTAATGCAGCAAGGAAATTTCTCAATGCCTATAACGACCCTTCCAATCCTATCTTCTCAAGGAAGTGTAGAATTTTGAGTGGCTTCAAGTTAGGTAAATCTGATATGCTCCTAGGTATAGTGCCCTTGCATTCTGGAATGCTACACATTCAGTTAGAATGTGAATGGAGGTTTCGTCCTCCTCCTCACAGAATCTACACTCACTATCTTCTACTACTCTCAATTTACTAACGTGTTCTTTTAGTCGGAAATGCCCAATAAGGATCCCTGTTACAATACGTAGCCTGTTCTTACTTAGGCAGATGCAGGCTTCCGATCTTTCCTGGTTATATTCACCCAGAATTATCTTAGCCTGTCTCAGCCCCAAATATTGTTCCAATTATCGGTTCTTCTACTGCTTTCTACTTCTTTTTTAATCTCTCCTAATATTATGTTACTGCTGATACTGTAGAACGGTTCAGGTCCCACAAAGGGTGTTTAAGCCCCTTTTCTTGCGAGACTATCTGCACTGTACCCTGTTATGTCCCGGGACCCAAGTGAGAGTAACTCTATTTTTCTCGCCTAGCTCATTTTTCCAGACCATTTTTGAGCTGATTACGTAAGAGCTCAGCGCTTTGATGGCTACTTGGCTATCAGGCATGCTGATAATCTCTAGTCTACGATAGTTTCTCTCGATGTTAATTTGGATACACTTCTCGATGGCGTGAATTTCCGCCTGGAAGATGCTTGGGTATTTTCCCAAGCTTTCGGAGTGCTTGGTTCTCGGCCCATACACTCCTATTCTTGTTCCTTCTATAGTTTTAAAACCATCCGTATACCACTGAATAGCATGTCTTTCGGTTGCAAGCGCGATAGATTCTTGGCTCCATTCTTTCTTGCAGCCCAGCTCTGTGGTTTTGAAGGTTTTTACAAAACTGTTCTTCTTTATCATTTCATACTGGGGCATATCCCAGGTATCTTTGGTCCTGAAGCAAGTAGACTTTGGTCTATTTACTCATGATCATTCTATATCGTGTTCTTTTTGCCACATTCTTTATCATTAAATGTAGAGGGGTGATGTTTAAGATCATCTCCATTGCAGCCGTAGGGCAGGTTCTCATTGCACCGGTGATTCAGACACAGGCTAGTCTTTGTACTTTTGAGATATTAGCTCTCGCAGTTCTTTTACTTCAGGCTATAGCCCCGTAAGTGATGATTGGTCTCACTATTGCAGTATACATCCATCGCAGTGTGTTCGGGTTACATCCCCGTCGTTTACCCGCAATGTTTCTGCCTACTACAAAAATAATAATCCAAAGGATTCATATCGGGACTACGGACTGGCCAAGAGAATTTACTTCCACGGCCTATCCAGTAATGAGGAAAAATTTCATTTAAGTGCTGACGTACCATTAAGGAAAAATGGGGTGGTGCTCCATCTTGTATGAACCACATACACAAATCTAACGGTAAATCATCTAATAATTCCGGTAAAATATTTCTTATGAAATTTAAATACAGAGGATCATTTAAATTGGGTGGAAGCCCGGAAGGTCCTAAAAGGATATCGCCATTTATGTCACACCATACATTAACTGTGAATTCATACTGAAAATGCCTTTCTTTTGCTAAATGAGTATTTTCGATTTGACAAGAGTGTGCATTCCAATTAAATACGCCACGCCTAGTAAATGTACCTTCATCAGTAAATAAAATATTTTTTAAAAATGTTCTGTTATTATTTAGTTTGCCACGAAGCCATTAACAAAACTGAACTCTAGCTTGATAATCCCTTGGTATCAAATTTTGAACTGGCGTAAAATGAAAGGGGTACAGCTTTTTTTTTTTAATTATAAATATTGAGGAATGTATCACTCCAACAGTTGCTGATAAACGTCGTGTAGGTACGCATTTCGGGATTCTCGGCAAACTAGACCAACACTTTTTCCTCTTTCTCAACAGAAATAGTATGTCGACGTCCGATATGGTTTTGAAAAGTATAATTTTTATTTTAGTTTTCAAGCCTACTATGTTGAAATATGATAAAGTAAATCAAATAGTGTGGCTAGAATATTTTAAATGTAAAAATCTCGATATGAGCTGAATTTATGCTATTAAGGGACAACCTTTTCACCTCTGAGTAAAGTTGAAAGTAACTATTTGCTGATTAAGCTATAGGGCTATTGATCGTTAATCTGTCAAGTAAACCTACATGTAACTTTACTCAGAGGTAAAAAGATCGGCCCCAAAACAAATATACCGAGTCTGTTCAAATTTACAAGGTGTATGATAAAGACAGAAAAATCAAAGAAAGACAGGAAAAAAAAGAGGATACTTTTCTTTATCCAGTTAAGTGTAGGTGGTTGATAACGTGATTTACTAATTTAAAAATATAACCATACCAAATTTCAAGTCAATATGAGTAATAATAAAGAAATTATTGCAAAAAAAACTAAAAATTAATTTTAACACCCTGTATCTTAGTAGTAGATAACATTTGACCCAGAGTTATTTAGTAAAATATTAATATTTGGAGGTCCTGAACCTATGATTAAAATATTGATCGTTCCTTATGAAACACCCTGTATATTCTCGTGTAATTGTGTTTGCGTCTGCACTTTGTATTATATATAATTTTACGAATTTTTAATCGATTTTCAGTTTTGTCCGGATTTTTAAAGAAAGGTCCGGAATTTTTATTAGAGGTCACTAAAAGTATTATTTAATTATTATATATTTTGATTAAGCAAGCCAAAAAAAGAGAGAGTGTAATTATCAATTTGAAAATTATCCACTTTGCTAGAGTTTGGTTATGTTATTATAACATACAAACATAAATTAGGTGTAAAAAAAGACAATATCCACATGAAACTTGTGAGGTTACATAGGGTAACGTAGACTATACAAAACAATGGTATCTTTAGGCGGACCCTATTCCCCCTTCGGTCTTAGGAAAGTTTAATTGTAGCTGTTTTGGAAATATTTGTAAAGTAATTAAACTTCTTGACTACGATGTCAAAAGCAGACTTAATACTCTAAATATAGCTTATTTCTATACAGGTATGAACGATGAGATAATACTTTATGCTTCTCCTCGACAAATTATTGCAAGCTGAGATACTTTCCTGTCTTACTTCAATAACTTTTTCATTAATTAAATAATATATTATAGTACTTATTGAAGAGTTTTGGCAATTTTATCTTTTCATAGGAATTAGATGGATTAGACTGTGCAAGCGCGCTTTTGTCAAATTTTAAATTTTTCATTAAAGGCTTAGATAAACAAATGAAAAATAGATACCTAACGGGAGCCGTTTAACACAGGCTTTGTTTGAAGCCAGTATCTACAAACTTTTGACAGCTGTGGTACTGCGGTCTACATGGGCGTATCAAGTAGTTTTTTCATCGGAATCCGAAGGATTATTTTGTAACGGACGGATTTAAAGAAAAATGTAAATCAAACATAAAATTTTATTTTACAAAAAGTAAACTACGCTATTTTTTAATGAAATTATAAGGAAATAACACGTAATGTAATAGCTTTCTATGTATTCTAACTTAGCGATATTTGAGTTCGTGTGTAGATTGTGAAATACAAAAATAATAAAAATAGGGATAAAGGCCATTTTTCGGCACAATCTATTAGGAGGTTAGGGCATATTATATGTTAAAATGGAAGTCTTCCTTCTGGCATTTTGACAATATGGATACAATAAGTCTGAGTATAATTACATTAAAGTTTATTAATAATACAGCAGGTTAGGGTAACCATACATACAGCATTTCACTATATTTGCTGCGTTTGAAAAGTAACCTCTTTTTACTCGAAGCCGTTCTTTTATTATATCTGTGGCTTCTCGATAAGATCTGCTCCGTGGTCTTTTAATGCAGAGCTGGTACGTCTAGTAAGATCTATTTACTCCGAATTAAATTTAAGAGAAAAATATTAATAAAAAAACTTCAGACAGAAATTAGAACATGGTTTATTTTTTAGTGAAAGCAAAAGGCGAAAAATATCACAGCTAAAAATTCACTTTATTTTGCAACAAACGCCACTATACGAGATATTAAATTTGATTTAAAAGAAAGGTTTAAATGTATTATTTTAATGAAAACCGAAAACAACCAAATCCATAGCCGGTCTTTTATTTCACATAATTTCGATGATCACGTGACTAAAAATCTATCTCTACTCCGCTCCAGGAGGTACTTTTTAAACGTAGAAATTGTACAACCCTTTTTACTGAAATGTAACAAATAAGACAAAAGCGTAATACATATGACTTCTCTGTTGTATTAATCTAAAAAAATAGGTCCACCGGTCCTCGACGTGATTTCTCTGTGAATGCTATCTTTGGAAACTTAAAAAAAAGTCTTCACCTCACCAAAGTTCATCATCAATGTTGTATTATCCAGCATTGGGCTAAACTAAACATGGTCACCCTACAGTAAGTATACCTACCTATATACTGTTGATTTATGTTTATTCAGAACAAGTTTGATCAACAAGCATACTATTCAATCATTTTCACAAAATCATGTTGAAAAGTTTAGCTAAAAGTAGCTGGTTTCCTGTTGAATGCCTTGAAAAAGTCCAGTCTCAGTAGGTGATTTGTTAAATCAAATACTAAAAGGATGTCATATGATGTATACCAGATTAACGAAAATAAATTCAGAAATACTATGAGGGCAAAAACTTAAGCTTTTACGGAGAATTTAAAGTTTTCGAAAACCCCTCTAACATTTATGTTTCGTATCAATATCACATTTCTTATTAAAAACATAAAAACAATTTATTGATTTGATGAGTAAGATAAAATGGAGTGGTTTTACCGTGCAGTTCTAGCCTATGAAGATCCAAACATTAAAAATGTTAATACATACGATTTTTGTTAAACAAGTATAATCACAGGAATTAAAGAATTTAATATAACAATAGCAGTGAGTTATTAATATAATTAATTGTATAAATTAAACTTTTATAGGAAATAGAGGAAATAGAGGAAATAGAGGGATTTCTTAAAATAATAATAATACTCTCCCTAATTCACCCCCTTACGAGTGAATTTCAACCCCTGAAGTCGACTGAACGACTTGTGTAGGGGAAGGGACGGCTATTATTATTATTTGCCGTGGCGCTCCGGGGCGACTTAAGGATGATTGATGGTGCCATTTGACTTACAGGTGAGGAAAACCCGGAAAACCTCACCCACCATCATAAAAAAAATAAAGAAATCAACTAACTAAAATAAATATTGTATACAAAAAATGATTCTAAAAACAATAATATTAATAAACAAAAAAAGTTATAGGGCGAAGGTCATCAAGGTATTAATAGTGGACATTTCCCAAAAAAGGAAAATTACAAAAAAAAGGGAATGTGAACAGTAGTCACGTGTTTCTGACTATTGGTCTTCATCGGTACGGTGGCAATACTAACACAACTATAGGAAAGTAGCATTTCAAGAAAATTGCTGTTAAAATTAACTGTGTATGTTTACATAAAGAAGCAAAATAATATTAATTAATAGGCCTTAAATTTGAAATAGAATAAAATGTCTGGTGAAGTTGTATTTGAATTTTGTATCAAAACTCAAAATTGCGATTTTTTTTGAGTGGCTTTGGGTATTGTGTATTGATGGTGCGATATATTCTTTTTTAATTAGGTTCATAACGTAGTATCTACATTAGTATTGAAACATTATATAACAATACTTACTTAAGTTAAAAAAATTACACAATGGTGTCTGGTGCCGCCTATGTGTTTCATTTACTTACCAATGAAAGGAGGTAGAACCACCCAAAATGTATCTTTTAGAACAAATAATACACTTCTTAGTCATTTTTAGCCTTAAAACTAATAAATATCGTTTAAAAAACACACTAGAAACTGAAAAACTTTAATAAGACGTTCTGGGAATATAATAACACAGAAATTTTAAAATCAAAATTGACAATTCCCAACTGCTTGTTGACAGTTGTGAAAAAATTTTGGCGCTGCTATTTAAAATAGACGAATCACATCGAAGACCACGGAGAAAGAGAAAGTAATAGATAAAACGGTTCATACTGGATTCAAACAAATCCAGACCGTTAGGCATCTATTATTCATTTGTTTATCTGAGAGGAACACAGGAGGATATAATATCCGCTGTTGTCACATGCCTATATCATTATTCTCGTTTTGTTTACAAAATTATTTACATATATTGAAAAAGCTAAAATAATTCAACCTATTTTATTGCAACTGAGCCCAAAAATTTAGAATCATTAGTTATATTAAATTTAACTAAATCAGATGTAATTTCAATAAATTAGATGTAATAATTTTCAATAAATTCCAAAACCTAGTCACGTTAGGTTAGAAGTGGCAACAGGGCTTACACCGGCATGGATATTTACGTTATTTATTATAAGTGCACAGCGGCTCACACATTTATTCATTGATAAATTTAAGTTGTATCTGCGTAAAATTATTTTCTTTATCCCCTCTCTTACTTCTCACCTTTCGTCTCCTCGCCGCGTCCCTACAAATAGAGTGTATCGATTGTCGAATTAATCTTGGCATCGTAAATATTATATTTTATCAATGAATGGTTATATATCTGTTATATCTCTGGTATCTCTGCTTGAATATCAAGTTAATGAATTCGGACATCAACACGTATGTGTGAGGTGACCTAACTGGTTATCACGCAGAAGTTCCGGAGTTCGATTTCTGGTCTTGCACGCATTTTTTTCTTAATTCTCAGCTTTTTTAACTTTCCTTTGGTTTGTATTCACTTTAAGAATATGAGGTTGTAACTTTCATAATTTCGTTGTGGGAATTAGGGATTTTTCATTTTTAGAATTTCCAAATCTTTTAAATGTTTATTTAATTTATTGCTTCCATTGGTGGTATCTTTTAGACTACTGCTATCATGATGGCTTTGTGAAAGCTAATGCACTCTACCTAATTTAATTACAATTTTAATTTTTATGTACTGATATGTTCGCTTCATGTTTAGTGTGTACACAATTCCTACTCTTCTCATCTAAGAAAGAGTTTCTATGCAAAGCTTAATTAATTCAATCAATAAAATAAGAAAATAGCTACATATCAAAAGCATTCTGGCAAGCAGCAACATTACTTCATCACTGCTATGGACCAGCCTGCTAGACTATCTCTCCCGGCAGGGGGTGAATTTTTAATGCTATGCGGACGATCTGGTTATCATTATTAGGGGAAAGTTTGAAGAAGTGATCTCCAACATCATTTAACAAGCACTTAATATGATTAACAGGTAGTGCGAGAGGGAGCAGATCTCTGTTAACCCCCGCAAAACTGTTATCGTCCCCTTTACCAAGAGAATAAAACTCGACAAGCTTCGACAACCTACCTTGGCTGGGGAAACCATTCCCTTTGCGGATGAGGTAAAATATCTGAGGATCA
This sequence comes from Psylliodes chrysocephalus, assembly GCA_927349885.1. Classification (NCBI taxonomy): domain Eukaryota; kingdom Metazoa; phylum Arthropoda; class Insecta; order Coleoptera; family Chrysomelidae; genus Psylliodes; species Psylliodes chrysocephalus. The sequence goes on from OV651814.1 coordinate 34,278,716, forward strand.
CCCTAAATAAGAAACTCACTTGGAACCCCCAATTGGATAAAACCATTAAAAAAGCCAGACTACCCCTCTGGACCCTTAGAAGAATATGCGGCAAAGCATGGGCTATCAGTCCTCAACTGAACTACTGGATTTACCAAACAGTGGTAAAACCCATGATACGTACGGATCTGTCGTCTGGTGGGACAAGGGAGGGTCAAAGAAAAGCTGGCTTGCGTGCCTTGCCATCACTGGAGCAATGTCAACCACACCTACGGGAGTCATGGAGACCATGTTGGACCTAACCCCTCTCCATTCTGCAGAAAAGGGAAGCCAGGGTGGTCTTCTACAGACTCCGGAAGGTGGGTAGTCAATGCTACGAAGATCTGCGATGGGACAAGACGGGGCTGATAAGTGAAATTAATAACCACCATGTCCTCGGCATTGTCTCGGACTTGCTATTTCCCCGACAGCACATAGAAAAGCCATACAGCGTCCTCATTCCAGAGAGAGACGCATGTATTCGGCCAGAGGTCTAAAGTTGACATATCAATGAATGTAGGCTCTTTGGATGATCTTCCAAGCAGAAATGATTGCTATAGAATTGGGAGCGAGAGAGTTGTTTAATTTTCTCCTCGCAAACAAGACTATAAAGATCTTTTCAGATAGCCAGGTAGCCCTTAAGGCCCTGAGCTCCAATAGAGTTCACTCAAAGCTGGTTTGGCACTGTATAAATACCCTTGAATGTCTCGGTGCCCGGAACAAAGTTACTTTCATCTGGGTTTCGGGATACAGTGGTATAGAGGGCAACGTAAAAGCCGACGCGATTGCTAAAAGAGGAACCCAATAGGTGTTCATAGGACCAGAACCGTTCCTGGGCATTGAAAAGAGTACTGCCAAAGGAATTATCTCAAAATGGACGGAGAGTGCAACAATCACTAACTAGAGAGATACCTAAGGGTAATTCATTCGAAGGCATTTATAATCAACCCTTTTATGAACGCCTCTGCTCAGATCCGAGAATGGAATAGGAAAGATCTACGCATTTTCACGGGACTGATGACAGTACACTGTCATCTGGGCAACCACATGAGAAGGATAGGTTTGCAACAAACATCGGACTGTCGATTCTGCAGCGTGGAGGACGAGTCTGCAGTGCATTTTATGTACCTGCTCTGTTTTGGAAAAAACCAGGTTCCAGATCTTCGGATTTACCCGACTGGAGCCTACGGACTGGAGCCTACCGACTGTAAGTCTTACCCAATTTAACCATGGCCTTCATCAAAAGGTGTGGCTTGTATGGTGAACTATAAGTTATTTATGAGTCACAATAGACCCATCTGGGTCGCAATGGAAGGCGATGAGATCATCCCACTCATTCCTAACCTAACCTATATATGTAAAGCTTAATTTGCTGGACCTAGCTAAAACACGGGTTAATGCTTACAGAAGGGATTATATAAATAATTTGAAGAGTGGTAGGTTTTTATTTAATTTAACTAATATTTTTTTTGTAATACGTTGTGATTTGTTTTTCTTTTTAACTTATATTTGATACATTTTAAACAGGATGTCTACAGTTCCTACAGAAAATATCATAGTAAATAGAGGCATTTGTCCGCAGACAGAATGTGACAATAGGTTAACAACACAGGCAGAAGGTATCGAGAAACTTTTATTGATAGCTTTGTTAATATTTCGGGACAATATTTTCAAATGCGTACAGCGACAAGGGGAACCAATGTTTTCAAGTAATCAATCAAAATATTTCTATATCTTCAGAATTACAAACGTATCAAAACTATTTTTAGTGTGAAACTTTATGTACTACAGTAAAAAACAAAAAATAATTTTACAACATAAATAGAATAATTTCTTAAATAAAAAATAAATAGCTTTTTTTGCACTTGTTAAGGTTCAACATACTAAAAAAATTAAAATAAATTTTTAAAAATATACTAAATATAGTTACAATAAACAAAAATAGACTAAATATAATTACCATGAAACAAAACAATAATATAAATTAATCAAAATAATCTGGACCGTATTCAAAAACATGACATTTCAACAACAACAACATAATATATTATATACAAGTAATATAACCATATTATTATGACTCTTACAGAATTTTAAGCTAGTAGGTAGAAATTAAGAATCATGATCACTTTAGCACTAGCAGCATTAAATTTGTTGTTACTATTCTATAAAATTAATATAATATTGTAGTTCTCTTTTTATTATCTTTGCTATTATTAACTGTTATTAATTGATTTTATGATTTCCGGAATAAAGTTGAAACATTTTAGTTCCAATATAGGACTTTTTTACAAGCGGCTCGGTACGAAGTATTCGATACCTAGTTTTATATTTGTCATCAGGGTACGGTGCTTTATCATCACTAAAATAATATCTTATGCAAGTATTATACTAAAATAATTGTTGAATATCAATAATATCAGATTCATTGTATAAATCAATAGAAGTATCTTGAGTGCTTTGACTTTATTAGTTTTAGAAATCGTTTTTGAAGTACTTCAAGTAGATTTATGTGTACACATCCCATACTGCAATCCCGGATGTAAAATGGCTTTCTACCAATGCAAAGTTTTTTAAATCTTTAGTAGGGAGATACTCCATTAGATGTTTAATTTTATACATAATATTTTGTAGTTTTTTGGTGACATACCTAATGTATGTGATGCTCCCCCATCTTAGATGCTCATCGAGATGTATTCCTAAATATTTTATTTCTTTTTCTGTTTGGACGGCGTAATTCATACCCTGGATTTATATGTTGATGTAGTTCCAATGAGCCAAACCAGACACATTACAACTAAAAGGTAAAAAATTGTAGCGTCATCCGTGTATCCTATTATTTCTCCTGTAGAATTCAAACCAAATAATCCATTAATATATAAATTTTAACGATACCTTGTGGCACAACATACTCAATAGCTGTTTCTTGGCTCAATGTATCTTCCACTCTTACCACTTGTTTGATATTTGTATTTGGGTACAGGGGAGTAGGGTTAACAATATGTACTATGTCGCCGTGATGGAAAATGAGAATTAGCAAAACCAGACCACAGAAAATGCTTGAAAAGGGGTGTTTTATTGTAATGAACATCTAGAAGTATATTATTTCATTGCCGGCAAAAAACGATATAAATCCGTTGATAAGCAACTTTACTCTGAATTTTGCAGGTTACACGATTGCTTTCACTACCGGAACATAGTACATAGTTGTTCACTTCCATTCCCCTTTACCCAGCTACAAATAGCAAGCAAAAAATACGAAGTGACACTTTTTGCAGTCATATGGTACATCGTCTTCCAGTTTTGAGATCAAAGAATACAGTTTTTGAATTTTCACATAAACAGTACTCATGTTATATAAAACTAACCTGGGAAATAAATTGATATTGGTATATAAAAGGGATGATTTCTTAGTTCTTAGCTTTTAGATCATTTAGGTTAAGATAAAATTGCTATTTAACGGATAAACTGGAGATACCTATTTAGGGGAACTTTTGTTGCATCGTATATTTCTCTAAATATTCTATTTGAAAATTATATGCCTATTTCATTATTTCGAATTAATTGAATGTAAACGATGTGGATTAAACATTAATAAGTAAATTAAAATAAAAATCTGATGTGTCCAATACATGACTTTCCTATCTAGTTACTATAATAAATATTATTATTATTATAATAAAACGTTGTTAAAAGATATTTTATTTATTTCAGGTTTCTCTCAATTTGATTTACTTCGATTTGGATCTCTTTTGACTGAGCTACATTAAATAACGTGAGAAAATCAATAATCGGTTTTATTTTTGAATAAGCGTAATCAAAATGAGTGGTTACAAACATGATAACATTACATTCAACGTCCTTTTATCATATATTTTGAAATGAATATATCAGCTCGTATTTGCTCATTACGTCCTAATGAGATCCGATGATTATACAATGAGTATCAAATTCAACGAACCTGTCTCTATACTCCTGTAATTTAACTCTACTCCATTATGTTACTAAACTTCAATACATGTTTTGCATACATATTTTGTTTCTTTTGTCCTTAAATTGATAATTTATTAATACATAGTGGACAAAACAGACAAGAAACTTTCAAAAAAATATATACTAAATATAGAATTAGGAAATTCTACCTATCTTCCAATTTGACTTGACTTTACATCTTTTCTGGACAGAGGATGTAACACTTAGGTACTGGAGAGGTACCCCAGAGGTAATTAATTTAAAGGTATTTATACTAACCCTTCTATGAGCGCCTCTACTCTAATCAGTTAATGGAGTAGGTACAATCTATGAATATTCACGGAACTGTTGACTACATTGTCGTCTAGGTATCCACACGAGAAGGACATGTCTGCAAAAATGACAAATTATCGATTATACAGCGTGGAAGAATCTGCAGAGCATATTCTATATATTTGCTGCGCCTTATTAGGAACTAGGTTTTACCCGACTAGTTTAACCTAACTCAACCATGGTCTTCATCAAAAGGTGCGGTTAATATAGTGGACTATCATTAAGGTATCATCATACTTTGTGTCAACCTAATTTAACCATCTTTTCTGTTGCTTTTCTTGTACCTCCAGAATGTTGTTACTTAATTTTATCTCTAACTTCGACTGGTCTTATGACAGACACTCTTAAAATTGTATCAAGTTTATTCCTAAAAGCAAGGAAAATAAAAGGAATCAAAAAACACGTCATCAAAGGAAAATCTTAGAACCCCATGAATACCAGGACAATCACCAGTCCCAAGAGAACTAAACATCAGGATAACTCAAGAAGGCTAAAGAAGATCTACATAACCTTCTAGAAATTACAACAGATTAAGAAACAAAACATAAAATTGTATAATTATAATCAGGATTACATGAATGGGCAATATGAATTATGACAGCTCTCATATCTAAATAGCTCTATTACTATATCTATAAAGGAAATTGATTCTTATATTAGGAAAATAAAAAAGCTTATCAATATAAAAAGTTAAGAACTAAAATAAGATAGTCAATGCTTTTTCATCTCATTTTAGCTAGTCTATTTTGCTAGCCTATTAGGTTTCAACAACTTCAGTAGATCCCTACTAGACTAAAGTACACGTTTGGGTGTAGGTACCCCAAGGTATACATATTGGTCCCATTCTTTTCCAAATCATCTAATTGTATGTTGTTTTCTGACGATGTAAAATTATTTTCCAACTTCATCAACCATCTTTAGACTTATCTTAATATTTTTGTCAAATGATGCAATTTTTGCTTGCATATTGTTTTGTTTCAACAGTTGTGCCTGTATGGTGCTTTAAACAATTAAATCACATTCCGAATTCCTCTGATTGGTCTAAGTCCAAAACCGTTGACCTTTATTAATAATATTTCGTAATTGTAAAAGATTAAAATTCAAAGAAGCTCTCTCCATCTTTATCTAAACAAATATTACTAACGTCACATTGTCTGGTTGGTCGAATAAACAAATACAGGTTTTATTGGTTTCCCAATATCGAATGTGTATTTTTTAAATGATTTCTACGCATCTACATTATTTTTCTAGATAAGGATTATCTGTTTATTAACCGTAATAATATTCACTTGGCCTCTCAAAATGTCTGCACAGTATTTTATTTATATATTGGTGATACAAATGGCGATAAGAGAGGCTCTATTTATTATGGGAGATTATTTGTTTATAATCAATTGATTTATATTAAATAACATAGTCGATCAAGAATAATATCACAAAAGGCAAAAATGGCGATGAAAAGAGAAGATAAAAATACTAAAAGTATCTTAAACGGACAGGAAAGAAGTGGATAAAGGACAAAATAAAGCAAAACACTAACAATACCTCATTTTTATAGTTTTATGATAATTATTCTCTTATCGGTGAGGATTTTAATTTAGTTTGGATATCGTCCAGTGACATTTTGGCAATTCTGTCGTTTGATTCTAATTCTGCTTTGCAGTTTTTGATGGATAATTTCTGTGTTATACTTTTGAAACAAAAATTTCAATAGTAAATAGTACATTTTTAAAATAGAGACTTTATGAATAAAGGAATACATTATAACCAACGAACCACAAAAATTGGGGTTTTTAACAGTTAATTTGCAAATAAAAAAAATCTAATTGAATTAATAAGATTATTTATCGTAGTAGTTTTGTGAAAAATTTAAAAATTTATAATAATATATAAGATAGGGCCGATATTTGGCCCTTGTCTATTCATGAACTGTAGAAATTTTAAAATACCTGTGTGATCCATAGGTCTGGGAGGTATAGATACTTGGATTAGAAGATTACCTCTGATTGAACATTTATTTTAAAACACGAATGGAATGATCTGATTTACCACTATACATGATTTACTTGTCAATAAACACTTTTTACAGCATTGCTCTAGGAAATTTGTTACTTTGAGCCATGTTCCATAATGGTGGGCACAGCGTTCCTTCTTATCGAGGCAAACGCGTGTGATGTCGATGACTATTTTATTAGCAGTGGCGCGAACGAAGTGGACCAGCGAGTTTGAGGCTGACACTTAAAATTGACCAATGAGGAGTGGATAACGCTTGTGATGTATTTATTTTTCGGAGAACTTCCTTATTGGCTAAGAGTGTGCGGAATACAGAGATGTCTCTACGAGTGAAGGTAAATTGGAGGCAGTGCGAAGTGTAACGATGAATTAATTTATTGAATGTAATTCAACAAGGCTTGTCCCTCTTTGTGGAACTTAAGCCGTTATAAGCCGTTCTGAGGTGTCAGCATTAACACAGTATTGACAATAAGACAAGCTAAGATATTTCCAGGTGAATATAGCCAGGAAAGATAGGAAGCCTGTATGTGCTTGAGGAAGAATAGACTACGCATTGTAAAAGGGATACTTACCGGGCATTTCCGACTTATAGGATATCTAAGTAAACTAAAAGTAGAAGAATATAGTGAGCAAAGATTTTGTAAGGTGTAGGATGAAACCTCCACACTTTACAGATACGTTACAGATAGCAACAGATTTTTACGGTTGTAGTGTATTAATACCCCAGACCCAACATACAACATACATCATAGTCGCTTAGCACAAGTGATACTCAATATTCTAATAATATACAGGATGTTATGCTTTTGTCTGGCAGACAAACAAAAAAAATAAATACACCCTTTATTTTATTTAAATTTTAAAGTCAACTACCTACTAGTATTGTATTCAGCCCTAGACAACGTTTGAATAATATAACAGCTTTTAGTTGTTTTTGTGAAAAAAGAGATTTAATACAGATTCCAAATAAAAGTATAAATATGGCAGATTAGTGCTCGTATTATGGACTCTTCACATAGTTGGAAAACCTTTATTTCTTTTGGAGTCAGCTAAAGAAAAAGATTGAGCTCCACCTTACTTTATCTCTATCTGACAATAATTGAGGTTACCAAGGGTAGTTGTTTATATTTTCATTTATTGTTATGAATGGCAATTACATAAATAACACAATTTATACTGAGTTGTATTAACCATGTATCAACAGATTGCAAATTTTAAGTGTTATATATATTCAATTTTTCATATGTAAAGATTGATCTACAAAAAATATTTCTAAAGTAGACAGTGAGTAATAAAGACAGAGATAAGTAATTTCCGTGATAAGTACGCACGGTCCTCAATTAAATACGAACTGACACTTGAAGTGAAAAATAATTGAATTATTTTGAAACATAAAAAAAACAAAAAAATAATTCTTATTAACCATTTTTTTACGAACATGCGAATGTGATACCAGCTTCAATGTTTTGTTTATTCTGGCATTGCCTTCTTGATAAGTTCTTGTTCATAGTCGCAGAGTTTTCCAAAACCTAAATTCTTTTCGAAACTTTTCTTGTGCAATTCCAGAAGTATGGAGAAATATTCAGCATCTGTGACGTCTGACTGGACGTAGGCAGCTTCAATGACATTTGATTAGCCCTTAAAACTTCTAAGTAGTGAATTTGTAAATCTTGGTTCAGTCCTAAAAAAGGTGGCGGATTTAGCGCCTGCTTTGACTTATATTATTTCTGTACCAATTTCTTGTATCCGACTAGTCAAAGCTTCATGTTGGTCCTGTGAGAATAAAACTAGGGGTTTCACCCTAAAGTAGGGAAATAATAGTGACTACAGAGTGTCCTCTAATAACGGAAACATTAACATCCTTGGGGTAAGTCCCTTGGTTTTAGCAATAACAGTGTTTGCACGGACAATGTCCAAAGTAAAGATACCAAACACACGTTTCGGACGAAATTACACTTGTTAATGATACCAATAGGGCCTCAAGTGCTACTTCTACTGAACAGTTTGCCAAAGATTTTATAATTCAGGTGTTTGTATTGAATAGATAATCTCTGGTCATACCTGGTTTTCTTGGGAGACCAGATGGAATGATCATTAAATTATCATTTTGAATGCTTCTATTAGTTTTTCAAGCCCGTTAAGTTCCTTCACCTTAGCAGATCATAAAGAGACAATTCACTGACTAGAAGATTTATTTTTAAGTGTAAAGAAAGGGGTTGGTCGATAAATACCTCCAGAAGCTCCACATACTGCTACTTTACAGTTGGTCTGTTTCAAAGTACTGGAGTTTCTGCTAATAATAGACTAGGTCTTACGAGTATAAATTGTTTCGAATGCCTACTTTAGAAACACTTTTTATTGATCACTCCTTTTTTATTTCAGCATCAAACTCCAGTTCAATGATATCTCTTATTCTTAACTAATTATTTGCGTAACGTTACATTATTGATTGCAAAATGTGTTATTGAAAAAAGTAGGTATTTTAAAATACACTTAAATAAATGAGTAAGCAAAAACTTTTGTATTTGATTATCATTTGTATATCCATCCAGCCTCTGGAAATATTCTCGCAATATCTTCCTGGAATAAATATCACCTGATTATACAGTCATTCTCTTACTGAAGCGGTATGTGCAAATATTTGTCTTGACCTTGTTCTATTGTTCGAAATGATATAAGGTACAGGGTGGATACATAAAAAACAAGTGAAAAATATATTACTTTTATTTCAAAATAATGAAACCCAGGTGTCCTAAATCTATAATTATGAAATTAAAATAAAACTTGATTATTTATAGTTTATATAATATTTTAAACATCTCACCATACAGTATAAAATTGAGGCGCTTAATTATATTTAATTAAAGAGCAAACAAAATTACATTATCAAAATTATATTAGATCAACTGAATTAGATATCGCTTTTGACCCTTCCAAGTTTTGGTCTTTCATAAAATCCAAAACAGGCGAATTATCAATTCCCCAAGATATGAATTTAGATGGTATGGACTATAATGGACCGCAAGAAGTCATCAATGGTTTTGCTGATTTCTTCTCAAAAAACTTTGTTTGCACTTCAAACTCATTAACAAATAACAATGCATTATATATAAAACAATTTACAGAAAAGGAAATAGGGATCGCCGCAAAAAAATAAAACCTATGATGACCAATGGTCCAGACTTAAATCCCGCTTTCTTAGTAAAATATTGTGCATCTTCATTTTGTAAACTCTTATCTGTGATTTTTAATTTGATGCTTAAAAATAAAAAGTTTCCAAGTCGCTGGAAATTATCCAGAATTTGTCCCGTGTTTAAAAAAAGAAATTAAAATGATAGCGCTAACTAACGGCCGATAGATATTTTGTTTAACTTTCCTAAACTATTTGAAATTGTAATTCACGACTACTTATCACATCATGTCAATCTACTGATTAATCCAGAACAACATGGTTTCATGACTGGACGATCAACAGTTTCCAATTTATTCTGCAAAACGCAATATATATGTGATGCACTAGACAAGAGAAGTCAGGTAGATGTATTCTACACTGACTTCTCTAATACCTTCGATAAATTAGATCATGGAATACTATTAAATAAGCTTAATTCCCTTATGCTGAGCGATCCTCTAGTTCAGTGGTCGCCAACCTGTCGATCGCGAGCTACCGGTAGCTCGTGGAGGCAATTCTGGTAGCTCTCACAACGATTTTAATTCAAAAAATACAAACTGCAAAAATCAGAGAAGCTTCCGAAAATTCCACAAAAAAATCTAATTGTCATAATATTAAACATAAACAGCGGCAACGTTGCGGTGAGCGATCTGCCACTGACGCCATCAAGCTAGAATCTGCTAGAACCGACCAGCCGGACCAGCGCGTTAGTGTTCGAGAGCGATCAGGATTGCTTTGAACGGGATAAAAACGTACGGCGCGGAGACATTGCGCTTAGTTTAAAACTGAACGCGTAACCAACGTCCAGCGGTTGGGTTAGTAGAGAACAACAAAAAATAATATTATGGCAAGCAGTTGTAAGAAGGTAAAGACATACCACTTTCATTCGGAATGGGAAGAACAATACTTTTTTACAGAAGTTAAAGATAAAAATGTGTGTTTGTTATGTAATACTTCGGTCTCCGTTGCTAAAAAAGGAAATATTAAGAGATATCATAAAACTGTACATTCTAATTTTGAAAAATAATTCCCACTACATTCTGCCGCCAGAAAGAAGAAACTGAAACAGTTAAAAAAGCAGTTAATTGGACAACAATCAATATTTTTAAGACCAGTCGACAAAAATAAGGCTGCAACTGAAGCATCGTACCATGTGTCCCAGATAATTGCACAAAAAAAGAAACCTGATGAAGACGGGGAAATGATAAAACAGACGTTTGTAGAAGCTGCTGATTCGTTATTTGCCAACTTGAGAAATAAAGACGAGATAGTTTCAGCTATAAAATATATGCAACTTTCTGCTAATACAGTGATAAGACGTGTAAAAGTAATGAGCAATGATATTTTTTTACAGTTAAGAGCTGACTTAGACAACTGTGTTTATTTTTCACTTCAACTGGATGAATCAACAGATGTCGTTGACACTGCCCAGATGGCCGCGTTCGACAGGATGGTTTTTAGTGATTTCAGGATTAAAGAAGATCTTTTGAAGTTTATTCCACTGAAAGGACACACTACTGGACAGGAGTTGTTTTCTCATTTAAAAAATATTATTTCTCTCGAGAAAATTCCAATATCGAAAATGGTAGGCTTGACAACCGATGGCGCTCCAGCTAGGGTGGGTTGTGATAAGGGTCTGGTGGCGTTATGTCGTAAAGATGAAACTTTTCCGCAATTTCTCTGTTACCACTGCATTATCCATCAGCAAGCATTATGTGGAAATTTCCTGAAACTAAACAACGTTATGAAACTGGTGATAAAAATTGTGAACAAGATTAGAGCTCAAGCGTTACAAAGAAGATTATTCAAAACCTTGGCCGATGAAGTTGACTGTCAATACGGGGACCTACTCCTTCACTCTGAAGTCCGATGGTTAAGTAGAGGACGGGTGCTGAAACGTTTTAATGATGTCCTATCTGGCATAGTTCAATTTTTTAAACAAAGCGATGAACCGACTCCCGAACTAGAAAATTCAATCTGGCTTAGAGATTTTGGTTTTCTCGTGGACATTACAGATAAATTAAACGAACTTAATTTGCAGCTTCAGGGGAGAGACAAAGAACTAGCGGAAATGATTTCTGATATAAAAGCATTTATCAAAAAGCTAGAGTTTTGGGAACAAAACCTAATTAACAGCGATGCCGAGCATTTTCCTATTCTTTCAGAAAAAAAATCCATTAGAACCCTATTACAGCAAATATCATGTAGAAATAGTTTCTACCCTGAAGAATAACTTCAAAAATCATTTTAAGGATTTCAACGAAATGGCTTTAGTAGCGCAGTTTGTTGTTTCACCCTTTATGGAAATTGATATCCAACAGTTTGTAACTTGTGTTATGCAGAACTTTGGCGAAGACATCGCTGCAACAGAAATGGAAGTAATTGAGTTTTAAAATGATTTAGCCTTAAAATCGTTAGTCTCAAGTAACAAATGTATCTGGCCTATTGTAAGTAAAAGCAAATATTCAGTTCTATGCCATGTTGCCTTGAAAGTGAAAGCATTATTCAGGTAAACCTATTTGTGTAAATCATCTTTTTCCAATATGAAGCTTATTAAGAACAAATATCGCAATCGACTTACAGATGAACATTTGGATAACTGTATTCGAATGGCTGTATCAAATTATACTGCAAACATTAAAAAAATTATCAATGAGTCTGAGTGTCAGCCTTCTCATTGAACGTGCTTTTTTATTTTTCAATGTTTATGTTCATGATAGTGCGTTACTTTTTTGTTGTTATTATTAACTATTTTTAAATCTTACGTGACTTGCCTTTGTGGCTGGATTAAAGTTTGTGTTTATTTTTCAAACACCTTCGTTTGGTAGGTAGGAATGTAGCTATGAACAAGTACGTACTAGTAATATTAGTTATTTTGTTATTAGTTTATTATTAGTACCTATGTATTATGTATTACCAGTTAAATAGTAAAATAAATACATATAATGATAAATGAACTGTGAATTATTTCATTTACGTTGCGTTACGTGGCTTCCGTGTGGGTAGCTCGCTATTTATTCCAAAATTAACAAAGTAGCTCAACACATTGAGAGGTTGGCGACCACTGAAGTCTAGTTGCTCTCTTTTATTCTTACCTCTCTGAATGAACTCAATATATTTAAATGTTGGGACACAAATCTCACATCTTCCATCAAACGTCAGGTGTACCACAAGGCTCCGTATTGAGGTCATTACTGTTCCTAATTTTTATAAACGATATAAGAAAAATTTTATTGTCAAATACTTACTATATGCAGATGACATGACGTTATTCTGCGAAACAAATACAATGACCGACTGTTTAAATCTCCAGCAAAATCTGCTATATTTATCAACGTGGTGCAAAAATAATAATCTCCCACTTAACCCAACCAAGTGTAATGTAATGTGAATCTGTCGTAAAGAGGCATCAATAATATTTAACTATTGAATATATAACGTTGTTTTTTATCCGTTTCAAAACTTGCAGCTCAGTCCGTTGTAGATCTATGCACTACGAAAAATTTTTATACAAAGTAGTAAATTTTATTTTTAAATATGAAGCCATAATAAGTATTCTCAATTTCAGAACTCCCAGGATCACTGCTAGAACTCATAGCCTATTTTACAGCTTACCATGCAGAACAATTGCTTCCAAATTCTCTCCACTTAACGAACTCATCAATAATTATTTGTCATTTGAATCACAAATTGATATTTCTTTACCAGTGTTAGACAACTTAAAAACTTTTTTCTAGTTAAGTAATGTGTCCATAATTAATTATTAACGATAGTATTTTACCAATTGTGTTTTTTGTTTTTATTTTACTTTTTTCCTGATTAGTTATGTATTTGTGTTTATGTTTTTTTTTTTTTTTTTTTTTTTTCAGTGAATGTTTAGGTGCAACTGATTGCCGTTTTTGTTACCTACATCAATTTTGTGTTTTTTTTTTATATATATATACTTGCTAAATTTTTTGTATTGCTAATCTTATCCTGTTAATGGGCTTGGCCCGGGAATATTGTACCATAAATAAATACTTAGACGTGGGAAATATAAAGAGAGTAGATCTTGAATTGCGTATCTCTCTGCCGTAATTGGACGCATTGTTACACCTCCTACGGTAGTGGAATAGCAAGTATTTTCTATTTCTGTCTATTCAATAACTGTAAGAGCATTGGTTTTCTACACCGTTCTCTGAAGAGAGGTTTGAAAAGTTAACATAATGTATATATTAAATGTAGGCATGTTTAAGTCCCTTCTTGGTTTTAATAATTAAATTAGGTAACTCATTAATCTACACGTAATATACACTAAGCGAAAAGTTAAAGCAGTAAAAAAACAATTTTTTCATGTAGGTGAAGTATCAGTTTCTTCAATTAGCTGCTCTTAGTTCGATATAGTCCGTATACATATGCCAAGCGACGCACGAGCCAGGCCGGAGCCGAGCCAAAAGCGAGATCTAGATGATTAAAACAGTATTAAATAATATTAAAGTGTCGGTGGCATAGTTGTCTTATGCACTTGCATTCGTTTAGAAGCAATTTTGTTGTTGAAAGACAACGCGGCTTCGGCCATGTGAATTTTTAATTAATTTGCATGGTTTGTTATAGAATTCGATGGATGCTGTATTAGTAGAAATTTAATTTTTGTTGATATGACATTCAGATTATAAATTGCTATCCGTTACCGTTTCGATGATGGTGGGTAGAGTTTTTCGGGTTTTCCTCACCTATAATTTAAATGACACCATCATTCATATCTAAGTCACCCCGGAGCGTTACAGCAAATAATAATAATCATAGCCTTCCCTTCCCTGGACAAGCTCATCTTTTAAGGTTAAAAATCAATCGTAAGGGGGTAAATTAGGGAAAGTATTATTATTAATATTATTATAATCTATATAAGTCCAACATGAGCAAGGACATTCTAATAATACTTATAACAAAGTAGGAAAACTGTATAATAAAAATGTGAAATATTGACACAAGTGGATCATGAACTAGAAAATAAAATGAGGAGAACACTCTTAATCTTGTATAAGTAATAATTAGGGGTGGTTTTGATCAACCGTGAGAGTTCGGACCACGAAAAACTAGAAAAATCCATTCATTCCTAAATAAGTCCTAATTTATTGCAATTATTTAGATTGCATTTTTAATAGAAAATAAAGAGACTGCTACTAATTTAAGTGGGGATAGTTTGTGCGAGTTTGTTTATATAAAGAGCGAGCATGCGTTTTATGAATGAATCAGTACTTATGTCTTCTACGCTTGCTTTACACAGCTCTCACACATCAAAATAAATTGCATACTTTCCTGGAAAATACCTTCAACTATGGTAGTTGCAATGACAAAAATACATTAAACTGATAATAACTGGCATTAAGAATACAAATGCTCTTGACATGATTTTCATTTTTCGTCTACTTGTTTCGCTTATTGTAATGGTAACATCATCGACGCACGCTACGATGTTTACGTTTTCCGGCCGGTGGGCAGTGAGATGTGAGTCCATGACAACATTCCAGAGCGTTGGTCTCAATACAGAACCTTGAGGGTAACCTTTGTAGATAACTTGTTCACAGTGTTAGAGTAGCTGATGTTTCTATTCAGTAGTTAGCTTTTAATCGTGCAATAGTGTACTTAATCAGGTAGTGGGCTAGTCGATCGCGACTTGTATTATGGCCAACAACGTTCAAATCAGCAGTGATGGATGTAGAGTCATGTCCCCAGCCAAAAAGAATACTGGAGAATAAGGCTCGAGAAATCGAGAGCCCTACGAGTGGGATATGTACATATGAGGATAACCCAGTACTGAAACAAGCAGGCTAAACCTATTCTGGATAAAAGGATTGGCTTCTATCGCCATCAGGATTGTGATTATTATCACAGCCGGTGGTAGAGAATGAGAGTGGTGATGTTTGGAATTATATACTACACACGTTGGAGGTGATGTAGTCAGTTTTACTGAAGATAACGCAGTTTTCTAGAAATCAAATAATTGGAAGCCACTAAAGAATACCATTGAGGCAGATTTTCCAAAAATTATCCCTTTTTTTCAATACAAGGCTATGGCAATAAATTATAATAAAACATTTTGCATACTGTTTTCATTTACACCCTATAAAACTGTAAAAATTAAAACAGAAATATTCAATAAATATTCAATCTGTCAATAACATAAAGTACCTATTATATAGGTGTATACATTCTTTATCATTTGAAATGGGACGCACATGTAAATTATGTAATAAAGGAACTACGTTTTAGTAGTATATAAATTTAAAAATCTATCAACAGTTGTACATATTATATTATGCACTTTTTTTAATCTCCAAGTATTTGTTTTCACATTTGGAGTTCGGGGATGGTCTAAGTAATTCGTAGAGGGATTTTTGAGATTTGTTTCTGAATTTTCTAATTATTTCAGTCACTTATTTTTCAGATGTACTGATTTTTTCGGATTTCGATTTGCGATTTCTCCATATTAAATTACAATCCTCCTACACAGGTTTACGTCTCTTAATGTACATTGAAAACTTAACTTACGCAGACGAAGGTATGGGCTCAATATGTTTTAATGCATTTCTCATATACACCGAAGCTCTATACATGTATTTGAACATTTGAGAACTATCCTGAAACGGCGCGGCGCTTGGCCCGAATTAGCACATCAAACTGCCGTCTAGGAATCTCGACAGTCAGTGTCCTGATGGTGTATAGGTAGGGCATTTGTTTACAAAACAAAGTCTGGGTTCCAATCACAGCGACGACAGGAATTTTTGCAAATCTTCAAGTATGTGTTTTCACTTTTGGGGTTCGGGGAGGATCTTGGTAATTCGTAGGAGGATTTTTGAGATTTGCTTCTGAATTTTCAAATTATTTCAAAAATAAAGTTATTTTTAAATGCCGATGTCGCCTATTATAGTCTAAAATGTTTTTAAGAATATTTCAAATTGTTTTTAAGAATATTTTAAGTATTTTAAATTGTAATTAAGAATATTTTGTAACGATAGTTTCATTTATTTATAGTTTATTTATTTAAAACACACTATTTACAATTTATTTATGACGTAACAATTAATTTATATAAATTTTAGGCACTAACTCACAATTCTGATTTATTTATTACAATTTAACTTGTGTGTCCAACACTTTATTCTCAACTGATCGTCCGTCGATAAGTCGGGCTATTTATACCAAGCCAATTCTGTACTCGTAATTTCTAGACGCTCCCGAAAATGTCATCTACATAACTCACGGTACGCACCGCTTGTTCTGGTGTATTCAAGATGTGGTACGACTGTCTCCACACGTCAGTGGTGCTTCGATCATGAGTCGTTGGCAGATTAAAGGTTGTTTACTAGACAGGGTCGGCTCTGCGTCACAATTTTAAGTTGTATTTAAGAATATATTAAATTGCATTTAATTAATATTGTATTGTAATTTATTAGCATTTATTGCATATATTTATTAGTTTGTTGTTTAAAAAATGAAATATATGTCCACGCTTAAGTACCAAATCCTTTTGTGAGTGTTTTCATTTTTATTTACATGCAAGCATTATTGTATATTGAATTGTTTATTTTTTTTTGCTACTTATTACTATATTTGTGTGTAAATAAAGATTATTATTATTATTATTATTATTATTATTATTATTATTATTATAACAGTACTAGTTCTAGAATTGTGCACTGTGTAACTAACTCCATATGTGACTTAAACTTAATTACTGATTGTATTACCTATTTTTACAACCTCTTCCCTATTAAAAAGATATCTTCTAAATAATTCTAAAGAGTGGCCTCTTACCTCTATATTTTCAAACTTCTCCAAGAATTTATTATGGCTAACCTTAGCCATAACTATAAAAACATAGAAGTGCCATGTTCCTGTTAATTTTAAATAGCTTTCTAAGTTAGATTTATAATGGCATATCTAATTGTCTTTAAAGCCAAATTGGCTGAGTGAAATTGCCTAGTCCATATTTATCTATATTATATAATAGGTAAAGACAAAATAGTTTGTGAAGCCATTTTTTGTTTGTTTTAGTTTTGTTGATTAACTATGGAAATATTTTCTTTCCAACTTTTGATATGTGAAATCCATTGGTCCACAATTATTATGAATAGAGAGCGGAATATATGCAAAATGCATATATATGCATTTTTTGCATATTTTACCAAAGTTCAGAAAATATTGCATATTTTTCCAAAATTCAGAAAATATTGCATATTTTACCAAAGTTCAGAAAATTTAAGAAAATATTGCATATTTTCGAAAAAAAAAATGTATTACTATACTGTGCAAATCAAAAACTGTTTTAACAGATTATACAGATATATTTGAAATAAAGACCTTTTAAATTTTTGTATTTGTTTTTAAGTGTCACTTCTTGTAAATTCTTGTAAATTCTTGGAGGGTGGCATGCACTGGGTTTTTACCTTCTTAAAAGAATAAGCCCATTAAGGTAATTGTTAATAGATGGTATTTACACAGATAAAGTATTACCTACAATGCAATAAAACGGTTTATATAAAATTCTCAGTAATTTCTTGTAACCAATCTACCCTAACATCGGAATATTTTGAATGTTTTTCATTCAGTTTAATGAGATAGTATCCTCGTTATTTGCCTAGTGAAAAGTCTTGTAATAATTTTTTGTTTTAAAAGTGTCCTAAAATGTCGAGAATTTCTTCGTGGATTATTAACTTTCCAGAGTTGGAAATCAATGGGGATAAAGTTTTTTGTAAAGCTTGTGCCAAAATAGTGGTTTTCGAAAAAAGTTCAAAGTGGTTCAACACGTGAAAACATCATTGCATAAAGCCAAATTGCAAAAAATGAAATCACAACCGGTTCAACAATGCGTTGTGAGGTCATTTCAAAACGCCGACAAAACAAAAAGTGACAAGGAGGTATTTAATCAGGACTTGTGCAAAGCTCTTGTTGCGGCAAATATTCCATTAAAGAAGTTACAAAACCTACATCTAAGAGAATTTTTACAATCAAACCATTCCTGACGAATCTACACTCAGAAAAAAAATGTACATGCTATATATATATAAATGTAATAGAAGAAATTAAAGTTTTACTGGATGATAGCAATTTTTACATCATTGTTGATGAAAGCACAGATGCTTGTGGAAGATATATGGTACATCTTATGATTGGAGCCTTAAAAGAAAATGAACCAGGTACATCATATTTAATTGCATCAAAACAGTTAGAAAAACTAACAATACAACTGTTACCCGA
This sequence comes from Psylliodes chrysocephalus, assembly GCA_927349885.1. NCBI lineage: Eukaryota > Metazoa > Arthropoda > Insecta > Coleoptera > Chrysomelidae > Psylliodes > Psylliodes chrysocephalus. Next base: position 34,297,464 of record OV651814.1, read on the forward strand.
TTTATTCAACAATCTCTAGCAGAATTTTTTTTACCAAATCAAATTCCCTCAGAGAAGTTCTTAGTGTTTTTGTCTGACGCAGCACCATATATGATAAAAGTAGGGCAAAACTTAAAAATATTTTATCCAAATATGGTCCACGTTACTTGTCTTCTACATGGAATAAACTTAGTTGCAGAAACTGTGAGAACAGAATATCCCTTGGTTAACAAGCTAATTTCGAATGTGAAAAAAATATTTTTAAAAGCCCCTTTAAGAGTGCAGTTGTATAAAAAGAGAATGGTAGGGGTGTGTTTGTCCCCGGAACCCGTAATTACGCGATGGGGGACATGTATTAAAGCAGCTATATTCTATGCAGAAAATTTTGAAGCAATTAAGGATTTAATTTTGGGTATAGAAGACAATTCACAATGTGTAGTGCAAAGTAAAGAATTGTTAAAAAATCCCCTTGTGCCTAAGCAACTTGTGTTTATAAAGGTTAATTTTAGTTTTTTACCTGATGTAATAACTTCATTGGAAAAGAAAAATTTAAGTTTAATCGAATCAACAAATTTTATTGCAACAGTTTCCGATAAATGTAACAATGTTCCTGGTGACATAGGCCTTAAGATTAGAAAAAAATTAAATACAACTTTATTAAAGAATGAAGGGTTCAATGAAATAAGGGAAGTGAAAAACATTTTTGAGGGAAAATTTTCCAAAGAAGTTTTACGTTGGCCCTGTACATTACTTCCAAAATTACGGTATTGTCCTATTACTTCGGTAGATATTGAAAGGACCTTTTCAATATCAAAACATATTTTTACAGAAATAATAGAAAATTTCGAAAAATATTTAATTATAAATTCCTATTATAATATTACTATTTAATATTTTTATACTATTCTCTACTTAACTTCTACTAGTTTTTGTGTTTCGTTTGTTTTAAATAAATTTTTATATTACATATTTTCTTTTCTTTGTTTTTTTTTTCGAGTAATGGCTTTGATAGCATGATAGCGTACCAAATTAGGAACAGCAATGTTAATTAGAACCCAACAGTGAATGGTCAAGTGGAAATATTCGCTAGGCATCAGAATTAATTTTTAAATAAATTAATTAATTTAAAAAATCGCGTCCCGGCTGGAATTTGAACCCGGGACCCCTAAGTCCACAGGCCAACGCACTAACCACTGAGCTACCCACCCCCTACTTTTTTTTTAAGTATTTTTAACAAATATGCATTTGCATATTTAGGCATAATTGGACAAAATAACTGCATATTTTTGGTAAAAACGATGCATATATATGCGCATATTTTGTTATATTTTGATGCATATATTCCGCCCTCTAATTATGAATTATGATTGACTAATAAAATTAGTCTCTAGCGAATATGAGCACCCTTTATTTTCGAACCGACATGAAAAATATTACATGGACGGATTGAGGTTCGCAAAAAACGAAAAAAAAAATTACCTTCACCCACTCCTCCAACTTCCCTCTCATGATCTACCACGTCTAAATAGTAAGGGATAGAACGCCTGAAAGATTTCAAACTGACAAAATTTTCCCACGCCTAATGCAGCCCCCATCCCCAAAGAGGTCGATAAATAGAACTCCTTAACTTAGGAAAATGAACTTCGGGTACTATGATTTTGTTCACCCCCAAAGGACAACTCAACTTCACACCCCTCTAAGTGTGAAGGAGGGATGAATTAGCCCCCCCCTCCCCCAAGTATAGGTAGGAGTGATGGTTTTATATAATTCGAATATTATGAGATATTAAGTGTAAGGGTTAAAGAAAAGGTCCTTTATTTCTCACAAGTCAATTTAATTGGCGACCGGTTTCGAAGCTGTCACTTCATCATCAGGCACACCTAAATGGAATGTCAAGGAGTCAGTTGTAATAAAAAAACAATTATAAGAGCATGAACGGACTTTAACATATACAAAATAACAGAAAAAATAGAAAAAACACAAAAGAAGTTAAACAATAACCTTGACTATTTCCATAAAGGAAGCGCTACATAAAGTTTAACAAAACGAGTTAAAAAAGTCATATGTAATACAATAGTATTTTTTAAAAATATTGTAGGTTAGGTTAAACCGCGAGATGTCTGTTTGAATAAATTAATTAAAACACATGTAAGACTATTATTAACTAAACAACACAAAATAGTTTTTACAAGCACAAACAGTTTAAAATTTTTTTTAAGGATATAACGTCAATTAATAAAAGTAAAAAGTAAAAATTATCAGACTCAAGACATCTATCTAGATTTTTTAACGAATCAATGTAGTAAACTATAAATTTTAAATTTAGTGGATAAATAGTGTACTAACAAAGGTGTTATTTACTGAAAGTGAGTATAGGGGGCGGTGACAGAATTTATTGAAAGTAAAAATATTGAACTGGGAAATGAGAAAGCAAAAAATACTAACAAGAAAATTAGAACACTGAACAAGAAAATATGAAAATTCATATGTAAAAGGGAAATTTGAAGCAGATAATCAAAAGAAAAATTAGTGTTACAGGAAACGGAAACTAAGTTGACAAGTACGAATGTCAAAAAAAGAAAAGTCAAATTTTGGCGTATGACAACCACGTGGGAGAATTTGAATAAAGTAATAAAACATTTAATAAGATGCGAGTGGGCAAAAAATTAATGGAAACAGAGAAGAGAATCTAAATTGGGAGAGTTAATTAATTTGTGGTAAGCAACTGATTGAAGATCAAATGAGTAGGGGTATAAGTCTGAAATTAATTTACTCACATATGGCTACCCTTACTCCAAAAAATTATGAGATATTAGTTGTATAGAAAATTAAAAACGAAAAATTCGATGAATACGTCAACCTGCTCCCCCTCCCTTTTTTGGATACATTTTCTGGGTTGTTAATGATTATTTTCGATATGGTTCATAACTGGGTGGTGCAAGATAAAGTCGGATATAGTATAGCGATGAGGGTAGAGCAGTTTAGGGGGTGATACTAGGTATACCTCCGGTATGAGACCAGTCGATGATTCTCCGTGGCTAGTATCTGGATCTGTCGCAAGGGGATGAGACTAGGAACATATGGGACCAGTCAGTGATTCCTCATGGATGGTCTGGATGAAGATGTCTTCGAAGGCGATGTTTACAGAGGGGTATAACGCCGGAAGTAATATACAATTATAATGGATATATGTAAAATTGGAGAAATAATAGGAAAATAAAAACAAAAGGCCTGAAAGAGAGATAAACGTAAGTATCTTTATATTATTATTCATAAGTCTTCATTTAAAGTACCTGTGAGATTAATAAATTTGCTCAGGGCCTCCTGATCAAAAGTTTCTGGAAGTTTTTCAACTCGCGAGACTAAATCCAACCCTTGGTTGTCGAATTTCTATACAATGGAATAGTTCACATCTGTCGAATCATAAAACTTTTGGAAAACTCCACAAAAAATGTGAGTCACTTGTTCTTGACAACAGCTCTCATAAGAAGAACAAAAATGGCATATTTCCTTTTAATAAGACCCTCCGAATTATTAAATAGTTTGTTAATTTATAAGTTCCAATACTTCAAAAGAGACTAACTTATGTCTAATCTAGTTGGTAGACGAAGACAAAACGTTTTAATGAAGAGTCTAGTTCTAATACATTTCTTAGAACTAACTAGTAGATGAATGAATGATTACTTATTCCACAGTACTAATTATTCATTGTAATTGTCATTTATTAAAATCACTTTTGTGACTTATGACATTTGAATATTATGAAAACATAAACAAAACTAATTTAATAATTTGGTACCTTTCGAAATGACTTTAAGCTGTTTTGGAATGTAACAAATAGTAAAAATTGTTTATTTTTAAGAAACTTATGTCTTCTTTCCATCTAGATAAATTCTACATGGATTCCTAAGTTCGAAATCTACATAGATTCTCAAGTTTGAAATAGTTAGGAAATTTTAATGAAAGTAAACAAATGATAAAATATGAAATAATTCACTAGAGTTGTAAGTTGTAAGTAGGCATTTATTTTAAGTTTTAGATATGCAGTTTATGATAAATTAATCCTAAATAAATCCTATTAATTCCTTTTATCCTGTAACAAGATCTAGGAGCGTATCTCTCCTCCTTATAGTTAACATAATATGGCAAATTAAATGCACTAATATGCTTACGCATAAACTATACACCAAAAGTTTAATTGTATCTTTGGTAAAATAGCTTATATTAGTGTAACAACTGATTTTTCTAATAAATAGAACAGACCTCGTATTTTAACCATTCTTGACAAACCTATAAAATAAATAAAGTATATTTTTAATGTAGTAAAAGTGAGTCGCTTTAACAATGCCTCACGCAGTTAACTACACATTATATTTCACAGCGGAAAAAGTTTCTCAAGGAAATCTGAATACAGGTGCATTAATCACCAAAGTTTCGCTAATGTTTCTTTTCTTCTAAAATTTTCCCGCTATATTTATCGCAAAGTTTGCGGCCCTAAACACATAATTGTATCCAACAGAAATCCTTGGAACTATTTCATATTTCTGAAAAACATTAGACAGGGATGATAACTATGGTTTGTTCCAAGTTTTGCGGCATAAATCTGTTCGGATGAATTATCTGTTGGTTTGTTCACAAACTTATATTTCCTTTGGATTATAAACAATTGCGGACAGATCCCTCCCTAGTCTTCTTCTGCTTCTTCTTGATTAAGTTCACTACTTTTACGGAAATTGGCATACTCCATGCTGTTTCGGGCTCAGTGGCGTATCCATAAAGGAAAAGTTGTCGACGTTCATGTAACATTTATTTCAATAAGGAACTCCAAGTTGGTATGACCTCGAAGATAGTATTCTGCAATATTTGTTTCAATATAATCGGATACTTTTATTGTTAGTTTTGGTTATAAAATATAATAATTAATTTTCAATTAACGCTATCCATAGTCACGTCTATAACAGCTGTAAAAATAATCACTTTCACTTGAAAATTATTTTATTATAACACATTATGCTTCTCATTATTTTGTTTTATTAACGAATTCCATAATAATTTTTCAATATTCAATTTATAATTCTGTGGCCAACATACAATTCGTTGTAGTTTATACACTTCTACTAATTTCTCTCCTCCGTTTGATATTACTTTTGTCAATCATCAAGCTTTAAAATGTTGACTGCCATGAGGTACCTACTCGCCGATCTCTCCAAGATGTTATGAGTTTTTGAGTAGTGAACTGCCCCTATAGGGTATATAAATATTTTTAATTTATTTTACTATTAGTTTAAAATATTAGTTGTGGGCATTTACCTAGTAGTATTTTAAATCAGTTTTAAGTATAAGTACCAGTTATGGTACTCATGGCCTGTAATTGAGTAGATGTCGATAAGGTTGTGTGTCAAACTTTAGAGTTGTTTTTATTTGTTCAGGAGCAACTTATACTCGAAAAATGAATCCTTATGGAGGGACTCAAGTAGCATTTTTGCGACGATAACCACATATTACACCAAAATTAACGTTGTTCTTGGTGTAGAAATTAGTCATTTATAAAACGATGCTCTTTAAACCACCGGACAACGTTGTCTTAACGTTGACCATGACTTAAACACTGTTAAAGTAGTAAATATTTTGGGAATGGAAATAACGTTCTAAAAACTTTGAAGTGACAAACGTATTTCCGACAAAGAGCCGACATTGTGAAATGTAACTAAGCAGTGGGCAATTTTTAAGTTAAATTAAAAACGCTTTTGCGTAGTCGCCTTTGCAACTAAACTTACCTTACTTTTAGACCTGAATGCTGAATGATACCATATCTTCAAAATTTTATGTATAAAACGGTTTTAAATTGAAAATGAAACAAGCCTTTAAATATACTGCCTCCTATGACAGGCAAAAAATAGATAATGTCGTGGAGAAACTTCACATGCACAAGTCTACATGAAGAACGACAGTTTAAATTCTTTAAGAATGAATGCCAACCTAAATACAGATGAATTAAGGAAAACAACCAATTTTCCAGAGGACCAACAATTTATACAGGATAAACAACTCGATCATCAGGAACCGCATAATCAACTGAATAAACCAAGGAAATAATTTAATAATGTAGAAAATATCAATCTAATGGAAGAGATCAGCTAAGGTGAAGAACAAGAGCCAGATTCACAATCTGTGGAGGATACATTAGCCTCTAAAATACGAGAATTTTTACCCAATTGGGCGCTACAATATCAGATACCTCACGTTGCCATCAACGCACTGCTGACAAATTTGATATCTTGTGGGGTATCAGGGTTACCTAAAGACAGTAGAACATTAATAGGTATTCCTAAAACTGTACACATTAAAAACATGGATAACGGCTACTTTTGGTACCATGGATTGGAGAATTGCTTATTCGGCTTGAGAATTATATTGGCAAAAGTGATTTAAACACTCTTAATTTAAGCTTCAACATAGACGGATTGCCCATTGCGAATAGTTTTAAAAGTCAGTTTTGGCCAATATTGGTCAATGTGACAAACACTGAACAATTTTCTCCACAAATTGAAGCAATGTTCTCAGGGGACAGTAAGCTTCCATCTGTGGAAGCGAATTTTCAAAAGTTTGTTGATGAACTTCAGAAGCTCTTAGAGTGTGGTATTCAGATCAACAATATTAAATTTTCATTAAAAATTGAAAATTGTATCTGTGATACTCCAGCCGCAGCTTTATTAAATGTGAGTATGACCTAACAGGCTAATTTACCTGTGCTTTGCAGTATTTGTTTTAAAATCATGCACCTATTTATTTTAATATTGTTTTAGGTGTGGTATCTTTTAATCCCTATCACAGTTGCCTAAGTACTATAACCAGCAAAAAAAAAGGATGAGTTTTCCTCAAGTAGACTGCCCACTAAGATCTGACAAAGAATTTAGAGCAAAAACTGATGCCAATCATCATCAAAAAAATCAAGACGATGACTTCATTATTTCCCCTTTGGAACATCTTCCCATAGATATGATTCAGGACATCATAATTGCAGATTCCTTACACCTAATACATTTGGCACTGACCAATAGATGTCTTAATTATTGGGTACATGGCTGTAAAAATCTTCAAGTTAAATTTTTCAACCACCAAATTGATGCTATTTCTGCATGGCTAGTAAAGTCAAATGAAAGAATCCCTAGTGAAATTCGTCGATCAGTACAGAACCTTTTTATACTATCTAGGACCAGTCATTCTAAAAGAAAATTTGTCTAGTGAGCTTTACAATAATTTTCAATTACTTTTTTGTGCAGTTTTTCTATGCTCCTGTTCATATTTTTCTACAAAACGACCTAGCTGAAAAAATGTTTAAAGACTATATTAAAGAATATATTAATATTTCTGGTATACATGCAATTACCAGTAATATTCATAATCTCTGCCATGTACTAAAAGATGTTAGACGTTTTGGACCATTAGACAAGCTCAGTTCTTACCCATTTGAAAACAAATTGGGTATAATAAAAAATCGCCTAAAAAGTGGATATAGACCTTTAGCACACTTTTCTTTAAAATATGAAATTTTAGACCCACATCAAATACCAGCAGGTGTTAATTCAGCATTTAAAAAGGTATTACTGAAAAATGTAAAAGATAATGGATACTTACTAAAAACTACGAAATACTTAGAATACATTGTATCTTTAAAACCAACAATGAATTAATGTTTTACGGATCTAAAATAAAAAAATTATATAATTTTTTTGACTATGCACTTCCTTCGTCTAATATAAATATATATTTTTGTAAGGAAATGTTTAGCAAATATATTAGTATAAAATAACAGGAAATAAAGTGCAAATTGGTGGGCATAAAATATAAAAATCATTTTTTTACTACTTGTTCATACTTATGACTTATTTAATAATTAAAAATTGTTTGATGTTGCATAATTTATTTTGGTATATTTAATATATAAAAATTGTTTACTTGTGACATCACTAAACCTTAGTGTTTTTTTCTACATTTAACTATACAGAAATTAAGAACAACTTAAATGTTAACCAACTAAAAATTAAAACAAAAATCAAGAAATCATTATTTAGAATACTCCTGGTCCTCCTTGAAAAGCTTCCCCGTTTCCCCCACATTATAAAAATCATATTTTACCTCATCATAATCCACAGTATTGTCACTTTCCTCACTGTCTTGTGGCTCTTCTTGGTTTTCTGTCACAGTATTTAAATGTTCACTTTCTTTTATTTCATTGGCTTCTGTCTGGGCCTCATTTTTTTTACTTAACTTTAAGCGTGTGTTGCTATGCTTAAGAATATAATCACGAAAGAAACTATCCCTTGCTGGGTATGTAAAGGAATTGTCGGATTTGAACACAACATTATAAAATATGGCCAAAATCCCAGTTATTCTGTTGAAAGCTTTTTTCTCCAGGTTCCTACTCATGCCTGTCCATGAGTACTTAGTTAGTAGCTGTTTCGTAAATATAATACCTGCCAACTTGTAACAAGCTGTTTTAGATGGCAGTGCTGATCCGATAGATCTGGTAAGATGGAAGAAAACTTTTTTTATAGGACTTCCAGATCTTTCTCAAACTTTTCCAAGGCAGATACCGTGTCAATTGGAATTATTTTCAGGTCGTCATTCTCAGTAAAAGTCAAGGAAGACTGTTTTCTTCAATACATTTTCAATATTGTTAATACGCACTGAAATATCAGCACGCTTTTCTAATATTTTTTTCAAGATTTTTTCTTTATCTAAAAAAAAAATAGAATATTTAATTTGTGATAGATTGGTAAACTTTCTTGTATGGTGGTTAAGTTATCGTTTATATAATTACATTCTTTTAAGTCTCTAGATATATCATCCACTTTAGATTAAAGTGTGGCCACTTTTTCCAGCACATCAGAGTCATTAACAAGCGTATTTTCGTCAATTTCACTGATTCCAGCGTCAGAGCTTGCTGATCTAGTTGTGGAGGTTAGCATTTCAGGACCTTGGGGTACACATCAATGTTCTATTGACTTTTCTGTCTTGAAATCATTGAAATTATAATCAGACATTTCTGATATATTTTTTTTTTGAGAACACTTTTCTTTTGCTAATAGATTTTGCGGCAACTACTTTTCCATTTTCGTCATCTGTGATGCTGAAGTGCTGCATATAAAGGAGGATATTGCTGGCTTTTACCAGACATTCGTATTTTTTCCACGTTTTCTTGTGGGGTATACTATCAGCGTTAGACTGCTGTTGTCGGACTTGCCCCTTTGTGGGGGGCCAGCATACTGTACCATTTTCTTCCCATTGGTGGGGTATGGGTTCTACTTCTTGCGTGCTTTTTATATACACAACTTTAAAATAATCGCCCATACTTTCCAATTTAAATTTTCTTTGCAAAATTGAAAACAAATTACATTTATCACATACTTTGATTACAAAGTATGTGACATTTATACATTTATGATAAATGACACCTGACACTACTGACAGCTAAACGACACGGAAGCGCTTTCCAAAATGTAAGACTGGTGTTTTCGTTAGTTAGAGTATTTAGTTTTTGGTCGGATAAGCAACTGCAGTCGCGCTTTGGGTATAAAGTTAGTTGTCTGTCAGACTAAGTTAAACATTGGTATATTTTTTAGTTATCTGATATCTAAAGTCGCAACAACGTTTATTATACTCCTACGCCATGTTTGAAGTGTAATTCTCTTTGAAACATGGTCGGCCATTAAAATTTGAGACATAAACCCGAGAATACCGATCAAGGAGAAGCGACAGTAGCTGTCGGTGCCTTTGATATCGGATGTACCTTTTTCCACACCTTTTTCACAGTATGACTTTGACTGATACACAACTTGGCACGCTGAGAAAACATGCTTATTTTCTACACTGAGCGAAATAGTTTGGCAAATTATCTGAAATTATTGTTATAGTCCATGCGCAAATGTTGCAATGTGATTTAATTACATTGAAGTAGTTAGTGTTAATAGCAATGCTGAAATTTCGGCACCAAAATATAATTTATTATGTAATAATTATTTATTATAAAAGTAAAAGACGTTTATTATTTTATAATTTATCTATAAAATTTGTTCAATATTTGGTTTATTTATTGTTAAAAATGTTATAAGGGCCCCATATTTAAATTAAATTACCTTTTTCTTAACTAAAAATAAGGTTAATAAAATTAAGGGCGTCAAAAAAAATTTAGGTAACAATTAAAAAGACATTAAGTTTGAGAGGTTTAACTAAATATTTGCAATGTGCATATATTTTGAAAGCTTTAAGGTTTAAAAAGTACCTACATATTTTTAGAATTTCTAGATTTATATTATATTAAAAGGACTTTCAAGTTTATCACTCATTTCTGTAGAAAAAAGTGTTTTCTCGCCAAGTTAAACCAGATGTCATTTAAGGTTTATGTATTTAGAGTTAAATACCTGGCCTGGCTATTACCCAGACAATACAAATATGTCCATTGGACGTCCATTCGATATACAATTTTGGATGTCTAGACGTCCAAAAATGAGTTTTCTGGACTTCCGACATCCAATGGACGTCCAGTGAAGTATCCAAATGGCACACTTTTAACCATTCAGAGGACGTCCAATTCTGGAATATATTTGGACGTCGAATACTGGACATTCAAAAAACGTCTAGGATTATATTTCCATTGAGACCACATCCCCACTTTTTTACAGAACCGCAACTCACCACACACTATTTTATATTATTAATAATTTGTTTATTATTTTCGCAAATCGCTATACACCATTTATTTATGTTTTATTAAAAATCGCTTGACCTGAGCAGGCATCGAAATCACGACACATCCATTATCGTTTTACGCTTTCAATCGATAGACGAGCTCGACCAAGGAACCACTTGAAAACTTTTTACTAGATACAGTTATAATTGAATAAGATTTCAAACTTCCGCTGCTAGAATGAAATGCAATGGATTCAATTTGTCAATTTTTAATGACCAGTTATATTAAAAAAAAAAGAAGTATATATAGATGGGTATTATCTGGTAGGCTTAATAAATAATCACCTAAGATGGACGTCCACTGGACGTCAAAATACTACTGAACTTAAAATTAAGTCCAAAAACAGACGTTCTCTGGGTATCGATATTCAGCTGTCAATTTAATTAGCATAAATGAACGTACACTGGATGCCCGGATATGGACGTCCTGACCCTCAAATAGATCTAAAGTGGACGTCCATTGGACTATGTGTGCATAGACGAATTTTTAGAAATAGTACTTATTTAAGTATGCACCAATATTTCCAAAATCAACTCCAGTATGATTCATTCAATAAATGTAAATATGAATAGGCAAAACATCTTTATATTGACATAATTGTAACTTACAATTTAGCCATAATAAAGGGATTTTGCCCACTTTGACCAATCCTAATTGAAATACGCGAATTTATTATATTTTTTTAAATATAATTTCAAAATAAAATAAACAAAATCTGCAGTTCATTGTTTATTAAATTTATTTAAAAGAAGAAAAACATATGTTTCACAAAATACAATACCTACATATAAAAAATAAAATGTCAAAAATGATTAAATCACTACAGTTAATGTTTATGCATATGATAAAATTCTTAGTTTCCTAATAACTTTTTTGGCACATTTTATATCTGTATTAGAATACCTAAGTGTGTTAAAATCTTCATCTTATTACTACACAAAACAAACACCAAAAAATATCACTTAACATTGCTCACGTACTAAACACAACTTGGACTGACTTTGACAGATAACATAATTTTGAGTGATACACAACTTATTTTTGCACATGCGCGTTACAAAACGGTACACTGAAAACACCAAGCTGTCGCTTCTCCTTGATCGGTATTCTCGGCATAAACAAAGGATTAGAAAGCCTTATTTTAGTTTTTTAGTAAGAATTCATATATAGTTTGCGTTTGAATCAACATTAAGTTTAAATATTTGTTTATCTACATATAATTTTTTGATTTTTTTTTATTCTTTGTTTTGGGGAATTCGCAAACGATTAAAGACGCGAGTGTTTTTTGGCATAAAGTAATAATATATTTGACAATAAAATAAAATGCTTTGGTAATTTATGTTTTAAAATTATTATTTTTTGACAATATAAATAGGGTATCTTTAGTAAAATATTGAAACATATGCGGTATAGTAGGTAGTTGTCAGAAAGTTTTCTCTAAGTGTCCATTTTACCCATCAGTAATTATTTGGTTAAACAATTTACTATTTTCTGTAAACCATGGAAAGTAAACTGTTATCGCCGCGCAAGAGGGCGCAGATGTAGTTGTTTTTAGGTAAATTCAGCAACGTTTGAAAAACGAGCGACTGTTAACTGTATCCTACTGCAGTGGTGTTAATTTGAAAGGGTATTCACTTTTTCCAATAATTTTATCGTAACAATACACAATAGTAATTGAACTACCGAATTTAGCAAGCGTATGCGCGCGACTAGTTTAGAAATTATAGATAATTGCAGAAAAATAAAAACGGTTTTGGCCCTTGGAACTTACTTGAGTACTCAGTATGGCCCTAAGGCTGGAAAGTTTGGAGACCCCTGCTTTAGAATAACCAAAAAATAAAAAGTCCTTAGTAAACAAGGACATTTTAAAGAATTTTAATAATATGTAAAGTTTTCTGAAAATTCCGTCATAATCTTAAATTCCTGGAATCGTCATTATGCATTTGTGTTTAAACTTTTTGCTACTATTCAAGTATTAAAAATTATAGCAGTTCTTACATCTATGTAAGTGAGTTCACAACCTAATTCAAACTTTCAGACATCGTAATCAACAAATAACTTAGCTTTTGCAACTTATTTGCATTTTCTTGGAAAGTTGTACACTAAGATTTTCTTCCGTAGTTCCGAATAAGAGACTTCTAGACGCGAAACAAAAAGTTTTTTAATACTGTGGAAAAGCACACTAAGTACGGAGACGGGAGTAAAATTCATTTTAATCGATATAGTTTTTGGTCTATTTTTTCCAACTTCAGCAATAATGTTCCAAGTTTTTATAGTTTATTAATGTTAGTTATGCTAATCATTTATAATAGACAACATAATTCTGTATAAAATGTATATTATAGAACGGTTAAATTTAATAAATAGAGCACAGTCAGAGCAGGGTTGGGTTATATTAAAATAAAACATGCACTAAAGAAAATAATTCTTCCTTAAATACGCACTTTTGGTTTACTAGTAAAAAATTATATTATAAAGTACAAAATAAATGAGCTACTACCAAAACTAGAGTATACACAAAAAAGGAGTACCCGCTGTGGAACCCGGGACTTTTTCAAATAATATGAAATTTAAGTGAGACAATTGCGAACCTATTAGGCAATTCAATAAAAACATCCTGTATTGAAAATTTCACATTAATTACAAAAGTTTTCAAAATTTGTAATATTAATCGGCTAGTTTAAATAACACTAAGTTATAGTATATTACATAACAAGTGTGGAAAGTGATATATTACGCACTTCCCAGCGAGTTACGTACACTATTTTTCCTACGACTCCAACATTTTTAATCTTCATAAATTTTTAATTTTATTAAATAATGATTATTTTATCAATCTTATAAATAATCATTTGACATGTATAATTTTAGGGTTTAAAATGAAGTTTTACAATTTTAAATAAATATTTTTTATTGAACTTTTATTGAAAATAAATCTATCTACAAACTGTTAACAAATGCACACTAATCGATATTAACAATTTAATTTTATTACTATAAACTCTATTTTTAACCTTAAAACTAAAAAAATAAAGAGCATTTTTTAAATTTTTGTCATGTGATCCATAAAAAATTAAATGAGAAATGATTATTAGAACTGTTTTGAAAATTTATTGGTATTTGAGAAAAATTATGTTTTTTTTTTTGTGAAAAAAACACTCCAAAAGTGGCGTTTATTGATATTACAATCTGATCAATAGTTGATCAATGAGTAATTTTGTTATAACCTAACTTAACTAGGGTTGCAATCTTAAAAACTAAAGTTCTACTCGCTAGTATACCTTAGGGTCTGATAACTTAATTACACTAAACTAACGTGTAACACTAAACCGCACAATGCTTTGATTTGTTATTATGTGATAATAAAGTATTTTGTATATTTTTTTCAACGTTTAAGCCGTGCAGTTCTGTACTTTTTTCTACATTATTTGAGTATGTTTCCTCTAAAACCAGATTTTTTTCCGTTGCTGTTGAAGTTGAAGGACCTGTTATTGACCCAACTATTTTCTCTGATATTTTCATTCGTCTTGCTATTGACTTCTGCAACATTTGAAGACTTCCAGCCTCCATGCCGCTTCAAAGAGGTGATGTCTTCACCTTAGTCGACTAGTATTGTTGCAGACGATCGTCCGAAAATTAAAAAAAAATTTCGTCTGGTCGTCTGTATGTATATATGCCGGCACGATAACTCTAGAACGAAAATTCTGATTGACTTGCGGTTTTGATTTTCTTGAATAACTACTTCTAACTTAGAACCCTATTGATTTTCAGAATTTTCGGTTCATCCTAACTTCTTTAATATCAATTTTCTTAAAATCCGCCTATGCATTCCTTATGTGACAATCGTCAAAATTCCTAACATTTTTTACATTCCATAAATTGCACACATTCTCTAACGACCTGTCAAACAACAGCTGTTGATAGTAAAGGTGATATTTCTAAGGCGGGTTGCGACCTTCATACTTGGCAATCATATAGTCATTTTGGAAGGTATTTTCATTCGAAATTAGTCGCCAAGCCTGCCAATTTATAAAAAATACAAGGTGGCGCAAAATAAAGTCTCTATTTGTTTTTTATATAAAAGTAGGATTAATTAAAAAACAGTCATATTATAAATGAAAAATATTTATTTAAACTCTAAAAATTTGTTTTGTTACACACTAAAAACAATATCGACCAAATGCTTACCCCCAGCATTAAAGCAATAATGAGCTCTTTTTAAAGCATTTTTCATAACCCTCCGACATTTCAGGTGGTATTCTGTCAATTTCTTCCCGGATGTTGTCTTTTAATTCTTCTAGTGTTTAGAGGATTATTTACAAATACCCTATCTTTGAGTTACCCCCATAACACAAAGTCTGGAACAGTTAAATCGGAAGACCTTGGCGGATATGCAATATCGGCGTTTTTCGAGATAAGGCATCCAGGAAAAATTCTGATAATCGACGAATTATTTTGATAAAAAATTTACGATTTCGGCACGTTTTCGAGGCGTATATCGATTCATAATGAATTTCCCAAGTATCTACCTTGAAACTGACAGAAATACTCGAACAGATGTCAACTACAAACGAAACCATGACAACATTCCATAGGATACTTGATTTTGCACCACCTTGTATATAAGCAGTTTATTAAAAATTATTATGGTGGTGCTATTAAGCGTACTACTATTTCGCCCCTAGACACAGAAACCCCTTCATCAAATTTACTAGTTCTGTGTCGCAACCCGATAGAATAATTAACCGGCCATTTTATTTGGCAAAAATCAGAATAATGCTTGGCTGTGCCTGTCAAGTATCAAGATGTCGACTGTGATATGAGAATGGCTCTTAAATGTCAAATTATTTAAAAATGTATACTTCTTTTGATATTTATTGCAAATAATTTGTAGTGTATCTCATTTCAGGCTTTCCAATTTCCATAAATGACAGATAATATAATGTTCTTATACAAAGTACTTTTTTATTATATAAAAGAGAGGTAGGATATAATGCCCATTTCAAATTTGGAATTATAATACAGAGGTATTTTGTTGTGTTTTTCATTTTAATTATAAAGTTGACATTTATTTGTATGTTGAAAGAAGGCCTTTGTAAATTACATTGCTCTGTATGGATCTACTTTAACACAAAAATAGTTTCGTGGGTAGAAGTTGCTATAAACTATCGTCGCAAAACTATTAATAATTTAAACATAGTAAGTAGTATTAATATAACATCAAGTAATTTTTTAAAATAAAGTACATGATCTCAAAAGAAATAATCTATAATAAATGCGGATAAAACGAGGGGTAAAATAATAAATTAAGGGAAATACTTAAAAAGGGCAGGTTTAAAGAGTATTATCACAAGAAAGTATATCCGTTCTGTTTATTTATCAAGTATTGTTTAAGGTTACTTTTGAATACATTTATTGTTTTTTTTTTAATTTCTGTAGGCGGTCTATTAAATTTTTTAAACCTTAAATAAAAATTGTATTTTGGGAACTTTTAGTGATGGCTTGCCGTACATGAAAGTCATATTGGCTTCTTGTATTATAGTTGTGATATTGCGAATTATATTGAATTTTTTCTAATAGATCTTATGCGATGGTACTATGTCATTTTTATTTTATAAATAAACATCAGTCATGTACTGAACATAATTCTGAACTGAAAGCCAATTTATTTATTTTAACATAGTTGCAATACTCATCCTTCTGTTCTTTATTAATATAATATAAATAGGCGAAGTAAGGAGTCCAAATATTTTACATGAGCAGGCGTAAGAGGTAAAGGGGCCAATTATTATTGGATAAATTGCTCAAACAAGTTTTTAAACCCTAATCAAAAGGCGATATAGAATGGATTTAAAATTTAAGGCTTGTGAAAATCATCACATGGTTTAATTTAAGGAGGTCCTTTCGCCCGACCTCTCGCCTCAAATGTTAAAAAAAAAGTTATTAGATTATGACTAAAATTAATTTTTTTCTAATAGTTGAAGTCCTTATTTATCTAATACTGAACTTTTAACTATACCTTACCTTGCAAATTTTTGAGATTTTTTTTTTTTTTAATGTGAGTATTTGTACAGTGCCTCACTAGAAAGTAAGTCCTCAACAACAATTATCGAATTATACTATTATGTATTGATTAGATGGAGTAGAAAAAAAACTAAAAATAAGGTTTTTGAAATATTTAGATTTTGTTTTATACAATAAAATATATATAGAAAACCGTGGAACTTATTGAGAAATTAATATTAAAAAATCACAAAAAAATTTCAAGTAACCTAGTTGAAAATTTTTTTGTGATTTTTTAATAATAATTTCTCAATAAATTCCACGGTAACTTATATATTTTATTGTAAAAAACAAAACCTAAATATTTCAAAAACCTTATTTTTAGTTTTTTTCTACTCCATCTAATCAATAAATAATAGTAAAATTAATTATAATTCGAAAATTGTTGTTGAAGTCTTACTTTCTCATAAGACCCTGTACAAACATACACATTTTTAAAAAAAAAAAATCTCAAAAATTTGCACGGTAAGGTATAGTTAAAAGTTCACTATTAGATAAATAAGGACATCTACTATTAGAAAAAAATTAATTTTAGTCATAATCTAATATTTAACATTGGTGGCGAAAGGACCTCCTTAAGTAATGCCAATGCTTCACAAACCAAAAAATTCAACGTGCTAATACTACTATCGGCTTTCGATATTTCGTTCCAAGTTAAATCATATCTCGTTTTTGATACGCTACGAGTTTACCCTTGTGGGCCTCAGTCTCGATAAGGTGGGAACTACCATTTTAGCGTCTCTCGAATTCTAAAACAGAATAGAATGGTATAATTTTTCCGATACCAAGATCAGGTTCGTTACTTGTAGTCAACTAAGCCTAAATTATCTGCTCGGTTTATTTTCTGAGACCAGCTATACTTTCAGAATACCATCGTATATACAATCTTACAAAACTGCAGGTTTCAGAATATACATTTTAATTTTGTGTGGTTTATAGTGGTTACCCTATTTTTTTTAACTTTTCTGACGCTGTCGCATTTATACCTTGTACGAGTTTGTACAGGTTCTTGACTTAGTACGTACTATATTCTGCAGTCCATTGGCGT
Organism: Psylliodes chrysocephalus; assembly: GCA_927349885.1. Lineage (NCBI taxonomy): Eukaryota > Metazoa > Arthropoda > Insecta > Coleoptera > Chrysomelidae > Psylliodes > Psylliodes chrysocephalus. The sequence goes on from OV651814.1 coordinate 34,315,307, forward strand.
GATACTCTGATAATCAGACACCCATATTAGTTTTGCTCACAATATTGGTACTCACATGACATAATAAGATTATTCTTTAAAGCTTGCTGGGACATAAAGGAGTATTAATGAGCGAAAGAGCAGCCTTTTTAGCCTGGAAGGGGGGACTGAAAAAACTCCAGCTGGACATATATTTCATATCAATATGTTAAAGAATAGATAGAATAATAGATAAATAGGGATCACTATAAGCTAGAGGAAGACCAAACTCATATTTACTATTCCTTATGCCACTGCCGGAACATTAAATGGGAACGGATTGGCACTATATCCAGAACCCGATGAAACTTCTAAAGTGTCCATCAAATATATCCTTGAATATATTAAAAATATTGACCTAATGACCTGAGAAGGTTACAGTAAGCTTAGACTTTCAGTATAGGAGAGCTTTAAATCACATTCTAATTTAAATAGATATAATTTCGCTACTAATACTTTCTCTACTTCTATTGAAACTTTTGTACTAGTTATGATAATCTGGTGGTCATTAAAGAAACCTTGTTATCAACAGGTTTCTATTTTTTGAACGGTACTAAGACAGACATGGTTTTCTTCTTTTTTTTTTTAATGCGCCTGTTGTATCTATTTATTTTGAATATTTCTTTTTTACATTACAAAAGTGAATTTGTCCATTCTGTTCGACACACCTTAATGATAGGTTCAAGTGAATTGATAGAGTTATTTGAATTCAAGTGAAATGAATGCACGTCAGTTAATTTAAGATGGCGACAGTAGTAATTTATAGAGCAGTTTTTCAGACAGTTTCAGTTTTAGCTGGCCAAATAGCTGAAAATATTATAGAGAAAATCGATGGAAAAAGAGAATAATTTGATATTTTGTTGGCAATAGACGAGTATAGAATAAAAAATAACGACACAGTTATGCAAAAAACTCTCTCTTTTTACCTCTTTTTGGGTCATATCTACTTTTTTAATTGCTGTATCCCTGGTCCACTTTGCATTTAATAAACATATCAAGTTTTATATATGCTAACAAATTTCACAGAATTTTCTTCCGACCACCTGCTCAATGCCATGTTTATCTCATATTAACTGCTTCAAAACATGGTCTAACTCACACTTATTCATGCCATTTAATCTTAAAATTAAAATACTCTGTTTACACGTTCACTTCGCATATAAATCACTTTAATTTAACTGAAATAATCAATTCTTGTTAATAACGTAAACTCAACATAATATTTACATTTAATTCAATCAGTCTCTCCTTAATCACGTACTCTTGATTTCATGATAAAGAAAAAAACACTCCGCTACTGGTTAAACTCCAATTTATTTAAAATAGAAACATTTTTGCCTAGAGGTGAGTATCTCTTGTCCCTTTCGAATATCTAAAACGTAAAAAAGAGCTCAAAACGCTATATAAATGAAATCCAACCTATCCAGCTATATTGTATTTTAAAAGACATACGCTTCGTTCATTCTGCAAAAAAAACTACTACGACTTTTTATCAATCCCCCATTTGCATCAAGCGAGTTCATATATCCACGATTGACTCGGTCATCATTTTCCTTTGTCCTTCATACATTTACTGCGTCATAATTCTGCAATTCCTATGGCAACCCGACCGGCAAAAATGTAAATGTCCGGCGCTTGTGCCATCAGAAAATATACATAAAAACGTTGGGTAAGGTTATGACCGGTCGTAGTTTGATAGACGGGAGCGGCGTTGGCTTGACAAACTGCAAATGAGCTGATAACACCGGGCTTAATGGCCATGCGGACATAACTCACCACTTCGTCTTTCTCCTCCTGTTGTTTTGCCTTTGTTTTGCGACGGCTACGTACAAAGCGCGGTTTGTTGATAAAGCTTGTGGTGTGTTAATAGTTTTCATTGCAAAAAAATTGAAAGGACCCGTCAAGGTTCGCTTTATTTTGCCATCTAAACACCTTCAAATAATCATTGTTAGAAAATTTCCAATCATTACAAGAACAAATTGAAGGGATTCCTGAACAACAGCAATTATTTTAATATGTTTTTCAATAAAAAAAAAATAATTTGGTTCTTTTACAACTATAACTGTTGGTTGTTATACAAAAATAATATTCTGTTTAGTATATGGAGAATGGCCTTCTAGCAAGCTGAGTCAGTTATTCTTTATATTACTGTCAACAATATATGTGTATTTTTAAGACCGATTGAAACCAATAACATCCAGTAAAGATTAATTATATAATAGCACTCGACTAAGTATCATTATAATTACGGCTTTCTTTTAATAAATGAACTATAAAGGATATTCACTGTGTGTTTAATATAAGGACCTTTCATACCTTCCAACAATAACTGTAGCTAGAAGGCAGCTTTTGAGATACAGTCAAAACTATTATTAATTTAACTTTAAGATGCCATAGTTGCTATTCTTAGGTGTAAACAAACATAAAACGTAGGTATAAGGTGTGGATCTGCCAAATAAAATGCTAAAAATATTTATTTATCATACATGCAAATTTCTTTGATGCCTGTGGTACTGAAACTATTGCTACGGTTCAAAATTCACATAAATATACTGGGATGCTTTTACCTCCCAAATACATAATATAAATAGTATCGACCTTTCAACTTTTTATAATTTTAATAAAACGTATAAGAGACCATTCCGTATACTATCTTTAAGAGGAAGTTTCTTTTAATGATGGGAGGACCATCCCTCATGGTATGTAAGTTGACTACAAACTAGAAGGAAAAGAAGCCTAATAATTCCATTGACAAAGTAGTAATTACAATAAGAAGATTAACCTTTCATCTGGTATGTCCTTCTTACTTTGAAGATTAGTTCTGTTTTTTTCTTTTTAAATATTTTTTATTTTTTCTTGAATAGTCTCTAGGTGAGTTCTAGAAGTTTAAAAGAAAATGGAAATGTTTTGAATTAGATAAACGGTTTCAGCTTTCATTTTCTTTGTTTATTTACATTTAGAGATGCTGCGAGACGAGAGAGACATTTTCTCTCGAATAGAGATTCGAGCTCTCTCAAGCAATTTACTTTTCTTTATATAAAAAAAAATCGTTTAGTCAGATTTTCTGAGGTTACTTTTGGAGATAACTTAGAAAGACAGTAACTCTAAAGTATTTTTTTGAAAAACAAATAAACACATTTTATATTTTTGAAAACATGCTGCAAAATGCTTTCATTTGATAGTACACGATTGCGTCAGATAAATTGTAACTTTCAATTTAACCCCCAACTCACGTTTGTTTGTTTTCGTCCTCAACATTTTACAGTTTTTTCATGTTTCGTCCTAAGTATATCTTTTACAAATTTAAAAATATAAATTTTCATCACGAGAGAAACGAGATAAGACGGGAGACGAGAGACGAGAGAGGAGAGACGAGAGACGAGAGACGAGAGACGAGAGACGAGAGACGAGAGACGAGAGACGAGAGACGAGAGACGAGAGACGAGAGACGAGAGACGAGAGACGAGAGACGAGAGACGAGAGACGAGAGACGAGAGACGAGAGACGAGAGACGAGAGACGAGAGACGAGAGACGAGAGACGAGAGACGAGAGACGAGAGACGAGAGACGAGAGACGAGAGACGAGAGACGAGAGACGAGAGACGAGAGACGAGAGACGAGAGACGAGAGACGAGAGACGAGAGACGAGAGACGAGAGACGAGAGACGAGAGACGAGAGACGAGAGACGAGAGACGAGAGACGAGAGACGAGAGACGAGAGACGAGAGACGAGAGACGAGAGACGAGAGACGAGAGACGAGAGACGAGAGACGAGAGACGAGAGACGAGAGACGAGAGACGAGAGACGAGAGACGAGAGACGAGAGACGAGAGACGAGAGACGAGAGACGAGAGACGAGAGACGAGAGACGAGATACGAGAGACGAGAGACGAGAGACGAGAGACGAGAGACGAGAGACGAGAGACGAGAGACGAGAGACGAGAGACGAGAGACGAGAGACGAGAGACGAGAGACGAGAGACGAGAGACGAGAGACGAGAGACGAGAGACGAGAGACGAGAGACGAGAGACGAGAGACGAGAGACGAGAGACGAGAGACGAGAGACGAGAGACGAGAGACGAGAGACGAGAGACGAGAGACGAGAGACGAGAGACGAGAGACGAGAGACGAGAGACGAGAGACGAGAGACGAGAGACGAGAGACGAGAGACGAGAGAAGAGAGACGAGAGACGAGAGACGAGAGACGAGAGACGAGAGACGAGAGACGAGAGACGAGAGACGAGAGACGAGAGACGAGAGACGAGAGACGAGAGACGAGAGACGAGAGACGAGAGATAAGAGACGAGAGACGAGATGATGATTTATTACAGCTTCCTGTAGGTATTATTAATTTGTTCGTGCATATCATTCCTCCATTTTTCTGGAACTAGTACTACATTAGAGAAAAAGGATTAGTTGGAAATTGAATCACTTATTAAACTTGTTGGTAGATTAGGTTATCTCGAAAGAAGATTTAATTTTTAATTAAGAGCATAAAACTTATATCAAACAAGGTCACAGTTCAACATAGGTAACGTAGTACTTTCTAAATCCTCACTTATTTTATTTTCCTAATATTTGATTTTGTAGATAGTTAAAGCAGTAAAAATTTGTGGTAGTCGGCTGCTTTTAATTGCGACCCATTAAGTGTAATGTGTGAAATTAGAGCAATATTGTATCTTCTACTAAACTTCATTAATTTTGATTTCGAGGAAGATAAGTTAAAGCCTGTTCTTCTCGCTCATAAGCATAGATTGCTTGAAGCATTTTGAAGTAGGTTGCAAGTACTTAATGTGTATTTATCTTGGCAAAATAGAATTAGATCATCGGCTTACAGTGTGCATTTAACTGGAGGACGTATTAAGGAACATATATCATTACTAGGAGAAATAGTGTAGTACGTAGTACTAAGAACCGAGCCTTGTGATGCCCCATCGGTAGTATATAAGTTAGATGTTTTTCCATTAACTGCTACTTTAAAAGTTCTATCGGTTAAGACATTCTGAATAAAGTAAAAAATATTGCCTGTAATGTTAATTTCTTTGAGTTTAAAAATAATAATTTTTAAAGGAACATTTTAAATACTGATAGTGGTGAGTTAGTGAATAGAAAAATATTTTTAAAGATCGTCAATAATTTAACGGTTGTTAAAATATAAAGGAATCGTTACAGAATAGACCCTTAAGAATGATTAACCAGTGTGTAGGTATTCTAAAAAAAAATGCATCTTTATCTTTTTTTCAACCATTTTAACAGGGAAATGTTATTGCATATATTTGTTTATTTAAAAATGAACATCTCTTTTTGTAAATTAAAATATAATTCAAATTTCGGATTGTTTATTATTTTGTATGGCTCAAATAACAAACACATTTAAAAAAATTAATATATTTCCAAACGCATCACGTTTATTAGGTACAAAAATGTTTATTATTCACGCCATGTAATCCAATTTTGTCTCGAAATTCAAATACTCGTGTGTGTGGAGTAGTTGATTATTTTGAGTATACCGTGCATATAGGTTCAATAAAATCCATAGTTTATATTTGGGTTTTATTTTGACTATTTTTTACACATGAAAAATTTTTAAAGGATTTTGTAATGTAAACATGGATCAGGTATAAAAACAAAATTAATAATAGCTTACTAATTCAGCTGAATTTATGCCTCCGATTTAAAAATATTCCAGCAATTTTATTGGTAATAAAATCACTAGGCTTTTAAAAAAATATGTTTACTAACAATAATAATTTGAAAAAATATTGTTTTATTTTTACTCACTGAATAATGTGTATTTTATAAATGGAAGGCTACCTGAAATAACAGAATGAGGTATTTCTGTATTAATAAAGTCTATATATTATTATGAAGCTTAAAACCTAAAACCAACTTGTGATCTTAGATACATAAAAGTTTGAAGATTTAGGCAGTTATATATAATAGAATACCTAACAAGAAGTTAACTAAATATAATTATGTTTAAATATTAGTATTAGGTCGCTGATGCCCCATTCATCTAACAAATCTTTCATTTCAATTTAATTTATTCATACACTTATTAATTGAATCACAAAGAATTTCTAACAAAAAGTATAACGCAACCCTAACGGTACGACGCAAACATGTAACAAAATGGATGAACACGTGCTAATGCCAATTTGCCAGAATGTCTATAACTTGCACCAGTCATATATCTACTGTACCAGTATCAGTGGTTGCATTTTAAAATAGGTTCCAGTCGGCAACACCATGCAGTGAATTTGTACTCGCTAATCTTTTGTGAAGTACATAGGTTTTTGATTCGAATTGTTTAATTCTTGTTCTGAAATTTAAATACTTTGAATCGAATTCCTTTATAACATTGAATAAAGTATGCGATAGTCGGTTTTAAGAGCATATTTTACTTACAATTAACCTATGAAATAATTTATTCTCAGATTAATTATTATAAATCTTAAAATACAAAATTATGCCCACTTCACTCAACATTTATTTTCTAATTGTATCGAGAAGTATTATTTGAAGCAAACTCTGGTTTATTTCAAACAAATGTAATCTTCCAAGTGTAATGCTTTTCTTGAATGTAGATGATAATTTTTTTCTGTGTACAACCAATTATCGGCACTGCTGCCGTAGATGGGGCCAGCCACTGATTTTTATGTACCAATTATTGGCACCCTTAGAATCCTCAAAAAATCTATGAAAAAGCAGTTTTTAACAAACAGATATCAAAAATAATGTCTAAATATAAAAAAGTTAAAAAAACGATCATAAGATTTTTTATTCAGGAAGTATATCACAATGTAGCTTACCTGTTTCTTAACACTTGTAACAAGAAACACTTCATACGAGAGGTTAGCTGGAACTGACCAATATATCTTTGACAGTTACCATTACCGATTTTGACCGACGGTCTGTCGGTTTTTTAGTGGCGCAGATAAAGATTCGCAAAAATTCGAGAAATACTTTTATATGTTTATCTAGCGACATAATCCTTATTTTTCCGGAATAAATTGAATTAGTATCGGTAATTGGTACATTTACCTTATATCTGAAATCAAACAAAATCCGACTATGGGAATACCTCGAAAAACGGATTTTAAAATGGTGGTGATAGTCTCCAAAACAAAAATGAAAGCTTTACTTTAAGACAACAGTAATCATAGCAATTTACTTAATTTTTAAAAGGCATACATTTATTAAATATCATAAAATCTAGATATTATTGCTAACAACTATGATTATTGTAAATAACGAAAAAATAATATACTTTTTGTTTCTAAAAAGTCTTCATACCTTTATTTAGAGACTAGAGGAATTTCCATGATATCCAGAACTATAATTGACTTTTGTAAATAATAAAATCAATCAATACACAAAGCTAGTATTGTACATTGCACGCCTTGATATATTGAATATTTTAAAATACTGCAAACCGAAACAATCCATTGTACCAATACATTTCTATCAGATATAAAGAGTTGAAATAGAATGGGTAAAGAAACTTACAATTGCACAAGAAATTAAAAAGGTATTTGGTTATTCATAAATTCAACGGGTTTCCACTTCCTCGGCACGTCACCATTTGAATAAATCAAGACGAACTTTCTGAAGAATCGTGCACGAAATTTAATCCAATAAAATTTTAAGTACTTGACATAATCCAACATAGACTACAAAGAGTTAACAATTCCAGATAGTGGATCCGTAATATTTTTAACGACATGTAATATAAACCAGGAATACAACTCGGCCGTCAAAATAGAGCGGGGATTAGCTAATTTTATGAATGATCCGAGCACACGCTGGTTTCTGTGATAAATTCTATCCAAACATCTTTAACATGAGTCGTTTGAATTCGGTGTGGATTAGTCAAACACATCCCAAGGCGAAACTCTGGCTGGTTAACCCGATATGCAGCATAAAATAAGCTTAAATCCATATTTGTTTTCTGTTATAATTAGTCGTAAAGTCGCAAATGCGAAATTCCATCTATAAAGGCTATTTATTTATTAAATACCAACCCGACTTGTAGTCTCGGTGGTATACTTAGATTTTAGGGCATATTTAGTAATAAAAGTAATATTATCGAATCAAAGAAACTTAACTAAAGATATTAAGCCTTATGACAGATAAAAACGAATTTATATCAAGGACGCCATCCACCTTGTTTTAAGTCCTCAACATTTTTGGATATAACGTGCATCAACGATATGGTCATCTTTTAAGATGGATCAAAGGCCATGCTATATCGAAAGGTAACACATAGACATAGACATTACTTTTAGCACGAAAAATATTGCCAAGCACTTAAAAAACTGGAAAGTCTTTGAGGAAGAAAGTCTCAGCTATCATCAACACATTGTCTATGAAATACAAACAACGGGGAAAATGGAACAATCACAAACAAAAAAGGTTGGCGAGTGAAGAAAAACTAAATAAACTATCCGAGGAAGTGGATAAGATATTCAGAATCAAAGATGAATTAATTAACGCAGAAGAACTAGGCAAAATCATAGAGTCAGCATGTAATATAGTATTTCCAAAAAAGACATGAAAACTGTAGGAAACCGTTATATTGGTGGTGTGAGGATGTGGCAGAGAAAATAAAGAGCTGTCTGAAGAATAAAAGAGCTATGGTAAGGGTAAATAAACGAGATGACGATAGAACAAAAATCGTGCATCAAGAACAGTATAGGCGAAGCGAGTCGTTCTAAAGAAAACGATATTTGAGGCTAAGAAAAAAGCTTGGAAGACTCTAATCGAAGAAGTAGATAATGACGTATGGGGAAAGGGTTATCAGATCGTCACGAACAAATTAAAATCCGCAGCACCCTTGAATTTAGCGGAAGAGGTTCAAATGGAAATAGCCAAGAAACTGTTACCTGTAAACTCGGAGATAGTACAGATGAGGCTTCCTGTGAATGACGATGAAATCATCACGTTCACCAAGCAGCCTTAAATATCAAGGATAAGAAAGCCGCAGGACCTGACGGAATACCACCGGAAGTGGTAAAGACAATTTTAAGAGACCACTCAGGGAGATGTCTAAAAGTATTCTACCACTACTTTCAGAGAGGGTAATTTTTAAGACAATGGAAAAGAGCAAGGTTAGTGCTATTAGAAAAAGAGAAACCGGAACAACTAGAAAAATCCTACCGACCAATTTGTGTACTGAACGTACTAAAAAAATGGCTGGAGCAGCTGTTACTGACCAGACTAAACTCGAAAATAAAAAGAAAGGGAGGACTTGCTACTGAACAGCATGGATTCAAAAAGGGTAAATCTACTATAAGTGCCATGGAAAATGTACAAGAGTTAGCTGACATAGCAAACAAAAGGCCCCAGAGTGAAAGAAAACTTTGTGCATTAATAACGGTGGATATCCAAAATGCGTTTAATTCTGCTCCTTGGGGAGGAATACTAGCAGAGCTAAAAAGAAGAGAGGTTGCTAGCCAAATTTACAACATGATAGCAAGTTACTTAGAAGATAGGACGTTAGTAGTAGAAACCAAAGAAATGAAAGTAACATGCAGGGTACCACAGGGATCAGTGATAGGGCCTACCCTCTGGACTATATACTACGACGGAGTGATTAGGATTCCAATATATCAATGAGGTGACTCTGATGACAATGACACGCCTCTGCACGGTTGGGATAGAAACTGATGTAAGATCTAGTGAAACAAGACGTCGCCTCTGGCAGGAGGCGCTTGATAAGCTCCCACTGCTTCAAGCGAACATGGACTCGATCTCCCCGAGATATATCTTTTATACGCCATATAATGTTAGAATAAATAGAAAAGCCAGAACTGGCAGGTACGATTCATATATACACCGACCATTTTAAAATAAAGCAAGGCGCAGGATGTGGAGTATACTCCAGATCCTGTAGTGCTAGTGTAGTTCAAACCGAGCTTACGGAAATTCTCAGAGTAGCAAAAGAAGTTACCAGAAACAATATCACTGCAAGAAACAAGCCCATCTATAGATAGCAGACAAGCGCTACTTACCCTGGAAAGACCACGAATTAACTCAAAGTTAGTACTAGAATGTCACGAAGCTTTGACCGAAGTGACCATTAATAATGTAGGTAGTTAAGATGGATTAAAGGTCACGCCACATCGAAAGGTAACCGTCTTGCTTTTTCACTAGCCAAAAAGGCAGCCAACCAAATACTTTTTGGACCTGGATTTTTATTGAACTGACAACATCGGTAGTGACATACCTAATTAAAGAAGATTCGCTTCTGAAATTTATGAAAAGATGGGATGAAACAAGAAGCGGCAAAGTTATCAGGGAGCTTTCAGGATATTCTGACAATACTACAACAAACAAAAATTTAACTATGACTAGACCGAATCTATGACTGATCACAGGCATTCTGACTGGTAATTTCCTCTAAGTACGGAAACATCTCCACTGCATAGGGCTGTCAGAATCCGCATTCTGCAGAGGTTGTAAACGCAAAAATATGAGACCGTCGAGCATATCTTCTACGATTACCCGATTCTCTCATTTGTTAGAAGATTTATGTTCAGCGAGAATTTCATTGTGACGTTTAAATATATAGACTGGCTCACAAGCTCATCAACTTAGAGGAATGCATAATGAGTCTACTGAGGTCTGAGTGCAGTGGGTTAACCCATCCTCCACATGGTACAAATATAGATACGCTATTTTTATTTAATTAAACCTACTGTTAAGTTTTATGTTTTTCTTCTACCAACCTAAGATTTTACAAAATGTTTACCTGGTAATACTGCTGTGCCGTACAACATTAAGTACATGATAAAGACTGTGAACAATGTGAGTGTAGAGGCAGCGTTCTGGTCCGCGTAGTTCTAGGTATTTATGGGGAGAATTCTCGCAGCGATTTCACGGAATGAGTGTATAGCTTACATAATAAAGGGACATGGCAACGTTCGCGGACGATACAGCAATCTGTCAACATATTTGGACACAATACAAGTGTAAATTAAAAATTTAAAAAAACCGACTTCAAAAACGTGCAGATGCCATCACCAAATTTATATGGGATCACCCCTGAGGTACCCCCTTACTAACAAAAAAAGAATCATATAAATCGGAAAAGGTGGTAAAGCATTACCGCTAAACATACATAAAAAATGAAGAGTTTGAGGATTTTCTCATGGATACAATTATCAGATTTTGACCAAATTTATATGGGATCACCCCTAAAGTAGCCCCTTTCTAACAAAAAAAGAATTATTGTAATCGGACACCGTGTTAACAAATTATCGCCGAACATACATAAAAAATTAAGAGTTTGAGGATTTTCTCGTGGACCCAATTATTAGATTTTGACTAAATTTATATGGGACCACCCCTGAAATACCCCCTTTTTAACAAAAAAAAATTATTGAAATCGGACACCGTGTTAAAGAATAATCGCTGAACATACATAAAAAATGAAGAGTTTGAGGATTTTCTCATGGACCTAATTATTCGATTTTGACTAAATTTATATGGGACCATCCCTGAAATACCCTCTTTCTAACAAACAAAGAATCATATAAATCGGAAAAGGTGGTAAAGCATTACCGCTAAACATACATAAAAAATGAAGAGTTTGAGGATTTTCTCATGGATACAATTATCAGATTTTGACCAAATTTATATGGGATCACCCCTAAAGTAGCCCCTTTCTAACAAAAAAAGAATTATTGTAATCGGACACCGTGTTAACAAATTATCGCCGAACATACATAAAAAATGAAGAGTTTGAGGATTTTCTCGTGGACCCAATTATTAGATTTTGACTAAATTTATATGGGACCACCCCTGAAATACCCCCTTTTTAACAAAAAAAGAATTATTGAAATCGGACACCGTGTTAAAGAATAATCGCTGAACATACATAAAAAAAAAAAAAAAAAAAAAATATCGCGACGAATTGATAACCTCCTCCTTTTTTGAAGTCGGTTAAAAAGCAGCTCGGCAAATTTTTTCAAGTCTGGCTGGATTTATAGTAAATCAAGTAAATCCAACGAAGTCTGCACAGAAGAGATATATGTGCACAAGTAAATATAAAAAATATGCCTACAACTGCCAAAAAAAGAATATGGGATTCAGACAACAAAATTTTGGTCGACATTTTTTATTTTCAAAACTTCAACTATACATAAATCTTATTCCTATATTTTTTATTATAAAAACTGTATAATCCTTTGTCAAAAATGGAAGTTTAGCTCAATAAATTTCGAATCAGTTTAAAATTATTTACCTACGTTGAAAGGTAAAAAAGGATTTTAAGACAATAATATATTAATGCGTCCCTAACAATTACAAGTTCTATATAAATTTTAATAAGTAAAATCAATATTTATATTTATAGTTATCAATCACATTTTCTGTGATAATGTAGGTATCTGACATCAATTTTATCTATACCAAATTTATTATCTAAAAAGCACATATAACCAAAATTATATTTATAGATTGAGGAAGAAAACGTTTATCTAAATAAATAGTTATTTTTACAAGCAGATGATAAATTCTGATTAGGTGCAGCCAATTATACTAAATAAATATCGTATACCACATGCGTAGGTTCAATAGTTCAAGAAAATTATTGAAGATAAAAATAAACAAGACTGAACACAAACTAAAACCGATAGTAAACCTACTCTGAAAGCCTCGAGTGAGAAATTAATGTTTATTAAAGTTTAAAATAACATGTTTTCTTCTTTATTCTTTAACTACAGATTCGCTAATGTAACTTAAGTGGATAATTCTAATGTTTACCGAACTTTTAATAAATTATAGTCAAAACAATTATTGTTTTAAAATTAGGAACAAAAATTTTTAAATATGACTTATACTCTTAGCACTATTGGCAGAAAGAGGGCGTCTCATTAAATATTTCAATTTTCGCAAAGAACCATAAAGTCTCGGTTGTAAAACATGGAGACTTGACGAGAAACAGTCGACAAAGTTTGTTGGCGTGGTTTGGGGACAGTGTCGGAGTCGAACGCAAATTACAGGGAATAATTTTGTGCAGTCGTTACCGATAAGTTACAAATTACTTCTAGATTACTTATTTGGATACAAGGTGAGTCGTAAAAAGCGACACAATGTGGAGTGTATTGTACAATTGAAAATAATGTAAAAAACCTCAAAATTTTTTATCCGATTTTCATTTGTTTTTTTCCAAATTATAGTATAAATAATAGAAAAAAGTATATATTAACATTGTCTTAGTCACAACGTTCTTTTATTAAATATTCAAAACATTTTCTGCTTCGTTTACGAAGGGTACTTGATTCTCTCCTAATTGTTTCTTACGTCTTTCTTCAATCCTTCACCATTGGCTATTTCAGTTCCTGTAAAAAATAATGAAAAAAAAATTAGAAACATTATTGTGAAGTATTATTAAAAAATAAATGTTATAAACGACATCATGGAAAAAGTAAATTTTGTAAAGCATATATAACTATTATAAAAATGTTCAAAACAATTTTTACTTTTAGTACAACTGACAAATGAATGCATGACATTCTAAATTAGAGTTTTTACAGTTTAACAAACCCCTCTTAACTCCCATTTTCAATTAATTTTTTTAGAATAAGATATATAATGCGTGGCATTTCAAATTATACTCTTCACAGTTTAACTTCTATTTTCAATCAGATTTTTTCAGAATCAAGGCTTCATCCCCTTATTGAGCTTGATATTTACTAAAAATTTTGACAGATTTTGACAGTGAATACATTCAACATTCAACATTCAACATTCAACATTCAACATTCAACATTCAACATTCAACGTTCAACGTTCAACGTTCAACGTTCAACGTTCAACGTTCAACGTTCAACGTTCAACGTTCAACGTTCAACGTTCAACGTTCAACGTTCAACGTTCAACGTTCAACGTTCAACGTTCAACGTTCAACGTTCAACGTTCAACGTTCAACGTTCAACGTTCAACGTTCAACGTTCAACGTTCAACGTTCAACGTTCAACGTTCAACGTTCAACGTTCAACGTTCAACGTTCAACGTTCAACGTTCAACGTTCAACGTTCAACGTTCAACGTTCAACGTTCAACGTTCAACGTTCAACGTTCAACGTTCAACGTTCAACGTTCAACGTTCAACGTTCAACGTTCAACGTTCAACGTTCAACGTTCAACGTTCAAAGTTCAACGTTCAACGTTCAACGTTCAACGTTCAACGTTCAACGTTCAACGTTCAACGTTCAACGTTCAACGTTCAACGTTCAACGTTCAACGTTCAACGTTCAACGTTCAACGTTCAACGTTCAACGTTCAACGTTCAACGTTCAACGTTCAACGTTCAACGTTCAACGTTCAACGTTCAACGTTCAACGTTCAACGTTCAACGTTCAACGTTCAACGTTCAACGTTCAACGTTCAACGTTCAACGTTCAACGTTCAACATTCAACATTCAACATTCAACATTCAACATTCAACATTCAACATTCAACATTCAACATTCAACATTCAACATTCAACATTCAACATTCAACATTCAACATTCAACATTCAACATTCAACATTCAACATTCAACATTTAACATTCAACATTCAACATTCAACATTCAACATTCAACATTCAACATTCAACATTCTACATTCAACATTTATTGTACTGTTCTTTATGTAGACGTTTTTATTGCATTTCAGATAACGCTTTTTTGTTCTATTATTCTTATGTTTCCAACATATGTAACAAATCACAGATTTTAGTGGATCTTGAACGAGTACATCGCTGTTTTTATATTTTAATAAAAAAATTTAAATATCTTTTGGTGACACAAGTGAGTCTTTTAAATGGTCCTCCATAAGGGTCATGGCGAGTTTTTCTAGAAAAACACATCTGCTGTCTTTTACGTTTAAAGTTCAAAAAAGCAAGCTATTTTGACTGAAAAATATTCAGCAAAAATTACTTACATGATAAGGCGCGCTGCGGCAATTACACCGTAACTCTGACATAATTGAAATTAAAGTGCAATAAAATACCACCCAGGCTGCTTAAGGTCTGAAAAAATATAACAAGGATTGTTCTAAACTGCATTTTTGATAAATAGGTGAAGCCTTAAAGCTGCAGTTCCAAGATCAACAGAAATATTAGATGTAGAGTTAAAAATGCGGTAATTTGCCGCATGTGAGCCCGCCAGAGCGTTAATCTCTTGGCATTAAAAGTATCACTTCAGTACCTAAAATCAAATGTTAAAAAGGATAAATAGTTCAAAAACTATCTTTAAAAGTCACTGTCTATAACTACTGCTATCATTATCATTGTTTTTTCTAAGGTTTATTATCATAGGGTCTAAAGTTTTCCATTGCTATATCCACTTTCCAAAATGAATTTTCCACCATTTTAACATTGTCAATGCATTTTCTCCAATGTTTTCCATTTTAACTAAAAATAAGCATTAAAGGATTAATTATAAATAAAATATCTACCTATTGAACCTGTATTATGTTCTACAATTTAAATTACTGCTCTCCCTTTTCTCTACACTGTGATAGAAGAAGCTGTGTCACTAAAAAGATTTTGTCTATGGAAGTTTTCATTTAGAACTCTCTTGTTTTACATAAAATTACAAAATTCTACGCTCTTTGCAAGATGCAGGGGTAAAAACTCTTGCAACTGCAACAGCTTTGGAAACTGTCATATTGTGTTATACATGTCTGGTACCAATTGTTGAATCTTGTTCAATCACATTTAATATTTTTTCCTTAACTTCTATACGCTACAATGCTTACGATCGCATTGAAAAATTATTCCTACTGCTAATAATTGGCCATAAAGCAACTAGTAGTATTCATAACAAGTTTGTTCTCTTAAAATGGCTTAATTCTGGAGATAAAAAAAAACAAATACTTTTATTTTACTTTGATGACCTGAAGCGGCCAAAAAAAGCAACTTATTTGGAGCTCATAAATCTATTTGTACACACAATTTCCGAACACTCTGTGTAAATATCAATAAAAAGTACAAATTAAAGAAGGAGGCGTTTAAGTCGGTAAACTTGTAATGATTGTGTTTTCTTTTTTTATTCAAATATTAATTTAAACTGTCAACGATTTTATCCTAGAACAGTGTTGTAAAATATTGGTGTAAATACGAAGACATCTTCAGAAATACCATATTACCGCTTTTTTTGTAAAAAAAACACCACACAAAGGGCGTTTATTAATATTATAATCTCATTAAGAGTTGATCAATGAGTAATTTTGTCATAACCTAACTTAACTAGGGTTGCAATCTTAAAAACTAAAGTTCTAGTCGCTGGTATATTTTAGAGTCTGATAACCTAATTACACTAAACTAACGTGTAACACTAAACCGCAAAATGCTTTGCTTTGTTACTAACACAATCACTTGGCTAACTCAAAAGGTTTCACTCGCTTGAGTCTTCTTGACAAGTTTGTATTGTCAAGAAGCTGAATCGCATCAAAGTTTACATGTTGGTGGAGCCGTTGTTCGTGACTCCTAGCGAATCTGAAGATAGTCTGGTCAACAGTGTCCGTCTGAAGGTCTCTATAAAGGTTGCTATTTCTAATGTACCAAGGAGCATCGATAATGTTCCTCAATACTTTGTTCTGGAATCTCCGGATTATTGGAATATTACTGTAGCTGGCACAACCCCAGAGCTGAATGCCATAGGTCCAAATTGGTTTGTGAACTTGTTTATAGAATTTTGCTATATGTAGATAGGTTGGAATGCCTTCCAAGTAACCAGTATATTTTCTTGAATTTTATATCCCGTCTTTTCTTTTTAACATGGACCTTCCCGGGAAGTCTTACATCTAATGTAATACCTAGATATTTTGCCGAGTTAGCATAAGGGGCTTGAGCATCATTTATGTTAATTGGTATTCTTTGACCATTTTTGTTAGTAAAATTAATATTAACAGATTTGGTTTCATTTAGTTTAATACGCCATCTTTTGGTCCAATTAGTTATTTGATTAACTGATATTTGTAGTTTATTTGCAACCTCTTCATGATGTTTGCCTTTCGCTAGGATAGCAGTATGATCTGCAAATGTAGCTATTGTATCTTGTTCTAGTTGGGGTATGTCACAAGTGTATAATGGATACAAAGTGGGTCCAAGGACGCTTTTCTGTGGTACTCCTGCATTAATTTTTTTTAATTCAGACTATGCTTCATCTTGTTTTACTTGAAAGAATCTATCTGAAATATATGAATCCAATAGCTCTGAGAATGGCTGTGGAAGTAAAGTAGCACATTCAATTTATGTTTTAAGCCATCATGGAAGATGGCTGATCAGATTTTTTTGTTTTCTAATGCTCTTTCAATAGCATTTGGGATTCTATGAACCTGATCTATAGTTGAATGGTTTTCTCTAAAGCCAAACTGGTTATCTTTCTTCAATGATGGGTTTCACTCTTTTTATTAGTATTTTTCAAATAGTTTCGATATATAGTCAATAGAGATATTGGCCTGTATGACGAAACTTCGTTCGTAGGGTTTCCTGGTTTAGAGATCATAATGACTTCAGCTACTTTTCACAACTTAGGGACAAACCTCAGTTTAAATGAGGCAATTAACAGGTGTGTAAGTTTAATTATGGCTTCCTTCGGAAGTTGTTTTAAGATTTCTCCTGTAATTAAACTAA